>OX421508.1:32195587-32347326 GCA_949126835.1 Anisus vortex
GGATTATAAATGATGTTAAGTTACTGGTTTTCATGGTTTTTGCATACAACCCATTCCATGCACGGATGCCACTCGGAATGAAACAATACCTATATGCATAAAGGATAAGGAAAGTGTTTTTATCTGAGCAATGCAACAGATTGTTGTTGTGTTGTATTTCTAAATTATAATTTGATGCCTTGTGTATTATTACTACTTTACTCTTTTTTCCTTCTGTCCTCTAGTGTTTCTATGTTTAGTGATTTAACTATTGGCGTTACTTTTGTCAGTTGTAAATACTTGCGAGTAATGTTGTTTAATAGACAAAACACAATATTGACTTCATTGTACACTTTCATGCGCAGATATTTCTGTATTACTACGAACAAATAAACCACTAGAAAAACGAACAAAAAAATAATATAATAAAACAGCTTTGTAGTTTTCGTTGGAATTCTTAATTTTGAACATCTATCTTGGAGCACACCAAGTATTTAGGGTTTTTAAAACACAGACGTCGCCCAATGCGTTAAAACTATTGGAAGATCTTATGGGGTGGAAGGGATGGGGTGGAAATTGTTTTGGTTTGTTAGTAATTAGGCGGGTTTTACCTTGCCGCCGAAGTGGTTGGATTATCTCCCGCTGTGGGAAAAGGGGGGGGGGGGGGGGCAAGCCATAACGAACACTTAGCGATGATACTTAGGAAACATGAAGAAAAAAAAACATTCCCCCCCCCCCCCCCCCCGCCTCTCGCTCGTTATTTTAATTTTCTTTTGTTTAAGTTAGAGAGTATTGTTTTTTGTATTTTGTCTTTTGGTGATTAGGGAGAAAGGGCGGGAATTCTGATAGTTGCTTCCGGGTAATAAGAGTTGAATGCTGGGAAAAACAATACAGAATAAGAGAAACTGTTTACAAAGCCAAAATAATATTTAAAAAATTGAGGTTATGACAAAATAGTGTGTGTGGTCAATGTGGTCAATGTGGTCAATGTGGTCAATGTGGTCAATGTGGTCAATGTGGTCAATGTGGTCAATGGTTTTCTAGTGGTCTGGCGATTACTTTACGGTGCTTGGTTAATCGCCTACTATTTCTTGCTCTTTTACATAAGGTAGATGAAAATGGTATTTTTATATGCAAGCGATCTATTGGAGTAATTTTATGGTAGTGAATTTAAGGAAAAATTAATCTTAGTAATACTTTTTTTATTCAAGACACATTTTTTCAAAATTTAATTTAAATACAAACACTCTTTAAAGCTAATAACTATACTGCAACCTGGTCAAAAAAAATATTTCAAGAAAACAATCAAATGTTTGAGGAAAAAAGAAAATTAACTACATATTTTCTTAGTTATTCTTTAAGATATTCATGAATGTATTTCCATTTTGAGATCTAATAATTCCTTATTGAAACTAAACAGTACAAGAAGATGTGCACAGTTAGGCCTCGATGGCGTCAAACAGTTTCTTTGTCTTAGCAAAGACTATAATAAAGCATGTTCTTAATTGCCCGAATTGTACTTCGCCGAACAGCCCAAGCAAGGGTTCGCTTCGTAAATTGCTCGCCTTTCGTTGTTTTCGCGCTTAACCGGGCGATCTATTGCTCGACAAGCGACATCTCCGGGGGTATCGGCGAGCCAAATTCGGGCGAACGATTGATTCGTCGACATGTTGACGAAGCCGTGTATTGATTGGCTCAATTGATCACGTTCATTATGCGAAAAGGCACCAAAATTTCCTAGTCTTAATGAAAAAAAATGGCGTCTATACAAGACAGTCAGCTGCCAGAGATTTCAGAGGACAGTCTAGTAATATTCATAGATGCATGGGAAAATGTGCCATGCCTGTGGAACTCACTCCATTGGGACTATAAAAATAAAGTTGAAAAAACCAAGGCCTTGAACAATATTGCCCAAAATCTGTGTGCAATGTAATCGCAACACCCAAAGCTTCTTCGTCTATGAGCGCAGCCATTTTGCAGCAATATTAACATCCGGCAGTTCGCCTCAGCGCTAAAAATAGACCAGTTAAAAACAAGAGCACCAGTTCGCTGAGCTTCCTAGCTCGCCTTAATGTCGGCGAAAGTGCACGAGCCCATTTAAGAGCAAACAGTAGCTCTTGCGAATTGAACAATACCTGATTCGACCGAAACTAGTTCGGGCAATTAAGAACATGCTTAAAATGGAACACTTGCTCTATTTTTAGAACTTATATGTTCTTTTTCTCCGTGCGCAACAAATAACGCTGTCGTAAATGACTTCTACGCTCCTACAGTTGCATTAAAGTTTTCCGCTGTATATTACTTTCGATTTTTATTTTTATTTTTTTTTCCTTGAGAAAATCATAGCTATTAAATAAAATGGAAGTTTACAACACAAAAGGGAATCGGGAATTCAGAAAAGAAGTCATTCGAGTCATCAAATAGCAGAAATGTTAAAGCAAGCGCGTCCATCTTTTTATGGTCTTTGGATTTTAGATAATAAATGTCTTAATTACAACTCCAAGAGTTTCAAATGAGAATGTGGCTCGAACTCTTTAGTGACAACCCCAAGAACATATTGCAGTCGATCACAATGTCAAGGTTATTTACAACACACACGCACGCACAAATAATGAACAAGAAAAAAAAGTGAACTTTGGTTAGAAATCATGGCGACCCGGAAATTGTCGGGGGGGTCCGATGGCGGCACGCGCTAGAAGACCATAGTTGTTGGAGATGAAAGGCAAGGGATCAGTTCTAGCCCCCCCCCCCCCCCCCCCCCACACACTTTAGAGAAAATTTGTTCAAATCAGAAGAAAGTAAAAGGTAAACGTAGAGAGAAAATAAAACAGTTTCGAGTTTTCGAATTGAAGAACATTGAAGCGAACGAAGAATAATTGTTGGAAAAAGAAAGATGACACCCCCTCCCCCCCCCCCCCCGCACACGCACACTCCCCACACAAAATGGTTAGATCTAAGTCAAGTAAAATGTAAGCTGTAAATAATGTATCGCTATATTCACAGGCGCACTAAATATTTATTGACCACGACACACGATGAGTAAATGTGGCCAGCCCAATACCCGGCCTTTTTTCGTTGTTGTTTACTTTATTCGACTTCGGTAATTGACAAGTCTTAACAAATATGCATGCATAAAAGGTCGACAAAAAAGACATTTCCGGTCTTATTCGATCATTTAGTTCGAAAGATGTTTGTGTGCTAGGCCCTACGTTACTGGTTGTACAAAAATATGTAGATAATTAATTTTTTATTTCATTTCCAAAAGATGGCGACAAAAGAAAACGATGGATTGTGAATGTCAGATTTAAAGAATCACCTATTTATAATCCCAAACTAATCGCAAAATAATTTTCGTGTTTTTTTTTTTTTTAATGAATCTTTGCATTGTGTTTTTTAATTACCAAGGACGCAACTCTTGACTAATTTATTTTATAAACAAATATTATATATTTAACCATACGCGACTAACACTTGAGTATTAATTATCGCCTACTAACTTTTGATGTTAAAAACGGATTCCTCATAACTAATCTTGTATCCTTTGTATAATTCTAAAAGAGGTCGAGGTTGAAATCAATTGTCAAACACCAGCCAAAACATTCCTTTTTGTTTATTAATTTAAAAATAGAACCGGAAGTTCATGATCATTTCTATTTGAAAAAAAGGTCACGCCTAATTAAGACTTGTCAATAAGTCCGAACTAATGAATGATCTAAGGGAAATAACGTTTAATAGTTGATTCAGTTTTTAAGGCACCCATCTTATTTCGATTTAGATTTTTTTTTTGGTGGTATTTTATTTATATGTGAGAGGTTTAGGCACCATCGTGTTATCAAAGTGATTCTTTGTATATTAAGTGGTAAAAGGTAAACATTTAATATAAACTATTTCTTTGTTTTATTATATTTGAATATCATTACTAATTATTTTGAAAGCATTTTTTCTGTATGTTAAACTCATTAGATTTGTTTCTATTATTTTTATTTCTAAATTTCTTTTGTTCAAACACACTCTTTCAGTCTCTCTCTCTCTCCCTCTCTCTCTTTTTTTTTTAATCTCTTCACCCCTCTTTATTTCTCCTTCGCTATCTCTAAATATTTCAGTCTCCTCTATCTCTATCTCTCTCACTCAATGTATTTGTCCATCTCCTTCTCTTTTCTCTTTCTATCACTTTGCCCTAAATCTCTCCCGTACGCCTTTTGTCAGGCATCACGGTGGTCGTGCAAGCGGCGCGGTCGGCTGGCGTACCGAAGGTCGTGGGTTCGAATTCTGGTGCAGAATAGAATTTATTTTTCACCGGTTCTGGAGGGTGACCCTGAGTCTACCCAGCTTAACTTGGGGTGCTGTAAAGTGCTGGTCACACAATCACCTAGTATGCCGTAGTCACAGAAACTAGTGAACGCTGCTTAATTTTTTACCCATTTTGTCATTCCTTAAGCCTCCCATACTCAACCTCTACCCCGCTCGTTCTATCTTTTATCCTCTTTCTATTTCGCCCTCCCGAAATGTTCCTTTAAATCTCTTCCTTTCTCTCTCTCTCAATTTCTCCTGAAAATTAAAGTCTTCCCCAATCTCTCTCTCTCTCTCTCTCTCTATTTCGTTAATTGTCTTTAACTATAAAACTCTACTCAGCCATTAGAACCATCTCCCTCCCCCTCTCTCCCAACAACTCACTTCAGGGAATTGCTCACCCCAAACGTAGACCGGTCTCCCATCACTACAGCTTAGTCTGAAATTCCCCAAACACAGGCCTTCAAGCTTGACGTGAATTGGAATGAAATAATCGCTGCCTCAAATCAAATAATCGTTGCCTCAAATCAAATAATCATTGCCCGATTAAGTTACCAGTAACTGATTCCAAATATATAATCGCCCCTCCTTCCCCCGAAACATTTATCTTTTGCACCTTATCGTACGGAGTAATGTCTGCCTTAATTAATGAAAATATTGGGTTCAGAGGAAAATATTCTAAGTCGGTTCAACTAGTCTTAATTAACGAATCGTTATATAAAAGACATAAATTTAAAGAATATTCTATTCATATTTGATCAACAAGCTAAGTTCACACGTTTTCAACTGCTTTGTTTTTTTTCACCACAGCAAACCAGGGGATTGTGTGGTCAACAAAATGCCATTTCACTGATGTGTGTTACTCATTAGAGCTGGATATAGCCTACTTATTGGTGACTCCTATAGCGCGTTCGACTAGCGATTCGAAGGTTCTGGGTTCGAATCCTGGTGCAGGCTAGGATTTTTCCCGGGACTTGAGGTTGTCCCTGAGTCATTATTTGATACATACTGATTACATTCAGACGATTTTTTATGCTCATCTTCTTTAATTAAACATAGATCTACATGTAAGTAATTCTAAAACGAATTTATTTGTATTATTAATTTAATAAATATAAGACAAGTATTTAATAGCAGTATATTATGTAATTTCTGTAATTATTCATGTTTAAAATATAAACTCCTTAGATGGACAAACAATTAATGCAGGAAATGTGTTTTTTACAACTGTTTAACGTAAATTAATTGTATATCTCTAATGATTTAATCTTGCAATGAATAGGCCTACCATATTGTTGGATTTATATAAAGAAATAATAATTAATCAGTTTTATTTGTGATAGTACAAAACAGAAATTGTATGGCATCAGTATTGAATCAAATGTCGACACGTTGTTTTATAATGAAGCGGAGGTAATTAACTCGATTTATTCACGGTAATATTTATATTATGCTTTTTTTCTTTCTTTTATAAAGAAATAAATGGCTTATAATTTATAACATTGAAATGATCCAACTGTAAAAAATGTATTTGAAAATTAAATAAATATTTTATGATCAAAGAATTTATACGTATATTTTTAAACATTACATTTACTACCCAGTTTGTATGATTACTACGTATCTATTCCGCTTAACTATAATGCTTCTACTTCTGCTACATCAAAATTACATTAAAGGACATCTCAGTTAAACTGAGATTAAATACATTTAATATTTGCAGGTGTCAGATCCTCATCTTGACTACCAAATGATACAAGTTAAGCAATAATTAACATAAAAGTGAAAGTTTAGTAATAAAATATTGAATAAAGAGTATTATAATCACAAACACGTTCATTTTGTATTAAATATAAAACGCTTAGATCTAAATGATTTTCTCGAAAGATTTTTTTTTTGCTTTTGACCTAGTTCTTGATACGGAGTTAATATAATTGTCTTATTCAAATAATATAAAAGAAAGGTATAATGGAGCAGGTTGACTTTTAGGTTGTCGGCACGCTGAATGATTTAGAAATCCTAGTTTGGCACACTATTATCAAAAGGTAGCCGATCCCTGTATTAAAAGACACCCTGTCTTAGGTGTTGAGTACACCATGAGAACCAGCACACTGAGGGGTTTCAAGAGATAACTGGAGTCAGATAAAGGGCTGTGTAACATCCTCCAGTCATCATCTCAATAGTAATAGACGCGTCTTGAAAAGAGCCACAGCAGACATACCGATATGCTTAGTATTTGGACTAGAGGTCGACCGAAATTGGATTTCGGTTTTGATTTGGCGTCGAAGGTAGGCAATTTGCTCCTTTCGGTGTAGTTTCGGTTTCGGCCTAAGCTAAAAAGTTAGCTTTCGGTTTCGGCCGAAGGTGCCGTGAAACTTTCAGTTTCGGCTTCGGTTTCGGTCTAAAGCCAATTTATAACTATCGGTATGATTTCGGTCGGCCTCTAATTTGGACAAATTTCCAATCTAGAAGGATGTGATGTCGGAGATGATACACAAGAACAAAAACAACAACAAGAAATTAGTAGAACAAAGATAATCCAAAATTGTTGGAGTAAAGATTAACTCTGAAAATACCAAAGGTAGGAAAGTTAAAACTGAAAGCTGTCAGAAATAAATTATGCCAATGAAGCAGAAACAGAAAAGGCAGAAATCCTTAGTTATCCTGTCATCTATGTGTCAGCTAATGGAAGATCTCGCATGGAGATCTCGGCAGCTATATGTCAGCTAATTGAAGAACTAACATGGTGATCTCGGCAGCTATATGTCAGCTAATTGAAGAACTAACATGGTGATCTCGGCAGCTATATGTCAGCTAATGGAAGAATTGACATGGTGATCTTGGCAGCTATATGTCAGCTAATCGAAGATTGAACAAGGTGGTCATGGCAGCTATATGTCATCTAAAGGAAGATCTGACATGGTGATCTTAGCAGCTAAATGTCATCTAATGGAATAGTGTGGACGTTGGGAGAGAAAAAAACAAATTTAAAAAAAAAGAAATGTTTGCCTATGTCAAAGTTAAGAATCCCTCTGTTAAAACATTTTATCTAGTAATTGCCGCCAAATGCGCAGTTCTCATTTTGTATGCGTTTCATTTGTGTTTTTTTAAAGAAAAAGTAATATTTTTTGTATTAATACAAAACAAATTTTAAAGGAGGAAAACTATGTAGAAAAACTATCACACAGCAATTAACAAAAAGAAGAATTTAAAAAAAATATATCTTTTAAATTGTTCTTTTCATTAACGTTCGTGTAATAGGACCTACGGGTCACGTGACCTGCAAGATAATAGAACAACACATTAATAAACAATACAACAAGTTATAAGATAGCACAATGGAACAAATACAGACCAACATTGTATACAATGCTGATTCTTCAATGATAATGAGACATTTGATTCGCTAGATATAAAAACATGTTTCAGGCACAACACACACACAAACACACACACAGGCACAACACACACAAACACACACACACAGGCACAAACACACTCATACACAGACAGATGGGAGTTCTACAGGAATGTGTTCTAGGAACGATTTCGCAAGAAAAGTATTCATTCAATTAGAAAGTCAAAAACCTTTGTTGAAGGTAAAAATAACTTAAGGCCCTGGGGATGCTAAATGTGTATCTATTGAAATAGTGTAACTTTGAACTTAGAAGAACTAAACATCTCTTTATTGTCATTGGTTAAGATGTGTTATGCGCTTTGAGCTTTCATTATGTTTGTTGGCAGCGCTATACAAATATTAATATTATTATTATCATGATTATCGGACAAGTTCGAGTCTGATTGACCTTGTCCGTGTCTTCTGGAGGCTGTCCACGAGCTTCTACACATCACTGGTTGATTGATGAGGCTTGTCCATCGGTTTCGATGAAACACACCATTCATAGCTCTACATGATAAGAACTGGAAAGGGGGGGGAGGGAGTAAAGTCATCTGGGCAGTGCGCTGTTCAAAAAAGCCCCTTGCTTGCCGTGACGACCATGAAAACGTGTGAGCTACTCCTGACAAGACTATGGACCAGCTTAGACTTAAAGTTGGCAAGCCGGACCTTTCTTAATTAGCAGAGATAATCGTAGATAGAAAGTATCCTATATCAATTCTCTATTAAATTATCTATAGATCAATTTTCTATTGAATTATCCATAGATCAATTCTCTATTGAATTATCCATATATCATTTATCTATTGAATTATCCATAGATCATTTCTCTATTGAATTATCCATAGAGCATTATCTAATAAATTATTCATAGATCATTCTCTATTAGATTATTTATAGAACATTGTCTATTGAATTATCCATAGATCAATTCTTTATTGAATTATCCATAGATAGTTTCTCTATTGAATTATCCATATATCAATTCTCTATTGAATTGTCCATAGAGCATTCTCTATTGAATTATTCATAGATCAATTCTGTATTAAATTATCCATTGATCAATTCTCTATTGAATTATCCAGAGATCAATTCTCTTTTGAATTATCCATAGATCAATTCTCTATTGAATTATCCATAGATCAATTCTCTATTGAATAATACATAGATCAAATTCTCTATTGAATTATCCATAGATCATTCTCTATTAAATTACTCCGCATTACTGCTTGCATAGACAATAAATGTGGAATTTTTTTTTTGTTAACTGTCTGGAAAACGTGTTTTTATTTATCTCTCTTAAAAGGTAAACTGATACTAGGACGACATAGAATGTAATAATATAGATCAACACACAACTCTCACACACAGTCTTGAAAGTATAGCATGAAATACTGCATGATATTATATCAACTGGAAAGAAATGATCATTATTGTGAATAAAAAAATAAAACATTTCCCGTTCGTGCAAAATGCTTTTTTTTTTTTTTTTTTAAAGAGAAAATTGTAGAAATGCATTTTTATTGCAGTTTTTACCAAACCAAACGTCTGGATATTTTATATTACAGGCGCTCCGTCTATGAAGAAGATTATTGCGTCCTACGTTTATCCGTGGTCCGAGTCTAGTCTTGCATCTTTACTAATTTTTTAAATGATGAGTTACAGGTTTCCCTGTTGTTGTTTTTCAGACAACCCATTCCATGCCCGGACGCCACTCGGGAAGAAAGAGTACTTATATGCATTTGTTCTCGCATAAGGTATTTAGTCCATGTGTTTATCTGAGCATTGCAACAGGTTGAAAATGCTATACACATAACAATAACATGCCTACAACACGTATATGAGTCAACACTTATCAGTTTCTACAAAGCCAAACAAAAAGTTGATGTTTATGCAAACATAAATAAGTGAATTACATATTCAGGCGTGGGCATACTGTTATTCTATTGGATGTTATTGCAACAGTGGAATCGGGAAATACCTTTAGTTACATAATATATATTCATGATCATCATCAGACCCGTGACTTTCGTCGCGTGGATGCTACGACGGTGCGCGTAACCAGATCTCTCCATTCGTCCTGGTCAGAAGCCGTTTGCAGAAGCCGTGTGCAGAAGCCGTGTGCAGAAGCCGTGTGCAGAAGCCGTGTGCAGAAGCGTTTTGCAACCACTTCTTTATCTCTAGCGAACTTTTCTGCATGCTCCTTCCAATGTACCTTTGTAGGATGGTTTTTGCCAAGGAGTCATGCCTTACAGTATGACAAAACCATCTCAGCTTTCGTCGTTTCACAGTTGAAAGGAGTGCCTCCTGTTTCCCCGCCAGATTATGTACCTAGAGCGTATTCCTAAAAACTTTCTATAGCATTTGTTCTCAAAGGCCTGAATTCTTCTTCTCTCAACCTCTGCATTCTGCATCCAACTTTCGCAGCCATATCAAAAATACGGAATGTACCAGTGATGAGTATAGTTTTATTGAAAGTAATGTCAAACAGAGTGTTTCTTTTCTACGTCTCTCTCTCTCTCCCTTCTTCTCATGGTCACACAACATCACACACAAAGTCAGACCTTCATCACACACACAATTAGCAGAAATAATCGTAGATCGAAATTATCCTATATCAATTCTCTATTAGAATATCTAGAGATCAATTCTCTTTTTAATTATCCATAGAGCATTATCTAATGAATTATCCATAGATCATTCTCTATTAGATTATCCATAGAACATTGTTTATTTAATTATCCATAGATCAATTCTCTATTGAATTATCCATGGATCAATTCTCTATTATATCATCACACACACACTCACACATGTGCATTAACACACATTCGTTTCGAAAAAAAATATTGATAAAAAATGTAATTCAGTAATTCTTTTTAATGTATTCACTCCTCCGACCCCTGCCTAACTATATACGCACTAGAGGTCATTTGTGGACAACCCTTAAACGTACCCAAAACGGCACTACCGAAGCTTTTCACTGAACTATATAAATATAATCTCCCTAAAGTCGAAGGCCAATAAAAAAAAAATTAGCCCACTTTCTCTCAGCTTGGCCAAATGATCTGCGGCCTCGGGAAGATTTTCGAAGTAAATAATGTTCGAAGCAAAAGAAAGAAAAGTGAAATCTATCGAAAGAAACTTTTCTAGTGAGGAAAGGAAACATTATTATCATTCAGTGTCAAAGTTTCATAGGACTCTTGTCTCATTCGTCTTAGCTTCTTATATTCTTATATTACAGACGCTCCTTCTATAAAGAAGATTATTGCACAATATCTCTTATCTTATACATTACAGATGCTCCTTCTATAATGAAGATAGTTACTTTTTATGAATCCTAATGATTTGTTTGATTTTTTAAATACTTTATCAATATAGATAAGTTATCATTTATTATTACTTCAAGATACTCAGCATTATTAGTTTGAGATAGTTCTTTACCATGAATGAAGTAGTTTGTTATTATTTTATTCTTTTCCTTGGATACCCTTATTAGTTGGCATTTTTCTGGGTGAAAAGACATACTCCAGTTTGATTCCCATTCTTTTTACGCTCATCCGTGGTCCGAGTCTAGTCTTGCATCTTTATTAATGTTTTAAATGATGTTAAAGTTACTGGTTTTCCCGGTTTGTTCAGGCAACCCATTCCACGCCCGTACGCCAATCGACAAGAAACAGTACTTATGTGCATTTGTTCTCGCATAGGGGATAAAGAATGTGCTTTTGTCCTAAAGTTGATCACAAGACCCCATAATAAACTGTTAAAGTTTTGTGATAATAGTTATCTCAAAAAAATATTTTTTTATTTCAAAGTCAGGCCTATACTTTAGTTTTTTTTTAAGTTCTTTATCTTTTTTTTAAAGGGAATGAACGAGTGAGGCTATTGCTCTATAAAACTTCACGTATTTCACATGACCTTCCCAGAGTTAACTCCCCTCTTTATTTCCGCAATAGTTCTGTGTGTGATTTTTTTTTACATAAAGTTCACATTTCGGTTCATTAGTTTTTCAATTTCAGCCCAGAAAAAAAAACACACACACACACACAGAAAAAAAACAACATAGTTTGTGTTTGGGAAATTTTATAGGAATAAATCTGGCGGGAAACAGTTTGAGAAAAGGGGGACAACTTTTGTCTTTATCTTTTGGTTAGTCGCTGGGAGAACGACTTTCGTTTTAATAGCACGACGGAACGGAAGTAACTTAAGGTCATGGCCTCTGTTTTTTTGTGGGCAGACGTAAATCTATACGCCATTGTTTCATGAAAGAGTTCTCACTAAGCACAATTACATAACAACTTGAAAGTGTTTCTTTTTTTCAATCTAACAAATGAACCGAAAGCAAGTTTTAATAAGTTGCGTGTCATTTTAAAATGACAGCTAGATCTAGCATTTAGTGTGCATAATTGGCAACACAATTTCAATTACCGATAATGGAATCTCTTAGAAAAACTCTCCCGTTTTAGAATACAATAAATTTCAGCAATGCTTTGTTAATCCAAGGAATACTTCTGAGACTAGACTCAAACCACGGATAATCGAATGACGCAATAATCCTTTGTATAGAAGTAGCGTATGAAGTATATAACATAATATAATATAAGATCTTATATCCTTGTACCTATTAATCTAACTATCTGTATGTCTGTCTAACTATCGCTCTCACTCACTCTGTCTGTCTCTGTCTCTGTCTCTCTCTGTCTCTCTCTCTCTCTCTCTCTCTCTCTCTTTCTGTATATATATATATATATATATATATATATATATATATATATATATATATAAGTATCTAACTATTTATCTATCTTATGAAGTAAGTAAAGTACCCTTCGGACCTAATTAATCATAGGGCCGGTGAAGCAGCGTTCACCAGTTTATGTGGACACGGCATAGTTGGGGATTGTGTGGCCAGGAAAATGCCCACCCCCCCTTTACTTTACCCCGACTAATGTCAAATACCCATCAATGCTTGGTAGACTCAGGAACACCCCCCTCCCGAGTCCCGGGTACAAATGCTATCCACGCCAGGATTCGAACCCAGAACCTTCGGAACGCCAGTCGAAATGCGCTTCCCCTCGGCCCACTGTGCCCCATTATCTTATGTATATCTACCTATTTACCTATCTATCTATCGAGCTATCTATCTATTGAGCTATCTATCTATCGAGCTATCTATCTATCGAGCTATCTATCTATCGAGCTATCTATGTATCGAGCTATCTATCTATCGAGCTATCTATCTGCTATCTATCGAGCTATCTATCTATCGAGCTATCTATCTATCGAACTATCTATCTATCGAGCTATATATCTATCGAGCTATCTATCTATTGAGCTATCTATCTATCGAGCTATCTATCTATTGAGCTATCTATCTATCGAGCTATCTATCTATTGAGCTATCTATCTATCGAGCTATCTATCTATCGAGCTATCTATCTATCGAGCTATCTATCTATCGAGCTATCTATCTATCGAGCTATCTATCTATCGAGCTATCTATCTATCGAGCTATCTATCTATCGAGCTATCTATCTGCTATCTATCGAGCTATCTATCTATCGAGCTATCTATCTATCGAACTATCTATCTATCGAGCTATCTATCTATTGAGCTATCTATCTATTTACCTATCTATCTATCGAGCTATCTATCTATTGAGCTATCTATCGAGCTATCTATTTACCTATCTATCTATCGAGCTATCTATCTATTGAGCTATCTATATATCGAGCTATCTATCTATTGAGCTATCTATATATCGAGCTATCTATCTATTGAGCTATCTATCGAGCTATCTATTTACCTATCTATCTATCGAGCTATCTATATATCGAGCTATCTATCGAGCTATCTATCGAGCTATCTATCTATCGAGCTATCTATATATCGAGCTATCTATCGAGCTATCTATCGAGCTATCTATCTATCGAGCTATCTATCTATTGAGCTATCTATTTATCGAGCTATATATCTATCGAGCTATCTATCTATTGAGCTATCTATCTATTGAGCTATCTATCTATCGAGCTATCTATCTATCGAGCTATCTATCTATCGAGCTATCTATCTATCGAGCTATCTATCTATCGAGCTATCTAGCTATTGAGCTATCTATCTATCGAGCTATCTATCTATCGAGCTATCTATCTATCGAGCTATCTATCTATTTACCTATCTATCTATCGAGCTATCTATCTATCAAGCTATCTATCTATTTACCTATCTATCTATCGAGCTATCTATCTATTTACCTATCTATCTATCAAGCTATCTATCTATTTACCTATCTATCTATTGAGCTATCTATTTACCTATCTATCTATCGAGCTATCTATCTATTGAGCTATCTATCTATTTACCTATCTATCTATCGAGCTATCTATCTATTGAGCTATCTATCTATTTACCTATCTATCTATCGAGCTATCTATCTATTTAGCTATCTATCGAGCTATCTATTTACCTATTTATCTATCGAGCTATCTATCTATTTAGCTATCTATCGAGCTATCTATTTACCTATATATCTATCGAGCTATCTATCTATTGAGCTATCTATCTATTGAGCTATCTATCCGTCCATTCATCTAAAAACATATATGGATCTATATGATATGTATATATTGTCTCTTCGCCTCTATTCATATCTATAAATATATACACCCGATATATACATATATTTCCTCAGTGCCTGTGTGTGTCTGTGTGTGCGTGTGTGTGTGTAGTTCTATCACTCCCATTTTTTTCAATTTTCTCAGGGAAATTTGTATATTTTCCAATTTCTGTTACTCACCACAGAAAACGCTGCCCCCCTCCTCTCCTACCCCACCATCCCACCCTTCCTTGTTCGATCATCCGCATGAGCTCGTCAGCGACATGACGTGCGTTAATGCTCAGCTGTGGTGGTCCTTCTTATAGCGCCGGGGCCGCTCTGTGGGCCATTGTGTGTGTGGGGGGGGTGTTGGTAAGGCTAGTGGACAGACATAGCAGCGAGTTTGTGCGTTTGTGTGCGTGTGTGATGATGACCATTTAATCAAACATTGAATGGACCTTGTTCTTGGATACCAACGCTTCCCTCCTTCCATGTCATTGCAACATCTAAAAAAACACATAACTACAGTAAAACACATAACTACAGTAAAACACATAACTACAGTAAAACACATAACTACAGTAAAACACATAACTACAGTAAAACGGTAATGCTGTATGTACTATTAGCGGGAACAGACGGAACAGCGGCAGTATAAATAATGACGCGGTGTTTTTTTGCTTCATTGTTTATTTATTAATTTAAAATACATAAAAGATAAATGGGCACAAGATGAAATAAAGACAGCGAGAAACTATTAAATGGATGAAAAGCAGACCTATTGTTGCTTTGTATGACAGCTAAACTGGTTTTCAGGCATCATATAGATAGATTGGATAGATAGATAGATAGATAGTTAGATATGTATATAGATAGTTGGATAAAGATTTATATAGACAGATCAAGATAAATAGGAAGACATGCAATAGATATTAGCATTACGACCGTTTTCTTTAGCTATAAAAACATCCGCTGAAGTCAAATTAGTTACCGAGTCCCAAAAGTTTAGCTTTGGACATCTCCCAACACAAGTGGACTGACCTACTTTTTCTGCAGTACTTGTAGGAAAAGAGAAAAAAAAAACAACTAAATAATGCAAATGGCGCCCCAACTCTCAAAGGTCACGTGACCCACATAGCGATGGGTCAACTGATCCAATCCGGATGCCCGGCCGGTCAGGTTCAGTTAAGAATCGCATACGTTAACGATGACAAACAGGACTTTACGAGGCCACACACACACGCCGATTGAATGAATCTTCACACCGATCTTTTTTTTTGCAGACGATGATCAATTTCACAAATTGAAGGACATTGCGGATGGGGAGAACGGGCGGCGAATTTAAGGAAGGAAATGTAAGAAACGGAACGTAGGTGATAGAAAAACTTGGGAGGACATTTGGGAATACAAAAAAGGGTCAGTATTTTAACTTACAAGTTTACATACGTTCCTTCTAGATAGAATATTATTACGTCCACTAGGCCCCAAAACTCCTTCAGGGCGGCTGGGATAGGTCGGCGGCAGGGCTTAAGTTGATAAAATGTCCGAAACAGTGGCATAAGATAAAGATGATGAAAATTACCCCGTCGGACCAAATTGAACCTGAGGGCCGGTGAAGCAGCGTTCATCAGTTTCTGTGGCCACGGCCATACTAGCGAATTTTGTGGCCAGGACAATGCACAGCCACCTTTACTTTACCCCCAAACTAAAGTCAGGTACCCCATTAGAGCTGGGTAGACTCAGGGACAGCCTCCAGACCCGGGAAAAAAAGAAGATTAAGGGATTTAGCATAATTCCGATTTTGTGGAGTAGTTTTACATAACTACAGCAACAACAAGAACACAAAGTTGCATACATTTTACTAGTAGAACAGACGCTTCAATCCATCAACATGAAAGTTCTTCCAACATGCAAATTTCTCGTGTGTTCGCCTTAAAGTCAATTGGCAATGCGCCACTAGTTCAACATACTCATTTAATGAGCTTCTATTTAAATAAGATGATAAATTGTTCAAAGTGCACATGTTTTCTTTAGTTCTAATGACGCTTCATACCCATCAATAATAATAATAATGCTCATCTATTTATATAGCACTGCCAACAAACATAATGTAAGCTTAGAGCGCATTTAACATTGAACAACAAACAAGCGAGAATACGGATATAAATATCTAGGCTAAAAAAAAATGTAGAACTAATTAATAATTTTTAACTTTACAAACATAGGACAAAGCAAATAAATGTAGCAATTAACCGACCTAAAATACAAGTAAAACAGTAGGGCAGCAGGGGTCCAAAAATTTTTTATCAAAAGTAAATATTAAAATAAAGTGTTTTCAAGTTCTTTTTAAAAGTGACGATAGAGCTTGTTCGCCTGAGTTGAATGGGAAGTAGACTTCACACCTTCGGACCGGATATTGAGAAGGCTCTAAGGCCAACGGACTTCTAGAAACGAGGAGTCGGCAGAACGTGGAGTTCTTTACGGAAACATAGGGTTCGATTAGTTATTTGAGATCGGGTGGCACAATTCATTATTATAAAGGCACTGATGGCAAAGTAGCGCCACTTTATATTAAATTCTGGCTTTCACAGGGAGTCAATGGAGCGCACGCAGGAGAACTGTCACAGAATCACGCTTTCACTTACGCATGACCAGACGGGCGGCATTGTTTTGAATGCGCTGTAATTTGGCGACTTTATCTCCAGGTATCAAAATTAGCAGAGCATTACAGTAGTCGAGGCATGAGAGTACATTGACAATCATCAATCAATCACTAATCAATCATCAACCGATCATCAACAAATCTTGCCAATCATCAGTCAATCATCAATCAATCATAAAACGATGACTAATCGATTATCAATCAAGCATCAATCAATCAGCAATCAATCAAAAATCAATCACCACCCAATAAACAATTATCACCAGTCAATCAATCACCCATCAACTAATAATACACCAATCATTCATCAATCAATCGTCAATAAATTATCAATCAATCATCTATCAATCAATCATCATCAATCAATAGCCAATCAATCATTCAATCAGCAATCAATCATCAATCATTATAAAACGCCCTTTTAGGTTTGACACGCAGAGAATGATACTTAAAACACGCATACACACTCATACACACACTAACACACACACTCACTCACACACACACTCACACATACAGACACTAAATAAACAAATAAACAAACAAAGAAACATTGCAAACTGATTTGAATGTTTAAAAGTATTGGCAGCAATAATACAGAGATATGCAAACGATCGCTTTTTAATTAAACAGAATGGGTTTTTTGTGTTGTAAGCTTGATCATTTTATCAAGTTGAGGTAGCATTCTTTCTCTCTCTCTCTCTCTCTCTCTCTCTGTCTCTCTCTCTCTCTCTCTCTCTCTCTGTCTCTGTCTCTCTCTCTCTGTCTCTTTCGTTCTTTCTCTCGCTCTCTCCCTCTCTAAGATTCAAGACTTGATAAATTGAATCCAATGTTGTTTTTAAATCACAGAATGCAAAAAAAAAGGAGGGATATGAGACGTGATAAATATACATCACAATAAATAAATTACGCTTTTTTCAAAATAGTTTTATAAATTCATATATTTCTTTCGAAATTGAAACAATCTGGTTTTTTTAATTACACGAATAAATAAATCAATCAAATATATGGCGCAACGAGTTTTATAGTTTATAGACATAGTGTTTCAAAGCCAAAATTTTAAAATCTATTTGCATTTAAGTGAGAGTGGATTTAAAAACATGTTTGAGCTACTCCAAATCTACATGGTTCAAATGGATAGCGACATCAGTGCTGGCTACACAATTGCCTTTCATGCCATGGCGACTTAACGAGTTCTTCTCCAGCCAGATAAACCATTCAGCTCTACATAGGACATTTTTCTAAGTCTGATGAAGGCTAATAACATATTCTTGTCAAAAAGCCTAGTTTACAACTGGGCCGTTCACAAAGACTTTTTGGTGTGACTATTTCACCAGAAGATGTTATAGGTTTTATACGGCTAGTTTTAGTTTCATGCTTAAAATACTAATCATTTCTATTACCTGTTATTGGTTGCTATTAGGCATAACACAGGACTAATGAGTATGTCTGGGACATGACATCCTCAATTGCAGACCTAAAACCACTGCGGCAACAATCAAGCGGCGCAATCCTGATAGGCTTCGGTCTTGTGCTGCGGCATAATAACCTGCCAAAAACAATCCTCCAAGGCACTGTAGAAGGTGAAGGGTGTAGAGTGTCGAGCATGGATCGGCAACCTTTTGCTAACAGTGTGCCAAACTAGGATTGCTAAATCATTCAGCGTGCCAACATCCCAAAACTCAACATGCTCTATTATACATATTTAGTTGTTTTTATGTGACAATTAATTTAACTCCTTAGCAAGACCAAAGCCAAAAGAAAAGGAAATTTATAGAGAAAATCGTTAAAGCGTCTTATATTTAATACAAAATTAACGAGTTTTTTATAGACATTTTTTTATTTGCATTTATATTAAATACAATAATTTATAACTAAACTTTCACATTCAATGATAATAAATGTCTAAACATTATCCTTTGTTAATGAAGATGAGGATCTAACTCATGCAAAAATGTATTATATTATGATCTCAGTTTAATTGAGAAGCAATATTAATGTGATTTTAGGTGATATGGCGGTATAAAGATATAGTTAGGTTGAATAGATAAGTTGTAATCATACAAATTGGGTAGTTATTAAAATGTTTGAAAATATACATTCTCTAGTCATAGAATACTTATATAATTTTCAGATATTTTTTTTACAGTTTTATCATTTCAAAGTTATAAATTGTAAGCCATTTATTATTTTTAAAAGAAAAAAAAAAGAAACATATTAGAAATATTAGCTTAAAAAAACCGGTTACTTATCTCCCTTTATTTAAAAACCTGTCCACATTTCAAGACATTTAATTCTATAGTGATGCCAAACAAGTTACGTTTTGTAACATAACAAATATTACTGACTAATTATTATTTCTTTATATAAATCCAACATTATGGTTATCATTACAAGATTTAATTTATAGAGGATTAAAATAGTTTACGTTAAACAGTTGTAAATAAACATTTCCTGCATTAATTTTCTGTCCATTTAAGGAGTTTATATTTTAAACACTAATAATTACAGAAATTACATAATGTAGTGCTATTAAAAAAGTCTCTTATATTTATTAAATTAATAATACAAATACATTTGTTTTAGAATTGTTTATATTTATGTTTAATTAAAGAAGATAAGCATAAAAAACTATTTTTAATGTAATTAGTCTGTGTCAATTAATGGGTGGTCAAATGTAGGTGACCTTTTTGTATGCTTAAAACAGCTTTCATGTGCGATAAAATCTGTTCAAAAGTGTAATTTGAACCAAAAGCTGAAAGTCATGAGCGAATGCCTAGCAGTTGAGAATGGCAGGTGACTTTCCTAAGCAGCTTCCCTACAGATTTTTTCCGCAAATAGGCATATTGGGATTTGGGATGCCCATTTTTTTAATGTTTCAAATTCAACTTTCTGCATTTTAAAATCGCCAATATCACTGCACTTAAAAAAAATTCTACATCTAAGAACAATCAGTAGTAATATCAAACCAGTTAGGATTGACGTGGTATGATAAAATGAGTCCTTTAATTTGAAAGTCTTGCCTTTGATTTAAAAAATCCGCTTTGAGTGCTTCGATGTACTTCTGAAAAATCCCAACATCTATCTTAAAATATATGCCTTAATATAGGGATGTAAACGTTGTAAATGTTTTGAAATTTCAAGACAAGATATGTCCAGTTTCAATGCAAATCTTTTCCAGTAGACCTTGTAAATGCAAATTCAACTAACTTAAATGTGTCGCTGTGTCATTCAGAAACATCGGCTCCAACAGTCAGTTATCCTCATTCAGAAACGGAAAATGTTAATATTTTTTATCAATAAAAAAAACACCTCTTGGAGGAGTCTCGCGTGCCATTGAAAAACGCTCTTCGTGCCGAATTTGGCACGCGTGACTTAGGTTGCCGACCCCTGGTGTAGAGGATGTCAGTGGCAATGCTGGCTCGGCATTATAAGAAATTGGACACAATTGCAAAAGACTGAACTATTGACAGCCGCCAAATATAGTCAAAAATAGAGAAAGATGACTGCTGAGTTGCCCATTCTATAACAGTGGTAGAGGTATGTGTACTTCTTCCTCGTTTACCATCGTGTCAGTAGGTGCAGAGAGTTTGGTGGCACTTACCGTGGGGGATCTTAAGACAAACAACTGGCCTAAATGGGTAATGGATGGTAGATGTAGTTAAACTTGACGACAAATTATAACAAAACAAGACTTCCAGAATTTAAAGCGAAATTCTCTTTTAATAAGAGATGGATTCACCAGGGCTTTTAATAGGGAATGTCCAGGCTCATCGCCATTTTAGAGTTTTCGAGAAAGGTGTTTAAGTTTTCAGCAACTCTTTTTTTAAAACGAAATTGACAAGACTCGGGTAGGGAATTAGGTGGGGGAAGGTGGGGGGAATAAGAGGCAGATATAAATAATTGATTCAAAGAAAGGACAACACATTTAACAGATCAACAAATCTGGAAGAAAAATGTACAGAGAAATGAATCAGCCCATCAAACAAGACAGCATAATGTTTCTCACCCGCAAAGAACAATGCAATATATTCCAGTTGAGAACAGGACATATAGCACTCAACTCACACCTAAATAGAATAGACCCAACTCACCCACCTAATTGCAGACGTTGCCCCTGCCCACAAGAAACTGTAGACCACTTCCTGCTTGAATGTCCTGAGCTGACCGACCTCAGATACACTCTGCCCCCCCCCTCAACCTACCATTACCAACACACTATATAGCAGTATTGAACAACGGAAAAAAAACATGTAAATATGTTTGTCTGGCATTGACTGCAAGAGAGCAAACAGCTCTGCAGACTGGCTAATAGAAGAAGACTGGCTAACAGAAGAAGAAGACCAGATCAACAATACAACGTCAGCTTTAACCCTTACAGTCTCGGGCGCGTATATAGCGGAACTGAAGGCACAATAGATAGAAGTAGGTCGGTACAGGAAGGGTTAAGAATGAAATTAATAATCATAGCAGAAAAAATAAAAGATAGGGGGAAAAGGTTGGAGTTGAGGTAGAGGGGCGTGGGGGCGTGGATGAGGAAGAAAATAATTTTAAAAAATAAAAAAACTACAGTTAGATAAGCAAAATAATTTTTTTTTTACAACAGCTTTCTTTCACATTCTTGAAAAGTGAGATAAAAGAAAAAAACACAAAACAACAAACTAAAGAAATATAAGAAACAGCATGATCTTGTATTTATGTTCTTTTTGAAAATATTTATTTTAAAGTATTTAATTCAAGCAGTTTAAGAAATGTCAGACTCTGTAGAATTGATCTAGCTATAGAGACGATGCATTTCGTTTTTTTGTGGAGTTCCTTGTGGGTTTGTTTCTAAAGCATTATATAAAAAAAGAAATTTCAGAGATAATGTTTCAACTTTTTTGGTTCCTATTTTCTATGACCCTGTCAAAGACTATAATAAATAAGATGGGCCGCTTGTTCTATTTTTAGCGCATATATGTTCTTTTTTACGTGCTCATCCAATAACTGACTTCTACGCTTCTACGTTTGCCGAAATATTACCGCTGTATACAACTTTCGATTTTAATATTAAATTTTCATTGAGCACTGCTTGCATATTGACTATTCTAAATTGTATTTATTGTAAATAAAAGAGCTTCTGAAAATTTTGGGATCAATATAGTCATCTTTAAGACATAGATATATGGGTAGGGAGTTAAACTAGGCCCTAGCCTATATAGTAGCGTCTCTATTTGTAGATCTCTATTCTCGGGCTTCTACTTTCGGGCCAAACTCGATGAGCCTTATTTGGAAACAAAACTACCCCGACCCCCCTTCAAGCAAAAAAAGACACAAGGTGATAAAAGATGGTGTAGCCCAGTACTTAAAATAGCCTGGGTCTTCATTGGGAGTCCATTATCCTTTTGATTACATTAGTCTTGTCGGGACATTCATTGTTCACGTGTGGCATCAAGGTCTTGTCAACTGTTGCTGACTACGTCTACCTAGTAATATCAAATGTTGTTCTTCTTTATTTTTTCGTTACCCTATTGTTTAACCGTTGCTATTCGATATATTTCCCTGTGATATAACCGTGTTGTCAACTATTTTTATATAGACTCTACATTTTCCCTGTAATTTTATCCTTTTGTCAACAATTCGGTTTCGGCTTTGGCGCCGAAAGAAGGCAAAAAAACTTTTTCGGTGTGATTTCGGCCGAAGCCAAAAGGTTAGTATTCGGTTTGCGTACGGTTTCGGCCGAAACTGATATTGACTTTCGGTCGTCAGCCGAATATCTAGTTTAACTTTCAAAATTCAGACTGCTACGCTATTACTCTTATTGATACTTTCATTTAGTTAAGCTGTTGTGAATTAATCTGTGTGAAGTATGGCTGTTTAACGAAAACCGGAATTCGAGAGGAAATCATTCATAACTATGTCCCACGATTTATTTATCTTTTTTATCTCGAAAAAAATATTTTAAAACTCTGTTTGATGCGCACAAAACAATTTATTAACATTATATTCCTTGCAAACACTCTTTTGTCAGAGGCGACTTATATGCCTATTGTGTTTTTTTGGTTCTTTTCAAGTTCCGAATATTGCTTGTGAATTTGCGATACAAAACAGCAAACGCTAGTCGTCTGCACAGCTATTTGATCTACGTATTCGAAAATAATAAAAACAAACTGGAATTTCCCCACTGATGCTGAACGCTCCTAACAGACAAATAGACCGATAGACGTAGGGTTATTAGCTGCTTGGACTTCAAAAGGAAGGAGACATAGGGAGACATCACGGAGGTCATATTTAGTGTTTCATTTGAATCTTTCCCATTAAACCCTTCAATCAGTTCAGTTTTATAACAATAGCTGACAATATTTGTCTAGTGGTAAAACTGACCTAAAAAAAAAGTCTTTTTCAAACTTAAATAGGCTTTTAATTTAATGTAGGCCTACACTGAAAAGCAACTTACAATAGGGCAACTTAAAAAAACAACTTTACAGCGCATGGAAGATGTTTTTTGCTAATGTTATTGATATAAATCTAAGTTGTATACAAGTATTATTTTAATGTGTGCAACTTGTATCATATCTATCTATATATATAAAAAGACAGTGTTAAGCCCCGCGAGGATCCCCATTGGTCAATTTGAAAACACGTGTGTCACTGACCTATCTAGGCCTAGCCCAATATACTAACAATATACTAATAATTTTTCACATCGGACATGTGTCTTCGATAGCTCAGTGGTAAACGTAGTGGGCTGCTATACGGGCGACCAGGGTTCGATTCTCCAGTTAGACTAAAAATTTTTTTTGTCGACAATTAATTTTTCAAACTTTTAAAAACAAAAGACATTGTAAATCTATAGGCAATATAGATTTTGTTAAATAAAAAAAATTGACTATTTTTTTACCCTATAGGGCGTTTGCAATCCCGTGACAAAAAGCACGTGATTTGTGTTTACTTTGAGTAATGGTGTACAATTAAATATGGCCGCTGTATTAATAAAGTTTCATATAGGCTCGAGCTTTTTTTAAATGATGTGTTGTGTTTTAAGTCTTATTAAGATTTAAGCTGTATTATGTATGTTAAATAAAATAAGCTATTTTATTATTATCATAGACATAGATCATAGACGATGTAAGCCTAATAGTGACTTGACTAATAGCCTATTCACCAACAATATCACTTGACATCGTAGCCTAGCCTACGAAACATTAAAAGTGTAGGCCTATAAAGTGAAATTGAAAGTGTAAATAGGTCTAGCCGGCCCTAGCCTAATCACATTAATCAATTAATCTACAGTACTACTATTTACCTCCTTATTTTTGAGTAGGATAGCCAATATTCAGATGTGAATTTTGCATGATAAAGAAGTACTTTACTTTCACCACGTTATGTTTGTACCTCAAGTGGGTTCTATATTTACACAAATACGTCACTAAATTTACACAAAAAAACTTAAGCTCCGCCTACTGAAAACGCTCTATTACAATATTTATTTACTTTCCTAAAAGTATTCAGTAAGTGTAGTTTATAAATTTGTTATCTGCACCCCAGACAGTCCTTTTTTTTTCACCCGGGCAACGCCGGGCAATGCAGCTTGTATTATAATAAGAATCTATATAAGTCTAAATTTTAAATTCATGACTATACAGTTTTTGATTTCTCACTATCCAAAATCACCAGGTTCTAAGGATCAGTGGTCCTTTCTATTAATTTGGCTTAGAACATAATGTCTTAAGTATAATCTACGCAAATTTGTCTTTTTCTACCTATAATTTACTTTTCCCAGGGGTAGCAGGTGGGAGTGGATGGGGGAACCAAAACACGGTTTGAAATCGGATTTAAAGAACCGAAAATCGGTTTTGAGAAAAAAACGATATTAACATCCCTGGTTCTATGGTTTACTTACATAGAGCACCCATATACTAGATTAGGGGTCGGCAACCTTTTGATAATAGTGTGACAAGGTGGGATTTCTAATTCATTCAGCGTGCCAACAGCCTAAAAGTCACCCTGCTTTAGCACTCAATTTCTAATTGAAGATACTTTAATAGTTGTTTATTTAGGAGCCTTCCGCGTGCCATTGAAAAACGTTCTGGTGCCAGGTCTGGCACGCGTGCCATAGGTTGCAGACCCGTGTACTAGATAATATTACAGTTACACTAAAATTTGCTGTCTTTTAAAATCTTTTGTACGACATTTCTATTTTCCTTTTTTTCGGTTACGGTTTCGGCCGAATGTGATGTGAAATTGTAAGTGTCGGCTTCGGTTTCGGCCGATAGTCAATTTATTACATTCGGTAGGCTACGGTTTCGTTTTCGGCCGAAACGGAGTCATTTGCAGATTAAAAAATGCCAGCAATGTCCTAACGATTAACAAGTTGCAGCCTTTACTCACTGATGTTGCTATGGCTGAAATGGTGATAGTGTGGTAAGCACAATGTTTGGTTAATGTTATAGGGCAGAAGGCGGGGGGTTGTATGAATTGTATTTGTTGAAAGAGCTGTAAGATGTCATTAGTGAAAAAAGGCGAAGCAAAAATTAACTTCCGCCTTTTTAACAATGATATCATAACGGGTTATTCTTATGTTTAAAATGAACGTATAAGTTTAATATAAGACAAATGGTTTTACTTTCTTCTTGAATTTATCTACAAATAAAAATCGTATCTTATCATACATGTTACAGACGCTCCTTATCTACAGAAAATAATTGCGTCCTACGCTTACCCGTGGTTCGAGTGTAGTTTTGCATTTTTATTATTGCTTTAAATGATGTTAAATTACTTTATTTTTTTACTGCTTTTTTTAGGCAACTTAAGCATTGCCCGGATGCGAGTCAGAAAGAATTAGTACTATTTTCAAATTTTAATTATATGAGTTAATATACAAGTTAACATAAAAATATATATTTAAAAAAAGCTAACGAAATTTTTTTTAACTAATTCCGTTATTTTTTAAAATATATAGACTATACTTTTTTTTTTTCAAATTCTTTTCTCTTTTTTTCTTTTCATTTCGATGTTTATTTTATATATTTATTTTCATCTTTTTGTAATTATAGGATTGATGAAAGATAAATGCCCCCCCCCCCCCCCCCCCCCAAGTTCAAGGACATTAACACATCATGATAAGATGGATCAAGGTATTTGTCCGATTTCAATTTAATTCAAATTCAATCTAGCCTTACCCTCCCCCACCCCAGCCCACCCCAACCCAACAGCCACCCCTTCCTACACACCCGCCCTCCTCCCCCCGCTCCACACTGAACAGCCGTCAGTTTTCTTTTGTTTTCCTATCTATCCTAGTCTGTCATGGAAAAAAAAGCAGGGGACGCTATCCCGGCGAATCAGACACAATACGACGGGAAGTTCTGTCCCCTTGGGATGTCATCCATGTTTGTTCAGTTGTTTCTGTCTAGCAGAGAGTTCATTCACATTCAGACTTCCTTACTTCCCTTTGTTTATTTGCATGTCCTAGCCCATGGGGTCGGCAACCTTCTGATAATTTAGTGTGCCAAAGTAGGATTTCTAATTCATTCAGCGTGCCAACAACATAAACTTATCCTGCTCTAGCACTAAACTTCTTGAAGGGGATACTTGAATTGTCTTTTTTTTTTAGAGTATTCTGCGTGCCGTTGAACAACGCTCTGTGTGCCAAGTCTGGCAAGAGTGCCGTAAGTTGCCGACACATTTGACCTATCGATAAGGATGTACATGTACACACTAAAAATTTTCTATACGATGTTTTCAACTTCATTTAGAATTCATCCTTAAACCGTTTTTATAAAGACGATAATGAATGCAGTTCGTGGATTAACACTACGCAGGCGCAGTTTTAAAGGGTTCGAATCATGCCGATTATGTTTTTTTTCCGAGTCTGGAGGGTGTCCCTGAGTCTACCCAGCTCTGATGGGTACCTGACCTTAGATGGAATAAAGTAAAAGGCGACTGGGCATAGTGATGGCCACACAATCACCTAGGATGTCGTGGCCACAGAAACTGGTGAACGCTGCTCCACCGGCCCTATTGACCAATTAGGTAGGCCCTACTTTACTTTTTTTTTTACTTTTAGGCCCACTGTTGTATCTATGGAAAAAAAATATGTTACCCTAAACATTCCAGACGTAACTAAATCCATATCTAAGCAAAAATATTTGTTTAATAACGTAAAGTTTGCTTAGATACTTGTTGGGTTACTTATGTAAACAATCGTTACGTTAGTGTGTAAAAAACACACACAATACTTTTGTAGTCATTGAATATTTACTTTGCCGATTTTGCATTTTTCACTACTTTTTATGTATGGGACAGAATAGTACCCTCAATAGCCTGCCCTCAATAAACCATTATGGCAACAATCAAGCGGCGCAAGGTTGACGTGATTCGGTCATGTAGTGCGGGCACAATAACTTGCCAAAAACCATCCTCCAAAGTATTGTATGTAGAAGGTGGACATCTGAGAGGCCGGCAGTTGAAATGCTGGTTCGACAATATAAAAGATTGGACAATATCTGCAATTGGCTGAACTAGTGATAGCAGCTCAAGATAGCAGTCAACTTACTCCGAGGTGTCCATTCGCTCCCTCCCCCCACGACCACAATGGTCAAGGAATCGATGATAATGATGACTATTATTTTATGGACCATAACGTACGAGGTAATAGCTTGGCTAGCAGAGTGCCCGGAAGTGCTTAATTGGTTTCAAACTTTACCCAATTGATCCACTAGCTGTTTCTATGCAAATTATCGTATGTTGTTTTTTTTTTTGCTGTGGAAAACCGATATAGAATTTAGTGGGAATCCGCATCGATTAACACAATAAGTAAGTTAAATAAAGACTGATACCAGTACATTCTAGAAACTTACAAACGAAAAATTACAATTGAAAAAAAAAACGAAAATTCTTCTGTGAAGTTTTATAACGGTTATCTCCATTTTTCAATTAAAAAAAAATAGAGTTATCTTTCCTGCCCAACTTCCTTCCTGGTCACTGACCTATACATTCACATCAATTATACTTTTTTTTTTATACGAAGGAATTCGTGTTCACAAAAATATAACAGACAAATATTTTTTTTTTACTATCGTTGTAAAACACGGAGGCCGAGCTGGGCAGAGCGTTCGTCTGGCGTACCAAAGGTTCTGGTTTCGAATCCTGGTGAATTTTAGGATTTGTCCCCGGGATGGGAGGTTGCCATTGAGTCTACCCAGCTGTGGTGGGCACCCTGACTTTAGTTGGGGTAAAGCAAAGACGGCTGTGCATTGTTCTGGCCACACAACCACCTAGTATGTCCCTGAGTCTACACAGCTGTGGTGGGCACCCTGACTTTAGTTGGGGTAAAGCAAAGACGGCTGTTGCATTGTTCTGGCCACACAACCACCTAGTATGTCCCTGAGTCTACCCAGCTGTGGTGGGCACCCTGACTTTAGTTGGGGTAAAGCAAAGACGGCTGTTGCATTGTTCTGGCCACACAACCACCTAGTATGTCCCTGAGTCTACCCAGCTGTGGTGGGCACCCTGACTTTAGTTGGGGTAAAGCAAAGACGACTGTTGCATTGTTCTGGCCACTTTTACCATTAGATATACATATATATATATATATATATATATATATATATATATATATATATATATATATATATATATATATGTCATTGCACTGTTGCATTGCTTATTGCATAATAACAAGATTGCTCAGAAAACCGTACGCACAGACCTATTCATCAAGAACAACAAACAAAAAATCGACAAACACTTTAGCCCCCCCCCCCCCCTAAGTGTAATTCACCAGTTTGCTAGTAAAGCCCCCCCTCAAGCCTGCTGAACCAAATAGACATGCGTTGCCTCCCCCCCCCCCCCCCCCCCTCTTTTCTTTTGCTTTCTGAAAACATCTGATAAAATCCATTCTAGCACCGAAATTTAAATAAAGCCAGCAGAGTTTTTGTTAGGCTGTTGTTGTTTTTGCTTAGCTACAGGGAAGCTACTTATATTTTTGCCCAGTAAAGTTGAATGGTATTATTGTACACAAGTTCAAGCATCAAATTCTTCTTTAAACATTCATCGAGTGGCTTGAGTGTATTATTTCTTAGTGAACCAGACCATAGACAAATGCCCCCCCCCCTTTCCCCCCCAAAAAACAAATATAAAACAAGTTTCATCTAGTCATACTATATATGGCCATAGCAGTCATTTGTCGTACAATATCAGTTTATTCATAGGAAGCTATATAATTATACAACTCTATTCTGGCATACAATGGCATCTTGTCATGCCATGTCAACTTGTCATACAATTTCATATTTTTATTTCCAATCAACCTGTCATTTAATGACACCAATGAGACAAAAATATACCCCGCATTGCAAAATTATCCATCCCCCACTCAGCCATTGTTGACTTTGGGTTTTAAACCCAATCCCTCCCCTTCCCCTTTCGTGGAAAGACAAGTCATTTAATGCGTTTTCACTGTCAAGAATGAATATGCTAATTTATCTCCACCCCGCCCCCCTCTCCCTCCCTCACACTCTCTCACGATTCCACCCCATTACCTATTTAAAACAAAAAAAAGTATTTTGTCAGCTATGTTGGCATAAAGAGGGTGGTAGGGAGAGTTCGCAATTGACTAACAAAGTAGGGATGGGGGGAGAACTGGGTTAGGGGTGGCAGGGCGGGGTGGCAGGGCGGGGTGGGGTGACGATGACAGGGGACATTTTTGTTTCAAACAGAAGTTACATGAGCCAGGCTTAGTGTAAAGACAGGAAGGCGTCTCAATGTATTCTAATAGCGCCCTCAATTTAAATCGATGTCGTTCACTATATAGAAGAGCGCTCCACCAATATAAGAAAAAAGGCAATTGATGTAAAAACAAAATACTGTTAGTCAGTCCAGCTAAACTTCTTGTACTAGCTATAATAACTACAGTACAATGAGCAACGGACTTTAAGGAAAGTATCTTGTCGGACCAGCACAGGGCTGCTGAAGCAGCGTTCACCAGTTTCCGTGGCCACGACATACTAAGGGATTGTGTAGCCATCACAATCACCAGCCGCCTTTACTTTACCCCAATTAAAGTCAGGTACCGCATCCGAGCGGGGTAGACTCGGGAAGAAAAAAATCTAACCTTCACCAGGATTCGAACCGTGCCCCACGAGTGGTCTAGCCAGCAGATAATTAGTCAGATAATTAAGTTTAGTTTATTAGGACTGTGTTAGTCTTTAGGTTCTGACCTGCTTCCTGTAGATCAAGGCTACAACTTAGCTGGCAACTAAGAAGATAAGATAAGAATTGGCATTTCTTATAGCACTTCTATCCATGCTATTAAATTAGCATGCTCTCTGCGCTCTTGGTGTGATTTGCAGTGGCAGATGTACTAGCCAAAGAGAAAGGTCTTTAAGTTCTTTTTAAAAGATTTTCTTTTCCCAGATTCTCTCAGTGTCTGACATAGACTGTTCCATAGAGAAGATGCCACCGACTCAAATGAGCGCACTCCCAGGTACTTCTTTCTGTGTCCATCCAAACTAGTAGTTTTGAGCAGTGACTGTGTTGAAGAGCACAGTTCCCTAGATGGCTCATGCCTTGTTATAAGCTCTCGAAGATAATAAGGAGCAATGCCCTTTTTGCATACGTACGTAATGGACATAATTTTGTGCTCTATTCGCTTCATTACCGGGAGCCAGTGGAGATCCCTTAGTGTTTGGGAGATATGATCTTGCCTCGTCAGCCCCGAAACAATGCGCGCCGCGGTGTTCTGCACTCTCTGTAATCTCTGCAGCTGGTTCTGGGGCAAACCCCACAAGCAACTATTGCAGTAATCCAACCTTGACTGGATAAGAGAGACTGCTACGGTATTGGCCGTCCTTCTATTGAGTTGAGGTCGCAACTGACCCAGGGCACGTAGATGAGACGAACAGGCCTTAACCACAGCACTGATATGTGGAACCATTGATAATTTACTATCAATAAAAAGGCCAAGGTTTCTAACCGTTTTGGACAAAGTTATCTTGGAAGCCCCAACCTTGATCGTAGTAATAGCGATTTTCGGAAGACTGACATCAGAACCACAGATAATTGCCTCTGTCTTGTCATCATTTAATTTAAGTCTGTTTGCAGCCATCCATGCCTTAACTGTTTGACAGCACTCCTCCACATCACCAACAGCAGCAACGCAGGCAGACGAATCAGGACGAAAACAAAAAATTTACGAGATACACCATGGCGAACCAGTGAAGAGAAGTCTCGGTGATGCCAACCTCATACTGAAGTCTTGACAGGAGTATTCCATGGTCAATGACATCAGAAGCAGCGCTAAGATCCAGAGAACTCGATAATAACACCAGAAATCGTCGTTATCTAAAAAAAAAAAACACGATATGAACCGTTCTATATAGTCTTATCTATATATATGTATAAATACAATACATTGTGTGTGTCGAATCCGAATCCCTATCGTTAATTTAAAGACACATTACTTTAATGTCTTAATGTTTCATTTTTCGATTTTTTATGTGTCCTTGCTAGCTGAGTCGTTAGAGTCTCTTACAGACACATTGTAGAAATGAGTTTCCGGTATTTTTAGTTTCCCCAGGCAACCCCGGGTACTTTATCTAGATAAGAAATAATATATGTCATAAATCTAATTTTAAACATTTTTTTACAGCTCTTTGTTAAAATAATATATGAAGCTCTGTAGAGAAATTTACATTAAAATATTTCTAAATTATTTCTGTCTTTATTTCTATCTTTATTTCTATCTTTATTTCTATCTTTATTTCTATCTTTATTTCTATATTTATTTCTATCTTTATTTCAATCTTTATTTCTATCTTTATTTCTATCTTTATTTCAATCTTTATTTCTATCTTTATTTCTATCTTTATTTCTATCTTTATTTTTATCTTTATTTCTATCTTTATTTCTATCTGTATTTTTATCTTTATTTCTATCTTTATTTCTATCTTTATTTTTATCTTTATTTCTATCTTTATTTCTATCTGTATTTTTATCTTTATTTCTATCTTTATTTCTAGCTTTATTTTTATCTTTATTTTTATCTTTATTTCTATCTTTATTTCTATCTTTATTTTTATCTTTATTTCTATCTTTATTTCTATCTTTATTTTTATCTTTATTTCTATCTTTATTTCTATCTTTATTTTTATCTTTATTTCTAGCTTTATTTCTATCTTTATTTCTATCTTTATTTCTATCTTTATTTCTATCTTTATTTTTATCTTTATTTATATCTTTATTAATAAATAATTAATTGTCTAAATATAACTGAATGGGCTCGGTGGCCGAGTGTAAGCGCGTCCGAATGTCCTGGGTTCGAATCCTGGTAAAGTCTTGGATTTGTTCCCGCTGCTTGAGGGTGTCCCTGAGTCTACCCAGCTCTGATGGGCATCTGACATTAGTTGGGGCAAAATAAAGGGCATCGTGCTGGCCACACATCCTTTAGTATGCCGTGGCCACTTAAACTGTCGAACTCTGCTTCAATGGCCCTCTGATCAATTTGGGTCCGACGTGTACTTTACTTGAATAAATTAGTCAATCTATATATAAGCATATATTATTATATTTTTTTAACTATTTCTGTAACTATGTAACAATGTCAATCTCAGTCAATAGAACAATGTAACAATACGTGGTTTTGTTTTACAAGTCTAGCGTTCAACGGATATAACTCTATACAAATTTAATATACCTGACCAATAAATACAAGATGTACAATTAGTCAACGGGCTAATAATTTTTAATTTATAGTTCAGTGAACAATGGCTGATCTATTTGCAGACACATAACAAACTACCACCATTTTGTCTCCCCCCCCCCCCCCGCCACCCCCCACTGCAGGCGTGACACGCATTGTCCATTGAGCACTGCTTGTCCCTATAATAATCTTTTCTTACCATATAATGTCATGGTTCCATGAAAAGCTGTAATATAAGACACACGCGAAGTGCCAGAGAGCAATGGAGAGACATAGGTTAGATTGATAGGTAGGTAGGTAGGTGGGTAGGTAGGTAGGTAGGTAGGTAGGTAGGTAGGTAGGTAGGTAGGTAGGTGGGTGGGTAGGTGGGTAGGTAGGTAGGTAGGTAGGTAGGTAGGTAGGTAGGTAGGTAGGTAGGTAGGTAGGTAGGTAGGTAGGTAGGTAGGTAGGAAGGTAGGTAGGTAGGTAGGTAGGTAGGTAGGTAGGTAGGTAGGTAGGTAGGTAGGTAGGAAGGTAGGTAGGTAGGTAGGTAGGTAGGTAGGTTGGTAGGTAGGTAGGTAGGTAGGTAGGTAGGTAGGTAGGTAGGTAGGTAGGTAGGTAGGTAGGTAGGTAGGTAGGTAGGTAGGTAGGTAGGTAGTTACAAGTAGAAAAGTATCCCGTCGAACTAAATTGAGCCATAGGACCGGTGAAGCAGCGTTCCACCAGTTTCTCTGTCCACGGCATTTGTTCTCATAAGTTTTACAGACGTTCCTTCTATATAGAAGATCATTACGCCCACAAGGCCCAAAACTCCTGCAGGGCGGCAGGGATCGGTCGGCGACAGGGATAGAACGTGTCGGTTGACAGTCCGGTGAACTAAAGGCAGGGCCAGCTGGGGATTGTGTGGCCAGCACAATGTCCAGCCGCCTCTCCTTTACACAAATTTGTGTATCTCAATATTTGGTATTTTGTGATTTACAAAAGCAACGCGAAAACAAACAAACAAAAAAAAAAAGGTTACGGATTATTATAATGATTATAGCAGAAAGATGTAGACTATATAACAGAATTGGCCTAGCAAAGGGACACAATATTAACTCGATAGCTGTTTACAAAAGTAGGAATGTTGACGAATAAACAAATCTACAAAAAACTTCCGAAATCTAAACTAGCTGCATTAAAATATAGATCTAAGCGAAATATAAAGATGAAATTGAGCTATCGCTGGATGTGCGGTGCTAACGAACCCGCTGGGAGCAACAGAAAGGTTTCTCATTTAGGTTTACGAAGCATGGATAAGTCTAGGAATAATCAACACCCAACAAACTTTGATCGCTCCGTTGGGGAATTACCGTTGGACTATGTATTATATATATAGCTAATCGGGAAATTCCAGTCGAGCCAGAAGGATTGCATCGGCCGTTTTGGCTGCGATGAATATTCCGAGACACGGCTGCTGTTTGTAATCAGGACGTAGGCAGCTTCTCTCTCTCTCTCTCTCTCTCTCTCTCTTCTTTACTCTTTATGTCTCACTTTCTCTCTCTCTCTCTCTCTTTCTTGTGTCTGTATGTATAATATGGGTTTTGGTTTGAGGAACGGTCGTCGTAACTTAAGTCTAAGCATAAGAGTGCTAAAAAAAAACTGATGTTGTTTTCGTATAAGTTGAGACGAACGCAGTCACCCCGCAACCTCCCCCTCTTCCCCCCCCCCCCCCCACCTCCACGTAGCGGCATCAATTGGGAGTTCCCTGTATTGTGTGCTGGCTGCTGGCTACTTATCATTTATTTACATTCCATAAACAGTATTTAAACCAGGAGAAAAGGAAAATGATTAGGATGCGTGAGAGGTGGGGGGGGGGGGGGGGGGGGGGAAAGGGGGTATTACAGTTTAAGATTATTCCCGACGGATTAAATTGATCCAGAGGGCCCGGTGTAACAGCTTTCCACCAGTTTCTGTGACTAGGGGATTTGAGGGACAATCACAATGACCATGTCGCCTTTGTTTCACACCCCAAACAGAATCAAGTACCCATCAGAGCTGGGTAGACTCAGGGACAGCCTCCAGAACCGAGAACAAATCAAATCCTAGCCTTCACCAGGATTCGAACCCATCACCTATCTTTGATTTAGTTGGAAGATTCAGAGAAAAACCATTCAAATACGGTTTCCCAAAATTTTTTTTTTTTTTTGTACCCGAAGAAATATGTTAAAACCATAGATCTAGATCTATTTGATTCGCACAACACAATTTCTTAACATTTAATGCTTTGCTGCAGTAATGTGTCATAGGCGACTCTTAGTCTAGGCCTATTGAATTTTATTTTTCAAATCCCGAATATTGCTTGCGATACACACATACAACATTAAATGCAGATGTTAAGGACTACATTCTACATTAACGCGAGTCTGCGGCACGTTTCAACAAACCGAAAACCGGTGTAAAATTTGATTTCTAGAAACGAAATTCGGTTTAAAAAAACGATATGAACATCCCTAGTTTTCAGTGCTTGGTAACAACCAATAGTATTCTTTTTCGTAATAGTTCTCTACTGCCCACCAATAAAGGTTGCTTGCCACTAGACACCGATACCCAGGTACCCCCTCCTCTCTCTCTGTTTAGTTGTTCTCTCCTCTTCTCATAGCTCCCCTACACGCCCACAAGACCACCACCACCACCACCATACCATATTTATGACACCAATTATCGGACACGTAGGACCGAGAGGCAGGATCCGTAAACCCGGATAGAAAAGAATTTATTGGTGTCCGTCCCCACCCCACCCCACCCCGCTTCCGGTACCTTCACAGTACCTTCCTTCCCCCTCCCCTTCCTCGCCCTGTTCTGTTGTTGTTGTTCTTTTAGCCCCTCGTGCAGTAGCTCGGTCAATACTTTCCTCATTTACGTAATACTAGCTGCTGCCCGTGTGGCGCTGGCGGAGGTAGTTAGGGAGCAATTGCACAATCGAGGGGGTGAGTGTGTATGTGTGTGTATGTGTGGGGGGAGTGACTATTAGGACAGAGTGCAAAGAAAAAAAAAGGGTAACAAGGAGAAAAAAAGTTTTTTTATCTGTTGTAATGGTGAACAGAAGAGATCTGCTACCTACGGTACGCGTAACAAACTTGGCACGCAGAACGAGTTTCAATGGCACGCAGAAAAACAGCTCCCAAAATGTAATTGAAATCTTTTCAACAAGAAATTGAGCGTCAGAGCATTATGACTGTTAGGGCGTTGACACGCTGAATGAATTGAAAATCCCTCTTTGGCACGCAATTATCAAGAAGTTGCCGACCCCTGGTGTAAAAAAAAAACAACCTTTAATTTCTGTGTATTGCGAAAGAGAATTGACGGGAAACAACAATGGAAAAAGTTATTATTTGTCATGAAAAAATATATTCTTACTCCATGTCTTCCAGGATAAATGTATTCATTGAACACTTAATAAGTATATTAGTCTATACCTCTATTAGTACGGCGATATTTATAATTGCATTAATTCTGGAGATAGATATAAATACTATTTATAATACAGTAGACAAATTATGTGCTTATCGTTTGGACAAAGCACGCGAAATGCAAAACTACGTCTAATTATACTGCAAAACTACGTCTAATTATACCAACAGTGACGAATCATTATACAAACCTGACGGCAAATGTTAACTTTATCTTATATATTACAGGCGCTCTTTCTATAAAGAAGATTTTTGCGTCCTACGCTCATCCGTGCTCCGAGTCTAGTCTTGCATTTTTATTAGTGTTTTAAATAAATGTTAAGTGACTGGTTTTCCTGTTTTTGTTCGGGCAACCCATTCCATGCCTAATGTTAACATAAAGGCAGCAGGGCATTGTCCAGGCCACATAATGTTCTCTTTAAAGAAGCAGCGGTACGATTATGTTTCACCACCTTGATACAAGACAGCTGCTTTATCGGAAAAGCCCAATCACCTTGGTCATGATGGAGGACTATCCCGCGATGCTATACGCTAAGAAATGCTATACGCTAAGAAATGCTATACGTTAAGAAATGCTATATGCTAAGAAATACAGTACGCTAAGAAATGCTTTAGGCTAAGAAATGCTATACGGTAAGAAATGCTATACGCTAAGAAATGCTATACGCTAAGAAACGCTATACGCTAAGAAATGCTGTACGCTAAGAAATGCTATATGCTAAAAATGATATACGCTAAAAATGCTATACGCTAAGAAATGCTATACGCTAAGAAATTCTATAAGCTAAGAAATGCTATACGCTAAGAGATATTGTACGCTAAGAAAGAGTCATTATGAACAATAATAGAATCGCTTTTCGACCTCTTGTTAATATAAAGGGACTTTCAATGGCCGCTAGATTCATAAATGGCCACTTACTACGATCATTTTTGGGGGTTTTGGGGTAGGGGTGAGCTAGATATGGGGCGTAAGGGGGGAGGGTGTCCGTCTGTGTGGTAATAATTTGGTCGTAAACTAAGATTACTCAAGCCCCCTTCCCCACCCCCAGCATCGATCTTCTAAACAAACTGAACTCTCCACTGAATTAGCAAGTGACTCCACAGAACGAACGTTTGATCAGAGTCAACATCAGAGGCGTAGAAAACACGTAGAAGAGAGAGAAACAGCCTGTGTCGGCATTGACTTTAGGCAAACACTGTTACAATGTTTAGGCATTGTTCAAATATATCATTTACATTTATCTTATCATGTACATTGCAGACACTCCTTCAATAAAGGAGATTATTGCGTCCTATCCTCATCCGCGGTTTGAGTCAAGTCCAGCATTTCTATTAGCGTTTTAAATGATGTTAAGTTATTGGTTTTCCTAATTTGTTCAGGCAGCCTATTCTATGCCCGGGTGGCACTCGAGAAGAAATAGTACTTATATGCATTTGTTCTCGCATAAGGCATAAGCAAAGTGTTTTGACCATTATGTTTATTTGAGTATTGTAACGGACCACTAAAATTGGAAACACTAGAGGTCAGAATGGGCAAAGAGTAAAGTAATAATAATACATTGGGCATTAAATTCTAATTTAGAAATAAAACACAATAACACTCAATTACCATGCTCAGATAAACAAACACATGCATATAATAAAATATTTTTCTTCCCGATTGGCACCCTGGCATGGAATGGGTTTGCATAAAAAAAAAAGGAAAACCAGAAAAGTATCAAACTGCTAGACTAGACCCAAACCACGAATAAGCGTAGTGGACAATGCTCTTCTGTAACATATAAGATATTAAACTATGTTAGACTTAATAGTTGTGACTATACTTTTGTATATATACCATTGGATTTTGTCTGTTCCTGCTGTAGTTTCACAAACCTAAACGGCAATATGAATCAAATATGCATGGAAGTAATCGCAACATTTTTACTTCATGTCCAGTTTATTCTGATTCAAATATTGGGTTCACGTCTGCGTATAATGTCGCTTGTTCTGTATTGCTTGCTTATTCTCTCTCTCTCTGTGTTTCGTCTCTTTGATCCCAATTTGTTTAGGAATACATTAGGGCACAATCATTATGGCAATGATACTGTTATGTGATATCATATGCATCCGTTGTAAGCCGCACATACGAATGGACGGTTGCACGAAGACGCCTCACCAGGATAAGGATATGTAAGTCAAGATTTGACACTCACAACACACATGCACACAAAAATACACACACAAACGGAGTCAAACATGTCTTTTTGAAAGATTTAAAACAAAAATATGCCCGCACGTTTAAGCCAGGACTAGTGAGTATGTCTGGAACAGAATAGCCTCAATTTTCGGACCCTCAAGAAAGCCTTATAGCAGCAATCAAGCGGCGAAAGCTGACATGTTTCGGCCTTGTGCTGCGGCATAATAATCTGCCAAAAACCATCCCTCCATAGCACTGTAGAATGTGGACGTCGAAGAGGCCGACAGCGAAAATGCTGGTTCGATTATATAAAAGATTAGACAAAGCTGCAAACGACTGAACTTTTGACACCCGCTCAAGATAAGCATACATGTATAAAGATACCGGCTGGTCCTGCGGTGTATGGAGTGGCTTGGGAAGGGTAGCACCTCTGGTGTGGAGGACATTGTTCCTATGGAAACACTTCACCCACATATGGTCCCCACCTGGCACCCAGCTCTCATCTGTGGCTTCAAGTAGCTGTAGCATGCGCTGGGGCCACACCCCGGGAAACGGCTTCGACTGGCCGGCCAAACCAGATTAGGGTAACCAAAAGGGCCTTAAAACCCTGGTGAATTAGGCTTGTCGCCTAAGCATATGAAGACTGGTACTCGACGGACAGCGCGGCGGAATCATTAGCTGATCAACGGGCTGAAAGGCGATCCTAGCAATGTGTGGTGGAACGCATAGAGCATCGCATGACACGTAGAATGCCCTGATCACCCACTGCATCCAGTCTCTACTCCAGACGTCTTGACTACGTCTTGCCACTGGACAAAGTGGGGCCTGGACGAGAGAGTGAGGATGACGCTGCGCAACTATTCCTCACTTAAATCCAATTCACGCGCAAGTCATCCTTTCTTTTACAAAGGACGGTCCTCATCGCAAGCGATGGACAAGCAAGCAAGCGGCCATGCGGTTAGTTCACCGGACTGTCAACCGACATGTCGCCGGTTATATCCTTGCCGTCGACCAATTTCTACCGGGATTTTCGGGCTGATGTGTCCATTCGGTGACAGGTCACTTAATCCCCAGACACTTAATCCCCTATACAGCATTGAGTAATTCAGGGCTGTCAATTTTAGCAGGAAGGTCATTGTAGACTTAAGTACACTCTCCGGCTTGCTTTCGACCTCCCCAGGACACATTTTGGACTATGAGCAGGGGGGTCAACGATTCTGCGAAAGTGGGAGAGCTACTCTCTTAAAGTATTGAGTTAAGAATATTTTTCTACTATAATGAACGACAATTCACATAAAGGGATACAGTTTTTTTTGTTGGGTATAATCTTACGCGTAGCATAGCTCCAACAATTAAAGTAGCGTAAACTTTAAAGGTCCTGGGTTTGAACACTGGTAAAGGCTAGGATTTTGTTCCCCTGGACTCGATGGTGTCACTGAATCTACCCGCTCTGAGAGGGTACCTGACATTAGTTGGGATAAAGTAAAGGCGGCTGGGCATTGTGATGGCCACACATCCCCTAGTGCCGTGGCCACAGAAACTGGTGAACGCTGCTTCACCGGCCCTATGGTCAGTTTGGTCCGACGGGTACTTTACTTTACACTTTAATACAGCAACTAGTAAATAAAAATATAGTAAGCTGGCGTCATTTTCTGTGCTTCAGGTCTTTATATTTTCCAGTCTGTGTGTGTGTGGGGGGGGAGTGGGAGGTCTGTTTTTTTCGCTTTGAATGCAAAATAAAAAAAAAGTTTATCTTGACCCAAGACAGGGGGCACTCAGTGAAATTATAATCTTCTAACTCCCAGGGGAAATGACCCAATAAAATCTGACCACCACGGCTTGCTTGCGGTAATATCCTGCAAATAAATTGGACACCAGCTGGTTGACGTCATAGCCCGTATAAGTTTACGGGGCTAACAGCTATATGAATTTCTCTTCATTTTTTTTTCATTTCTTGTAATAAACCAATTAAACGCATGCTAGAAGTCACGTGATTGCAGCTCTTCTGTCCGAAAACATAGAAAAAAAATCAAAAGAAAACAACAACCAGAATCCAGCCAATCAGAAACAGAAATCTAAATATATACTTTAAGGGCAGACAGACGTCCGGAGTTCGGCGGGGATGAAAAAAAAAATGGCGCTCTCGTATTCAATAAACGATTTGTTGACGAGATTTCCCGCACGAGATCGATACCCCCACAGACGATCAATATCGAATTGAAGGTAATATAATCGATACGCGGTAATCGTGGGGACTACAAAAAGACTTGAGTACGTCCGTTATGACGTCATTTAGAACACGAAACTTCAAGCTGATCTGAGTTGTTTTTTTTTCGTTGTGTAGATTGGGAAATTGCGATTTCTTAACATATGAGCGTTATGATATTGTGAACTTTTTTTTTTTTTTTTTTAATTTTTTTATTTCAGCATGTCGGGAATAACTTAGCGCTAAAGAAAACTTGAGTTTTAAGTCTTTGACGATCAAGATTATTAGCGTAAGTAGTAATGAGTACAAATTTAAATTAATGCAATGTGGGAATACAGAAGTTCAGCTTTGAATGAATGCATTGTGGGAATACGTAAGGAAATTTTGAATGAATGCATTGTAGGAATACAGAAATACATTTGTGAATGAATGTATTGTGGGAATATGGAAATACATTTGTCAATTAACGCATTGTGGGAAGTGGGAATACAGACGAACATTTTTGAAAGATTGCTTTCTGGGAATACGGAAGTACATATTTGAATGAATGCATTCTGGGAATACGGAAGTAAATCTTGAATAAATGCTCTATGATGATTTAGGAAATGACGTCATGAATACCTGATCGGCGAAACCTGTGCCAAGGAGAACAAATATAAAAACTAGATTCTACTATATAAATCAACACTCACTTACCGTCTGCCATTGTTGAGCTATCAGATCGTCATTTAAACAAGTAATTTTCCTTAAGGTGGACACACCTTCCAATGTGATACTGAAATAAACATAAAATACAAAGGATTAAAAACTCAGATTTTATCCATATGTACGTTTTGCCAACTAAAAGTGCTACTACAACAGGATCAAAACACATTTTGTTTGAATGCATATATATTTATTTGTTGTTCTTGAGCCTAATGCGAGAACAAATGCACGTAAGTACTTTTTTCCCAAGTGGCATTCGGGCATGGAATGAGTTGCCTGAACGAACTAGGAAAACAAGTAATTTAACATCATTTAAAACACTTAATAAAAATGCTAGACTAGACTTAGACCACCGATCAGCGTAGGACGCAATAATCTTCTTTACAGAAGGAGCGTCAGTAATATTTAAGAGAAGATACAATGTGGAATTATTCTACGAAGTTAGGTTTTACAGTATAACGAAGCAATGACACACAGTAGACAGATAGTATAAACAATGAACTGGTAGATATTAAAAAACATTTCTATGTAAACGGTAAGGTTATCCCGATATAGAGCAGCCAGCAACAAATTGGTTCATAAATTAATTTTGAAAAAATCAAATAGAAAATTATTCTTTTTTTTAATGTGTCTACAAACAAAAGTTATGTTTTTAATGTAAAAAAAATATTTTTTAAAAATATGTTGAAATTCATAGTTTTAGAAAAAGGTGTATTTTAAAAATAGCTTTGGCACACCCTTCCCCCCTTACGCCACCTTGACCACGCCTATGATTGTTACGTCCGTTTGTTTCCCTCCTTCCAACCATTATATTGACGGGCCATTTTTCATCATCGCCTTTCAAAAAGAGAGGCGCGGGGGGGGGGGGGGGGGGGGGGGATTAATCTCCACTGGCTCTGCTTTCAAAATCTTGTAGCGAGGCTCACTAGGCCAGTGAGTCTCAATATATGTCTGTAGAGACCATCAGCGGTTATCGGAAGCTCAAAGTATCGTAGTACACCATAGTAGGCCTAAGTATGTTACATTAAATTTCGAAAATCTATACTGTCTAGCTATATAATAATAATACTATTTGTATAGCGCTGCCAACAAACATAATGTAAGCTCAGAGTTCATTTAACATACAACTAAGAACACGGATATAATCTTTAGGCTAATAATTATAAAAGTAATTGATCATTTAAAACTAACATAGGACATTTACGATCAAGTAAATAAAGCAATAACCGACTTAACACATAAGTAAGACAGTAGGCTGGAAGAGAGGATTCTAATGGTATATCATATATTAAAATCGAATTAGAAATAGAAAAAACAATTTATGCAATGAAATTTTAGTAAGAAAGACAAAGAAGAAAAATAGAAGCTAAATTCTTAGGGGAAATAGTTGCCATAGGAACAGTCTTCAACATTTATTTAGCTTGCAACTGGTTTTGTTTTCTAGGATTTAAGAAGAAAAGTGTATTAGGTTATTTTTTTTATAATTTTAATTTCATTGCAAACGACTGAACGTGACAGTATTAGTGACTGTGTAACTGTGAGTGTGTAAGGGACGGAATAATTATAAACTGACTGAGACTTAGTGACACACACATTGGACTGTATTATTGTAATGTGTTGACCGGACTAAGTGACCTGATAGCTCTGTGTTATTGTTTGTGTGACTGGCTGGACAGAGGGAGCTTGGTTCATTGATGTATCGTGGAGGTGTACGAATAGTGAGTAAATAACTGTGATGTGCCAATGTAATGTACTATAAAAGGATTGTAAGGATTGAGAATAAAGTTTAGTTGTTACACAAAGCTAGTGTGTTAAAGAAGTGGCTGATAGGGCGCCCAAGAGATGGTGTCCACTTCCGTTACGAAATCTCTGACAGCAACTCAACAGAAATAAGTAGACTCTAGTGATATCAATACGTCCCCAGAAAATAATAATAATCGAACTCTTTGACACCCTGGCACCATTACCCGTAGGGTGCGCTTGACTTTTATATTTTGTAAGGAGGACGAGATAGTTGAAACTGGGGTACGGCGCCGTGGAGATTGAGAAGCTTGTCTCTCCATTCAATTCCGATGGGTCTTCAATTTGTACAAGTGACAAGGCGTTGGACGAGTTCTATTTCTCATTACTTCAAAGCTGTCACTTTCATATTCTTTCAATATAACAAAACAAATAGGAAAGAATTAGTCTTCTATCAGATTTCACTGGGGCATTCTGATCGTTTGACAAGAGTTTTTGGGGAGACACGATTTAGATGTGATAACATTTAGGTCGTATTTACTAGCATTGTAGGCGTGTATAGTATCTTATCTTATATATTACAGACGCTCTTTTTATAAAGAAGATTATTGCGTTCAATGCTCAGTCATGGTCTCTGAGTCTAGTCTTGCAGTTCAATTAGTGTTTTAAATTATATTACGTTACTGGTTTTCTTGGTTTGTTCAGGCGACCCATTCCATGCCAGAATGCCACTCGGGAAGAAAGAGTACTTATATGCATACATATGCATATTTACTTGCACAAGGGATAAGAAAAAAAGTTGTGTGTTCATCTGAGCATTGTAACAGATTGTTATTGTATTGTATTTCTAAGTTATAATTGAACGCCTAATTCATTTTTACTACTTTACTCATTTCCTTCTGTTGCATCTGTAACATTGAAGCGTGTATAATGACATTGTAGGCGTGTATAATAACATTGTAGGCGTGTATAATAACATTGTAAGCGTGTATAATGACATTGTAGGCGTGTATAATGACATTGTAGGCGTGTATAATGACATTGTAGGCGTGTATAATGACATTGTAGGCGTGTATAATGACATTGTAGGCGTGTATAATGACATTGTAGGCGTGTATAATGACATTGTAGGCGTGTATAATGACATTGTAGGCGTGTATAATGACATTGTAGGCGTGTATAATGACATTGTAGGCGTGTATAATGACATTGTAGGCGTGTATAATAACATTGTAGGCGTGTATAATGACATTGTAGGCGTGTATAATGACATTGTAGGCGTGTATGATAACATTGTAACACGTTTTAATGATAAGCTTATATAGTTTTAATAATTAATTCATACGTTTTTAAAATAAGATTATATTAATTAGTATATGAGTAGACTTTATTTTTACATACTTTTAAACCATGATTAAAATGCAAAACTTGACTCAAACGAAGGGTAAGCGTTGGACGCAGTAGTCTTCTGTATCGTGTAAGGTCCGGTCCATCCATGTAAGTAGGTGCAAGATAACGTTATTAAAAATTTTCAGAACACCCGGTCGTAGACACATGAAATTATTTAATAACACACCCAAATATAATTGATAAGATTAAAGCCTCTACTCCGTCACAATAATCCACTGAATTCAAATATAAATCAAAGATAGAATCTCTTCACAAAGATAATATCCAGCGGTCACGATAATCCAACAACCTGAAATTCCATTGAAATATATTATCTTCTAAAAAAAAATGCTAGCGACGATACTTCTAATCTTTTGAATATCTCCCCAACACATTTGAGTCCAATACGCTGTGTCCACTCCCCTCACACACTTCACAAGAAAAAACATCAAAAGTGGACACAACACATATACCGGTCAGCCCAAGTTAAACAACACAGCATAGACACAGATGACCAGTCACGGCCTGCTTCTCTAACTTCACATATCTTGCAGAGCGTCTGTAACATATCAAATATCAGTTTGTGTTTGTTACGTCATAGTTTGTGTACTTTGTGTGTGTTGTTTGGATCGCTCGGACCCCGTGATCAGCTGATCACGTGGGACGAGAAAAAGCAATGAACCGTCAGTTAGACAATCATACACAACGGAGCGTATCGTGTTTCTTTCTGCTCCAACATTAACAACATATATGACATATATGATTATCTGGAGATATTCCGTGTATGCGATTAACCGATTTTACGATTATCCTATAGTCGAATAACTTATGACTTTCTGCGATATACTTAAGCTTAGGTGTAGGTGAATGTCTGGGATGTTAACATGGGAGTCTGGGAGAGGTTTCTAGGTCCAAACACATCGAATGGATATCTGGAATCAGTTAGGGGCCAAGAAATGCGATGCATCCGGCCAAAATAATAATAAATATACACGTATTAACAACTTTAATTTCAGAACACCTTTTATTAAATCATAATTGTTTTCATGAACTATGTTACTATGTCTATACTGTATTTCTATGTTGGTATTCTCTTTTCTTGATACCTTAAAATGAATCTAATATTATTAATATTATTATTTCGGTAACTTTTACTTTTATTTTTTTACTAATGTTAGAATATTCTAATTACATGTATGTCTTTGATTATGCCCTTATAATACTAAAGTACTTTGTGGAAAATAAACAATGGCACATTGTATTGTGGCCAAAGAAATTAATTGACTAGTCCTTAATAATGACCAATGGTCTACAATGGATGCTATAAGTGATAAATAGCATCAGACAATTGCCCAGAAAGATTAAGGTCTCAAGCAAACACAGAACCTTACACAGGAAGATAATTGTATTTGTCAACAGAATGAACAAGTTGAAGAAATGTATGTTTTTATATGGTGCACGGCAGCGCGTTCGACTGGCGCACGTGGTGTAGGCTAGGATTTTTTTCCCGGGTCTGGATGGTGTCCCTGAGTCTACCCAGCTGTGATGGGTACCTGTCCTTAGTTGATGTAAAGTAAAGGCGTCTGTGCACTGTGCTTGACACAAAGTCATCTAGTATGCCACTAAAACTGGTGAACTCTGCTTCACCAGCCCTTTGATCAATTTGGTCCGACGGGTACTTTACTTTTTTTTTTTAATGGTTTATTTTAAGATGGATACATCTTATCATCACTGTTTTTTGGGGACGCAAACTTTTTGAAATCAATTTGAAAAAAAAGACATCGATATCATCACACACAACAATATGAGAACCACTGCCGCCGGTTAATTCGACGGCCCCAAAAAGTTCACTGTACAGAGATATTGAAGCCTACGCGAACTACGAACTCTCTGGTGTGTTGGATCATATTGTATAGGCTACTGATCACCATCATAGCGCAATCTTTAGGGGCTCAGGAAATAACTTTCCGATTGAGGTAGGGATTGCGGGAGGGAGGGGGCGCCGAGGGTGGAGGGGCGGGGGCGCATAGGGCTATAAAGGGACCAGACAATTGATCCCGCAGTACTGCAGTAGCAATAATCTTTCTGTGACATTCTAGACGTAACGAGGGGAAAAAGAAAACGGCTCGAGGGAGATTTACTGTAAAGTTTGATTTTTGTTGTTATGTTTTTTTTATTATTATTATTTTTAAACCATCGCCATCTAGGATAGTGGATTGTGTGGGTGAGTGTTATCTTACACTGAGAACAGTTTGCTATAGCACACAATTGTGAAATCTGATGATCTGCTTCATTTCTTCTTCATCTACTTTGCCCAGAGTCTCTTCACGGATGTAGACCAATGGCCGACGTGATCACCGTGATATTTTTTCACGACTTCGGCCGTGACCAACGACTTATCAGGGACGTTTTCTCCATTCTGTTATCTTATACGTTCTTGTCTTATATGTTCTTATCTTATCTTTTTTCTTGTCTTATATGTTCTTATCTTATACGTTCTTGTCTTATATGTTCTTATCTTATCTTTTTTCTTGTCTTATATGTCTTATCTTTTTTTTTTGTCTTAATTAATGTTCTTATCTTATATGTTCTTGTCTTATATGTTCTTATCTTAAAGCTTCTTATCTTATTTGTCTTTATCTTATATGTTCTTATTTTATGTGTCTTTATCTTAAAAGTTCTTATCTTATGTAGCTCTGGTTTACTAGGACATTACTAGCATTCGACTTGGACATTCACCTCTGTAGAATAAGCTTTTTTTAGTGGAATTATTCGTCCCATAAAATAATAAGAACACAGATACTTATAAATAAGAACACCAAACAAAAATATATTTAAGTGTAAAGCAAACTATCTAATAGCCTACGCCATAAGTCGGCAACCGTTTGATAAAAGTGTGCCAAAGTAGGATTTCTAATTCATTCAGCGTGCCAATAGCTTTAAGCCATATTAAGGCTACAACTGGCTACAACTATAACCAAATGCCATATTAAGGCTACAACTGGCTACAAGTATAACCAAGCGTCCTTTTCAGGCTACAATCGGCTTCAAATGACTTTGCAATTTGAGAAGCACTGCTGTAGATGGTTAGGGCAGATCAGCGCTTGTGGGCCATCAGCAGAGACAATCAGAACGCTCCCACAATTCCTAGATTAAACACTCAATTAAGACTTTAAAAACAAAACATCCGAAAAGTCTTTCGTATTTTTTAAAAATATATTTATTGTAGAACTGTGTCCCAGTGTGTGGGGAGACGGGACAAGGGTATGGGGGAGAGGGGGTTGGGATGGGACCCCTGGGGTCTGGTTAAGAACATTATCCATGTTCATTCATTAAAACAACAAAAACAACCCAGAAATGGGTGGAGAAAAAAACTGTATACCAAATTAGAACAACAATAACTATAGCGGGAATATTCATATAATGGACCCCCTTAAATATCGAAGTTATATAACCCCCAGTCCAGACCGGATGTGTCGCTACGAATTACAAGTGGCCCGGAAAAAAAGCATCGATAAACTAAAAATATAGGACTAAACAGTGGCAGCAGACATGCAATTTGGCCATTAGAGTTATCTTCTCTTGACGTGCACTAAGTAATGGCGTTCACTTTTCAAAAACTTAATAAAAAGTTAAAGGTAAATAAAATGTACTAAAACCCTGTGACAGTAGAACACTGCTACATCTGCCAAATCAATACAACAATGCTACATCAATAGAACAATGTTACATAACTAAAACTCTGCTACATCTGCTAAATCAATAGAACACTGCTACATCAATAGAACAATGCTACATCAATAGGACACTGCTACATCTTCTAAATCAATAGAACAATGCTAGATCAAAAGAACAATACTACATCAATAGAACACTGCTACATCAATAGGACAATGCTACATCAATAGACCACAGCTATATCAATAGAACAATGTTACATCAATAGACCACAGCTACATCAATAGAACAATGTTACATCAATAGGACACTGCTACATCAATAGAACAATGCTACATCAATAGAACAATGCTACATCAATAGAACAATGCTACATCAATAGAACAATGCTACATCAATAGACCACAGCTACAAGACCTCTGACTAAAAGCGAGAAGGTCCAAAAAAACATTTTCTTGCTTTGCGCATGCGCAGCGGACATACCGCCATTATTGTTGATGTTGTTGTCATTTGTTTGTTGTTTTTTTGATTTGCAACTCCGCTGAAATTAACTTATTGTGTAACGGAAATAATTACAGAAACCACAAAAGTGCACAACAAAATCCCCCCCCCCCCCCCCCCCACGGCTTGCAATATTACTCCCCTCTGTTTGTGTTCTGTTACACTTTATCCGCCTTCTGCCAGGCGATGGCTGCAATGATCAATTTGTGACGTCATTTAATTCTAGCCTACCCCGCCCCCCACCAGTGGGGTGCAGTGATAACAGAGCTCTTTATTGCTAATTATAAAACAACAACATGGCGTGACGGTGGTATCTATTGTTGTTAAATTTAAGAGGATGTATAAAGTAACTTTAAGTAAGGTGAAAAGGTGCGTAAGGGGGAGGGGGGCGTAATGTCCGTATTCTAAATAGGTCCAACTGATAAAATTATAACTGAAGTATTTTTTCTAGTAGCGAATATTAATAAAACTAGCAGATACTTTTCGTAAAAGATACAGTCTACTTTTAGATCACAGTAACAAAAAAAAGCATTGCTAAAATAGTCTTTTTATCTTATGTATAACAGACGCCCCTTCTATATAGAAGATCATTGCGTCCTACGCTCATCCGTGGTCCGAGTCTAGTCTTGCATTTTGATTAGTGTTTTAAATTATGTGAAGTTCCTGGTTCGTTCAGGTAACCCATTCCATGCCGAAATGCCACACGGGAAGAAAGAGTCGGCTACTTATGTGCATTTGTTCTCGCTTAAGGAATAAGGAAAGTGTTTTTGTCCTTATGATTATCTGATCATTGTAATAGATTGTTTGTGTGTTGTATTTCTAAATTAGAATTGTATGCCTATGTATCATTACTACTTTACTCTTTGCCCTTCTGTCCTCTAGTGTCCCTCCCTATGTAGGTTTAGTGATTTAACTATTGGTTTTACTCTTGTCAGTTGTGAATATTATAATAAAAATAATAATGAGCCTTGCAGCTCTTTTCTTAATTTGTTCTAATTTTTTTTACTCCCTTTATTTTAAGTTGCATTTTCTGTCTGTCTGCAATGGTGCAAAAATTGGCTTCGATTTTTCGACCCCTTCCCGTGGTCCGAAATTTGGACAGCAGACTTGTGGCGACTAACAATACATCCTATCAAATTTTCTGTTAAAACAACTTAATACTACTACACTTATGACAATATTCATTTCTTAAAAGGAAAGTATAAGAAAAATTTTGATTTCGCGCTAAAAATGCCTGTGCAACTTTTTATACTTTTTCGGCGCAAAGCTAAAAAAAATAAATTATGCGCTAAGATTATTTTTAGAACAATTCATACAGAGTTAGGAGATATTTTTGAGATTTGCGACACAGATATTTTTCTGTACGTTTCATTTGCAGTAGTCAATCAATAATTTAATTACATGATGGTAAACTTTGTTTGCAAATAAAGGGAGTATAATAAAAACTTCGTTTTTATGGTTTTCTTGTTATGTTAATTACTTCATCAATAATATATGGATTCCAAAATAAATTATTATTATATGTTCTACTACTAGAAAAATACTTTACTAAGACATACTTTGTTCTACTCACATATACTTATCCTACTAAAGATAAAAAGACAATCTGCTAGCCCAGACAAGTCTCTATACAACCCTTATAAAAATATTGTCAAGCTTCAGGGAAAGATAGCTTAGTCACATAAAGTAAACATCGGCCGCCGCACACATCGGCCACCGCACACACCGGCGCCCCACCACTACCTCCCCCACTCTCACCCTCTTTACCACATTTCTGCTTAGCCCACACATGAGGTGGGGGGGGGGGGGAGTAGGGAGTATATTTCAATAAATAGAACTCGCCCCTTCGCCCCTCCACCCGACCCCAACAACTACTGCTCACTCCTAAGGCACGATAAACAAATAGTCCTTGAGCATCTGGTACAATTACACCAAGAGTCAATCTCCATGGTACTAGGAGGAGAAATGACCAGAGCCGCCGTAGGAACAATGGAGGGGGGGGGGGCTTTAACGGAAGGGAATGACTGGGCGTGTGGGGAGTGAAAGGTGAGTGAAAGCACCCTAATGGCTAATTGGCCCCGGAGCCTTATAGACTTCGGCCAGAGTGTTTGAACGAAGCACGAGAGAATAGAAAGAATGGGGGAAAGCGAAACAAAAGATCTAGAAAAGGGTGATTTGTGTGGTCAAGATGTTGAAAATGACGCTTGTGGTCATTTGTTGTACACGAAATATGTGGTTATTATGTTAAAAAATGATGTTTCGGTCATTTTACCAAAAATGATTATTTTTGTTTGGTCCACGGGTCAACGGCGTATAGATATAACATCAGATTTATGTAGAATGTTCACGACAGTATTGCAAAGAATTATTCAGAAATTTATATAGACATACTTAGATAGATTCACAAGAAGGTAGCTTTAGATACTGTAAATATATAGATAGACAAGGATAGATAGATATAGATTGAGAGATAGATATACAGACAGATATAATGACAGACTTATAGATATAGTTAGTCAGACAGACATGGAGACAGACATGCAGACATTATCAATTTGGTCCGACGGGATACTTTACTCCTACTATTAGAAATATCAGGCAACTTAGTATGTTCATGAATCAGATACTTTCAATATGGAAAGTATTCCAACAAAATAAGCCGATAAAGCAAACTCACATATTGTTATTTACCTCATGATATGAGTGGGAGAATGTTTTGTCTGAAATTTTTAAACACAAATTTTGACATTTTAATTTGTACGTTTCATCATCGTCATCTGTCCTTTGGGTTCCTTGTGGATTATAGGGCCTCTGCTAAAGCACGCCACTCTCCACGGTCTCTTGCCAGTCGCTTCAATTCTTCCCAGCTCTTTCCAGTTCTTCCAGCTTCATCCAATATGTTTCGTCTTCCTAAATGTCGTTTGCCCAGGGGGTTCCACTCTTAGGCCTGCTAGCTCTGTTGGTGTTATCTTTCCTGAAGGTGTGTCCAATCCATCTCTACTTCCTTTCCATGATTTGTTGTTCTACTTTTCTTTGTCCACACCTCTCCCACAGCTTGGAGTTTTCTACCTTGTCGAACCATTTTATTTTCAGTATATTTCTTAGGCATCTGTTAACAAAGGTCTGGAGTCTATTTTTTTATATTTCTGTCGTTCGCCATGTTTCGGACCCATAAAGTAGGACCGTTTTAACGTTTGTGTTAAAGATCCTTATTTTAGTTTTGACAGAGATGTATGTAGATCTCCAAACCTGTTTCAGGTTGGCAAAGGCCTGTCGCGCCAAATTTATTCGACGTTCGATGTCCTCGTCTGCTCCTCCTGATACACTGACCACACTTCCAAGGTATACAAAGGGATCCACTTGGTCTAAGCTTTGGTTTGCTACTTGCATGTCGCCATCTTGTTGGTGGTTTATTTTCAATAATTTAGTTTTTTGATGGTTTATATTGAGCCCTACTCTTTTTCCAGTCTCGCTCAAGGCTGTGATCTTCTCTTGCATATCTTGTAATCTATGGGGCAGAATGGCCATGTCATCTTCAAACTCTAAGTCTTCTAGTTTTTGCATTAGGATCCATTGTATTCCTTTTCCTGAGTTAGCATAAGCTTCTTTTGTGACCCAGTCTAGTACTAGAAGGAACAGAAGTGGTGAAACTAGACATTCTTGCTTGACTCCAGTTATAACATGGAATTCATCTGTGTACGTTTAACTTTATGTAAATATACCAATTTGTTATAGACAACATTGTTATAGGCCTACACGTTTTCTTCTATTTTTACCAAACGAATTTCCAGGCCATTGAAATAGTTTTTTCTACAGCTGAAATTCCCGAGTTCAGTATTTAAGAAAAGGGGAAAGTGAGTTACCTTCCCTTGATTGAGAATATTGGCTCCGGAAGCTGATTGTTTGACCTTTGACTCTTTGACTGTTATTAAGCTCTCTCTCTCTCTCTCCCTCTCTGTGTGTCTCGCTCTCTCCTTCTATAAATAACTCTTAACTTTTGTTTATTGCCTAGGCTCGCCTAATGAAATCAATAGACCGAGGGTTAAGGTATAAATCATTACTTGGGTAGGTCTATGTAGTGATAACCAAAATAGAATCAATCTTATAGTGTTTGGAAAATATAATACACCTTATTTATAAGATAATTTTCCGAATCCTAAACAACTCGTTTTAAGCGAATATTTTTTAAAAATTAAGAATAAGTAAAGTACCCGTCGAACCAAATTGATTCATATTGACACCCCCAGACCTAGAGAAATGACCTAGATATTCTTTCCTGATCAAGGACCGCAAGATACTGGTAAATAATGCTACAATAGAAATTGAAATGATTGTGGGTACACACAGGCAGTGGCTTCACTAGAAGGGATGGGGGAGTGGCGAAGGTGGGCGGCTGCTGTAGGACCGAAAGTTTGGATAAGCATTAAATTGACACTGTCTTAAATGTCTATTTCACTTCCTGGCCCAGGAGCCAAAGAAGCCATTTTCTCTAGCTACGCCAATAAAACTTCCCAGAGCCATTGAAAAAGAAAAAAACCACAACTTCTGAATGTTTTCAAGCATATGATAAAAAATGAAGGTTTTGACGATGGTGTTGATAATGGTACTGACGATGATATTGCAAACATTTAAAAAATGTAAGATTCTTAACTTTTTATACATTTAAATTACATTTTACGTTCATGAAAGGAGCGGGTATTTTTTTTTTTATTTGTTGTAAAATTGGTACGAAGTCTCTAAAGCATGTTCTTAATTGCCCGAACTAGTTTCGGTCGAATCAGGTATCGTTCAATTCGCAAGAGCTACTGTTTGCTCTTAAATGGGCTCGTGCACTTTCGCCGACATTAGGGCGAGCTCGGAAGCTCTGCGAAATGGTGCTCTTGTTTTTAACTGGCCTATTTTTAGCGCTGAGGCGAACTGCCGGATGTTGTTATTGCTGCAAAATGGCTGCGCTCACAGACGAAGAAGCTTTGGGTGTTGCGATTACATTGCACACAGATTTTGGGCAATATTGTTCAAGGCCTTGGTTTTTTTCACCCTTATTTTTATAGTTCCGTTGGGGTGAGTTCCGCAGGCATGGAACATTTTCCCATGCATCTATGAATATTACTAGACTGTCCTCTGACTGTCTTGTAAGACGCCATTTTTTTTCATTAAGACTAGGCAATTTTGGTGCCTTTTCGCATAATGAACGTGATCAATTCAGCCAATCAATACGCGGCTTCGTCAACATGTCGACGAAGCAATCGTTCGCCCGAATTTGGTTCGCCGATACCCCCCGAGATGTCGTTCGTCGAGCAATAGATCGCCCTGTTAAGCGCGAAAACGACGAAAGGCGAGCAATTTACGAAGCGAACCCTTGCTCGGGCTGTTCGGCGAAGTACAATTCGGGCAATTAAGAACATGCTTAACGTTTTGAAAGTCAGCAAGTACAACAGCTGAATGAAGTTTAAGCAGACTCCAGCAAAAAAAAAAGACATACGTTTGTACATGGATGAAACAGTTTGTCATATTTGTTTTTTTTTTCTAAATATTCAACAAAAAATCTAAAAAAACAATTTGTTTTTATTTACCGGTAATTGTTTTTGTGTTTTTTTAAAGTTTCACTAAAACGAAGAATAGATGAAATCGAGTTAAGGTAGTGTATGTGGTATATGTTATAACTATTGTCGTTTTATACTATTAACTAGAGATTGCACGATACGATGAATGGTCATTGTCCCCTTTAGTCCAAGGAGAGGGGACGGTAATGACATCTGAGATACTATATTTTATTAATTGGGTGACGCCAGTCCGACGTGTAAATCTAGTTTCTTTGCTTGCAGTAAAGTACGAACTTCACCCGACTGACTAAAATTTGCACAAATATATTATACGATAAAAAGGAAGTCTAAGTCACTTGAAATTTATTTACGGGTCAATGTTTAGGACATCTAGTTTTATAGATAAGTAAAAGTCACATGAAAGCCTATTAATTTTTGCTTCACGAATATAGTTTCCGGGCCCAATCCATTCCTTTTATAGATCAGTCGGAGGCTATCAACAAATGTCACCAAAGTTGTAAATAAAAGTAACAAACAGTCAACAAAAACTACAACATCGACGAACAGAAAGACAGATCAATAGACAGACAAGTAACTACAGGTAGTCATTGTTCTGTGTTCTATTCTAGAACATGTTTTCGTTGTTGTTTTTTTGTTCAGATCGCGAGTTAAATGATTGACTCTCAAAGCTCTCGCTCGGACATTCCAACATTTAATATTGCTGATTGGAGAAGGGCCGGTTTTAATAGCAACCATAGCTCAAGTGGGATTATCTTGACATTTCGATGTCAACAGTCTTAGTTTTAGAGTTTGTTTTAGTTGAAATTTAAATCTTGAAACGTTAATCTACATTTTCTTTCTTTCTTACTATTTTGGAAATTACGAATTTATATAAAAATGAATTTTGAGAAATATAGGACTGCACGGGAAAACAACATTTTGTAATTTTTTAAAGGGTTAGGGTTAGGGTTAGATTACGATATAATCTCAGGGAAAATTCGAAATGAAAAAACCTGTGCAATGGAAAAAATAGGGGTGTCTGTGGGAGGTGGAGGTTTGGTGGATAGAGCAAGCATGAATTCTTTTAGAGTAGGGTCTGAAGAAATTGTTCAGACCTTTGCTCAATCAAAATGTGGAACTGATAAGGACTTGTCAGTTAGTAAGAAAGATTTTAGTGTTCTCTGAAAACTCTGGGTAAGTAAGTAAGTATCCCTTCGGGCCAAATTGATCTATAGGGCCGGCGAAGAAGTGTTCACCAGTTTCTGTGGCCCTGGCGTACTAGGGGATTGTGTGGCCAGCACTATGCACAGCCGCCTATACTTTACCGCAACTAAGGCCAGGTACCCATCAGAGCTGGTTACACTCAGGGACACCCTCCAGATCCGGGAAAAAAATCCTAGACTTAACCAGGATTCGAACCCATGACCTTCGGAACGCCAGTCAAACGCGCTGCCGCTAGGCCACCGTTCCCCCGAAAACACTAGGGGCGGATGTAATTCCAACGGAAGTCGCCACAGAACGATCCCCCAAAGCCAATGGTATTAAAAGTAATAATTAAATTTAAAAAAAATTGTGAATGTCCAACTCCAGTACAGTGAAACATGGCCAATACTTAATCAGAGTCGCAAACAAAAAAAATATCGATCATTTCTGGAATGTCTTCGCTGACGACCAAACTTCACTACAACAGTTGGTAGCGTTGCAATAGTCGAGAACAGTGTATTTACACTTCCTGCCTGGACTTTGACTTCTTACATAAATAAACGCCAATGATAGTGGTATCTGTATTGACTAGTGAATGTGCGTGTGTGTGGGGGATTGTGGGGCGTGTGTTGGTGGGGGGGGGTGCAAGAAATGGAAATCGGGTAAACGTATTAAAGCCCCATCCTTCTCCCATCCACCATGGAAAAATAAAAAAACTTAATTTTTTTTCCAGACGCTAAATCTGCATCGATCAGAAAGAAGTTCGATTGCGGCAACGTATTATGTTAAGGGGAAAAGTCCAAGAAACTCAAACCGTTTGTCAACGGGTGCTATAAGTTTGTGGGGCTAGGAAGGATGAGGGTTGGCAGTCGGGGTAGAAAGGGAAAAGGGAGCGGAGGCAAATGGTTTAGGGCGAAACCTTACCCGGGCGTCTTCCTGCGGAAATTAAACAACCGCAGACCGAGAACGGAAAAGAGGGGAAAAAAAAGGAAACGGGCGGTTTATTTATAGATTGGCGGAGGGATACAGTTTAAATCTACAAACTGCCGCGTTAGATATCAAAATGATGGCCGGCCTTGTCATGTGATCTTTAACCAGCCAATGAAATTGTGTGTTTCGACATGTCCGTAAAGTGATCGAAAAGTAAAAACGAAGAAACGGAACAAGTGAATGATAAAAGGAAAGAAACTATTACATTATTTGTAAAGACTGCAGTGTTGTAATTACATTAACACAAGTTTTTTTTAATAGTAATTCTGGATAGAAATACATAGAGATATAAAATCTGGGTTTATTTCCATGATATGAGGCAGTAGGAATAGATTTAGGTCTATATTTGGGATAATAGTACATAGAAATATAAAATCTGGGTTTGTTTCCATGATATGAGGCAGTAGGAATAGATTTAGGTCTATATTTGGGATAATAGTACATAGAAATATAAAATCTGGGTTTATTTCCATGATATGAGGCAGTAGGAATAGATTTAGGTCTATATTTGGGATAATAGTACATAGAAATATAAAATCTGGGTTTATTTCCATGATATGAGGCAGTAGGAATCTAATATTCTCATTATTTGGGATTAAAGTACGTATATATATAAATATATATATATGAGAGAAAGTGTCTGTTAAAAGACACTTAAAGGCTTTTCTGTTTGGCTAGTGCAGGGCTCTCAAACTCAGATGAAGACAGGCGCCATTTTATCACTTGAGAGAAGTGCCAAGAGCCGCACCCCCTCCCCACTACAACTTGACCAAGTAAACTAAAAAACTTCATACATCTTAAATCATTTTACTACTTATCAATATTATAAGATGCCAATTTACAATTTAGACACACATAATTATACCAAAGGATATAAAATAAACAATACAATTTCAAACGATTCAGTACTAGCTGTCTGAATTTCACGAATATTACATTTTTTTGTAAGATTACTTGCGGGCCACAAAATTTCACTTGGTGGGGCCGCATGCGACCCGCGGGCCGCGTGTTTGAGACCCCTGGGCTAGTGGATGTGTGCCTTACATGCTAATACATCTGCCACTACAATTCACACCGAGAGCGCACTGAGCATGCTAAATTTAATAGCATGGATAGGAGCGCTATAAAAAAAAAAATTGACCATTATCTTTATTATTGCTATATAAAATCTGGGTTTATTTCCATCATTTTAGATTTTTAAAAAAGAGAAACGAACTGTAAAATTCGTTTTAATTAACATGCTTATGAATAAAAGTTTTATGTTTTTAAGTCTGGGTTTACCTGAGCTCAGTTTAGTTTGATTTTTTAGTTGTTTCTTTTCTTGCTTTTTCTATCATTCCTTTATACAACAATGTCAAAAAAAAAAACCACAATATAATAAATAAAGAACTTTTCGTTAAATGTTCCAACCTTTTAGACGAATATTTTTTTGTTTAACTTTCCTTGAATGATCTCTTTCTTAACATTTATTGTATTCTTTGTATTGCCTTTAAAATAAATGTAAGGTCAATTTCTTTCACGTGTTTGAATCTTTTGCAAAGTAAAGTTTTTTTTTGGTGTTTTTTAATAGCAGATGCTGTGTGGGAATCGATGGGATAAGAATTCAGATTTCATTTTACACTAGACAAGTAGATTACACCATTTTAGTTTTTTTTTTTAAAGCCAATATCTGTCCATTAGAGTTATATTTACATTGAATAATGACCCATGGAGAGTGCTTTCTTGTACCTGACTACCCCCCCCCACCCCCCACCCCCAGCGCGCGACAAGGTGTTTCCGTGAGTAAAAGCAGACGTAGAGTTGGAAATGAAAGAAGAAAGGAGGGAGGGGATGACATATCACAGATCTCCCTTAAAGAAGTGTGAGTTACGGGTTTGATTTAAGGGGAGAAAAGATCCCCCCGTGATGCCTTCACTCTTCATTGCACCTCGAGCATGCACTTACGTTAGGGAAATAGTCCTCCTGCATAAAGAAAATATTCTAATATAAAAATATCATTTTGTGAAAGCATTTATATACATAATGTGCATAATGGAAAAGGATTAATAAATGACCAGTGTGTAGGATAAGTTGATGGTCAAATGGATATGTAATGCATACTAGAGGCCGACTGAAATTCGGTTTTCGAAATTTTAGTTTCGATTTCGGCCGAAGCCAGAAAGTTAGTTTTCGGGTTGCTTTCAGTTTCGGCCGAAACTGATATTGACTTTCGGTCATCAGCCGAATATCTATTATAATGTTCGAAATTCAAACTGCAACGCTAGTGCTGCATCCAGTGGCGTAGCTAGGGGCGTGGGAGGGGGGGTCCGAATTGAAAGTCCCCCCCGGGCCCCTACTTGAGGGTGGGCCCCCAAATGAGTGTTAGACTTGTTTTTTCTCATGTCATAATGTCGAATGTCAAAATGCAGGGGCCCCTAAAGAGGCCAAGCCCCCCGGGCCCCCAAATCCCTTGCAACGGCACTGGCTGCATCTATCAAGTCTGCTTATTGATAATTTCAACTGTTGCGAATTAATCTGTGTATTTAATCACCTCAGAGAATTAATCTGTGTATTTAATCACCTCTGAGAATTAATCTGTGTATTTAATCACCTCAGAGAATTAATCTGTGTATTTAATCACCTCAGAGAATTAATCTGTGTATTTAATCACCTCAGAGAATTAATCTGTGTATTTAATCACCTCAGAGAATTAATCTGTGTATTTAATCACCTCAGAGAATTAATCTGTGTATTTAATCACCTCAGAGAATTAATCTGTGTATTTAATCACCTCAGAGAATTAATCTGTGTATTTAATCACCTCAGAGAATTAATCTGTGTATTTAATCACCTCAGAGAATTAATCTGTGTATTTAATCACCTTAGAGAATGTCGAAAAATGGAGTGCGGGATTACTCTGCAGTCTTTTCAAATCATGTCTTCGGCAATTTCGATTTATCTTTCGGTTTGGGTTTTCAGCCGAAGGTGTAGTTAAACTTTACGTTTCGGTTTCGCCGACAGTCAATTTATAACCTTTCGGTATGGTTTCGTTTTCGGACGAAATCATAAATTTGGTTTTGGTCGGCCTCTGATGAAAACATAATATATGGTTATAAGCTTTGAAAGCGTAGAAGACTGGATATGTAGCTAGCTAAAACTGAATGACTTGATGATTGGATGATTAGGTATATACCTAGTTAACCAGAGAATTAGACATATGAACATAAGATGAATAACTTACTTAAAAAGTTATATATCTCTCTAGACTCGAAACCTCCAGATCATCAAACTGTAAGTTTCAGGTTTTGACACTAATTGGTTGAAAAGACTCCAAATATTATTGCTTTGCCAGTATAATTACTTTTAGATATCTAATTAATTTGTATGTTTTCAAGCCAAATTGAAATTATTGCTATTTCTTTTTTACATTTAAATAACAACAACTTCCAATCAAGTGAGATAAAAAGTAACGATTACAAAATATTGCAATTCCAAATGAGGAACCACCAGCGGCGTGTCTTTGAGGTAGGGGGGGATTTGTTTACCGCCCAATTAATTGAAATTGAAGATCGGGTTAAGTAAAGTTGAAACGGTGTGTTCGGTACGTGTGTGTGTGTGTGTGTGTTTGTGTGTCTGCGTGATTGGGTGAGTAAGTTTGTGATGAAATTGAAAGGAGGAAGTAAGCATGTGTTTACTTTATATACATATTGACATATTTTTTCCCTCCCCTTTTTTTCCTAATTTGAACACGTGTCGAAAGTGTGTTTTCTAATTATGGTTAAGGTACTGCTAAATGCCAGGTTTCTTTTCAGTTTCGCAGTTTCGCCTAACCGAAATTTTAACCACAACAAAAAATGACACCTAGTCAAAAGTTTATTTGAAAATAATAAGCTAATTTCATTTTAATTACTAAAACGTTAACATTTAATTACACTTTTGAAAAAATATATTGACTCTCTCTCTCTCTCTCTCTCTCTCTCTCTCTCTCTCTCTCTCTCTCTCTCTCTCTCTCTCTCCTTATATATATAGAGAGAGCGATTTAGTCCGACGAGGTACTTTACTTTTCTTCATTACCAACAGAAATATATATTTGTACACAATCCCAAAGCAAGCGCTCACACTCACATACACACACACTCACACACACACACACATACACACAGAAACGCAAAAGCACGGCATTATGAAACAATAAGAACTTTATTAATGTTCTGAAAAAAAAAACACACACACAGAAACACTCACACAGCTCCAAAAAATGCAGATCATGCACAACAAATCTGCTCCCCCCCCCTGCCACCGCCCATCAACACCTGTACCACTATGTGCGGTCCAAAGGAAAGACAGCAAGAAACCCCATATTAAAAACAAACTTTAAGGAGATCTCAACATGTCTTGTAACAACTGCGCAGTTTTATTCTGCGCATCTTTTGACTTCCTGTTGAACTCCACACTACATAATCACAGTGATGATGATGTCAGTACAAAGGCTACAATCAGTAGTGAAAAAGAATATGTTCTATCAAGAAGATAACGATTAAGCGTATAATTTAGTATTAAGCAAGACCTGCCCAGTTTTACATAAAAATGCAAAAAGTTACGAAATTTTGACCTGCTTTTGACCTGCTTTTGACACGATTACAATGCTCAGACAAACATAAGGACAAAAACACGCTCCTTTTCCCTTATGCGAGAACAAATGCATATAAGTGCTCTTTCCTCATTCGGGCATGGAATGGGTTACTTGAATAAACCAGGGAAACCAGTAACTTAGCAACACCTAAAACACTAATAGAAATGCAGCACTAGACTCGGACCACGGATGAACGTAGGACGCAATAATCATTTTTATAGAAGGAGCGTCTGTAATGTATAAGATAATATAAGATAAGATGAAGAAATGACGAATTTGAGTAAGAAAAAATTTGACTCTTTGTATCCAATAAACTCGGCTATTAACTTGTGTGTTTAAAGCTGGGAAGTCTGTTAATTTCTTGCCGATTGCATTTCTTCCTTAATATTTTCACCTTTCGATATGAATATATAAAAAATATTAAATTACAATTAAATTCGGAATTAAATATAATTTAATTGTGAATGTTAACTTATGCCCTCAAAAAGAAAATCGTTCTGACATATGCTCGCATTCTTAAACTTTAATAATATTGTACGTCATAATTAAAATTCCATCATTTAATATAAATGTCACTTTGAGGCATAATAAATAAATATAATTTTGACATAATTGGTCAGAGATTAATAATAAAAAAAATAAAGACAAGTAACAACTATAATTAGACTTGTCAAATTATGAATCATTATACTAAAAAAAAATAATTTTTGTTCCTTCTAAATCATGTATTTATTTAATGACAGTTAGTAAAATTAAGTAAGAAAATAAAAACGGAATAAGGGAAGAGCCACGATTTTGAAAACACTCACAAATTTATTACTTATAAAGTATGGTTGGTATAGATCGTACGTCATTTGTGTATGGTTGGTATAGATCGTACGTCATTTGTGTATGGTTGGTATAGATCGTATGTCATTTGTGTATGGTTGGTATAGATCGTCCGTTATTTGTGTATAGTTGGTATAGATCGTACGTCATTTGTGTATGGTTGGTATAGATCGTACGTCATTTGTGTATGGTTGGTATAGATCGTACGTCATTTGTGTATGGTTGGTATAGATCGTACGTCATTTGTGTATGGTTGGTATAGATCGTACGTCATTTGTGTATGGTTGGTATAGATCGTACGTCATTTGTGTATGGTTGGTATAGATCGTACGTCATTTGTGTATGGTTGGTATAGATCGTACGTCATTTGTGTATGGTTGGTATAGATCGTACGTCATTTGTGTATGGTTGGTATAGATCGTACGTTATTTGTGTATGGTTGGTATAGATCGTACGTTATTTGTGTATGGTTGGTATAGATCGTACGTCATTTGTGTATGATTGGTATAGATCGTACGTCATTTGTGTATGGTTGGTATAGATCGTACGTCATTTGTGTATGGTTGGTATAGATCGTACGTCATTTGTGTATGGTTGGTATAGATCGTACGTCATTTGTGTATGGTTGGTATAGATCGTACGTCATTGTGTATGGTTGGAATAGATCGTACGTCATTTGTGTATGGTTGGTATAGATCGTACGTCATTGTGTATGGTTGGAATAGATCGTACGTCATTTGTGTATGGTTGGTATAGATCGTACGTTATTTGTGTATGGTTGGTATAGATCGTACGTCATTTGTGTATGGTTGGTATAGATCGTACGTCATTTGTGTATGGTTGGTATAGATCGTACGTCATTTGTGTATGGTTGGTATAGATCGTACGTCATTTGTGTATGATTGGTATAGATCGTACGTCATTTGTAAAGTAAAAGTATTCCGTCGGACCAAATTGATCGTACGCCCGGTGAAGCATCGTTTACCCGTTTCTGTGGCCACGGCATACTTGGGGGTTTGTGTGGCCAACACAATGCACAGCCGCCTTTACTTTACCCCAACTAAAGCACGCACTTAGAAGAGCTGGGTAGACCCAGGGACACCACCCTCCAGTCCCGGGGAACAAATCCTAGTCTTCACAAGGATTCGAACCAAGAACCTTTGGAACGCCAGTGGTACGCCTCTCGGCCCCGGTGCCCCTTGCGTAATTTGAGGAGTAGGGTTAGGGCTAGGGTTAGGGACTTTTTTTTAAAGTAATGGCGAAGTGTGTATAATATACGCTATTTACAATAAATGGTCAACTTACATAATGGCTATCATAGACGCCTAAACCAAGAAGTCCGTTGAGCTGATGGCCGCTAGAATATCCACAAAGATCCTAGGATAAGAAAGAAGAAAATAAATTTAATAATATTAATGGTTTCGCTTTATCCTAGACAGTTTTGTGACTTTGTGTTATATGGACTAGACTAGCCCGTAAACATCTGATGTATTGCTAAAAGTTTTTTATTCGTCCCGAGCGACGTATTAAGTGGAAATGAAAACATCTGTGGTTTAACGTAAAAGTCACAATTAACTTTAATTACTGCAAAACTTTGATTTACTGTTACAACTCCATCACCCCCCCCCCCCAAATCCTTCTTTTAACAAGTAAAGTATGCCGTCGGACCAAATAGATCCATGGGGCCGGTGAAGCAGCGTTCACAAATTTCTGTTGCCACTGCATACTAGGGGATAGCGTGGCCAGCACAATGTCCAACTTTACTTTACCCTAAGTAAATTCAGGTGCCCATCAGAGCTAGGTAGACTCAGGGACACCCTGCATACCCCGAGAAACAAATCATAGCTTCACCAGCATTCGAATCCAGTACCTTCAGTACGCCAGTTGAACGCGCAACCACTCGGCCACCGTGCCAAGCAGGGACTCAAAACCAAGGGTGCCGTATTGGCCTCCCTCATAGCTCCCCAAATCTCGTTCCGATGTGCACATGTAAGAATCAAGGATTTGGCAGTGAGTGATACAATAGTATCTATTGATTCGGTCACACTAAAGATTCATTCCAAATGAAAGGAAAGACAAAGCATTAGAATGGAGATGACGTTTAGTTCTCAATTCGATATTCCATGTAATAAAAGCTACAGTTAATTTTTTATAAACTACAATGAACAGTGAGCTATAGTTCTAATAATTGATACAAAAAATTGTTACTGAAGACATTTAGAAAAGTAATTGAAAATAAATATTGTAATCGGGTCTTTTTATTTAACAAAAATCTAAATTGCCCGGTGTTGCCCGAGGATTTGCAATCTTTTTTAAAAAAAAGTAATATTAATTGAAGTTAACCAAAACTAAATTGTATAAAAAAAAGGTATAGACCAAGGGTGTGCATCTAGCGACCCGCGGGCCACAATACGCCCCTACAAGCCTTTTAATTTGGCCCCCGAAAAGCTTCTAACGGCATTTTTTAAAAATTCGTTGCATTGATAATGCAAATAAATTTTCAGTTGTATTAAGTTGTATAAAATTTCACATGCGGCCCATAGCAGAAAAAATGTTGCGCACTCCTGGTATAGACTAACTGGAGAATAGAACATGGGTCGACCGCATGGAAGTCCGATACGAGATCGACTCAGCTAGCGAGGACACATGTGCTAAGTCAAATTAGAAAGGTGGAATAAGAGGCAATCAGATCACATGTCTTGAAATAAGCCATTTTGATTGGTTAAACACACACACATTGCTTTATATACATATTTATATAGATGCATTTGTTTCCTTCATTCATACACCATTCTGTCTCTCCCCCTTTCTCTTTACGTCAACAATAGATTAACCCATTAATACGAGCTTACTTCTGCAAACAAATCTCAACAGTGAGCGCCCTTTTTTGCGTGCGCCGCCTGTCTTCTCTACCTCCACCACTGGTGTTACCCGGACTCTTTTATCACGTGCTACATGAAAACTATCATGACAAGATAACACCGTTATACATGACAAGATAACACCGTTATACATGACAAGATAACACCGTTATACATGACAAGATAACACCGTTATACATGACAAGATAACACCGTTATACATGACAAGATAACACCGTTATACATGACAAGATAACACCGTTATACATGACAAGATAACACCGTTATACATGACAAGATAACACCGTTATACATGACAAGATAACACCGTTATACATGACAGGATAACACCGTTATACATGACAGGATAACACCGTTATACATGACAAGATAACACCGTTATACATGACAAGATAACACCGTTATACATGACAGGATAACACCGTTATACATGACAAGATAACACCGTTATACATGACAAGATAACACCGTTATACATGACAAGATAACACCGTTATACATGACAAGATAACACCGTTATACATGACAAGATAACACCGTTATACATGACAAGATAACACCGTTATACATGACAAGATAACACCGTTATACATGACAAGATAACACCGTTATACATGACAAGATAACACCGTTATACATGACAAGATAACACCGTTATACATGACAAGATAACACCGTTATACATGACAAGATAACACCGTTATACATGACAAGATAACACCGTTATACATGACAAGATAACACCGTTATACATGACAAGATAACACCGTTATACATGACAAGATAACACCGTTATACATGACAAGATAACACCGTTATACATGACAAGATAACACCGTTATACATGACAAGATAACACCGTTATACATGACAAGATAACACCGTTATACATGACAAGATAACACCGTTATACATGACAAGATAACACCGTTATACATGACAAGATAACACCGTTATACATGACAAGATAACACCGTTATACATGACAAGATAACACCGTTATACATGACAAGATAACACCGTTATACATGACAAGATAACACCGTTATACATGACAAGATAACACCGTTATCAACCTGGGCAAGGTGGTTATGACACCTTCTCTAATGCGCCCTGTGGTGCGTGTGTGTGTGGGTGAGTGGCGGAGCTGGGATCTTGTCGATCTAACGTAGACACACGGACAAAAACAGTTTCCTTATCCCTTATGCAAGAACAAATGCATATAAGTACTCTTTCTTCCTGAGTGGCATCCTGGCATGGAATCGGTTACCTGAACAAATCAGAAACCTAGCATCATTCAAAACACTAATAAAAATGACAAGACAAGACTTGGACTACGGATAAGAGTAGAACGCATTAATCTTCTGTATAAAAGGAGATTCTCTAATGTAATATAAAATAAAATTAGCGTTTAGGACATAAATAATACATATCTTGAATCTGCTGTATAAAAAAAAAAAACACCTACGTACTGTAGACGCCGATACATAAAAGATAAGCTCAGACAGTTTGTGTGCATCTTATATTCTTTTAAACATAAAAAAAAGAACAGATTGTCAAAAAACTTTAATAAAAAAAACGGGTTAAAATATTTAAGTTTAAAAAAACCAAAACAGAGGACGAGATGGAGATTTGGGTTTTGAAGATTTTGGGCCCGTCGAGGCTTTCGAGTGTAAGTATGAGTCCGCGTGTATGTGTATGCGTAGGTATATATATGTCTGTGTGCTTATAGTGGCGACGTTTTGTCTGGGCAGTGTGTCCCCTTTGTGTGTATGTGCGGTGTGTGTGGGGTGGGGGGGGGAGGGGGAGGTTATGCAGTGCCGCGTGTTATTCCTTCAGATTGTGTCTTTGATTATCGATAATCCCACTCTTTTTTTTTGGGGGGGGGGGCGAGAGGTGGGGAGCGGGAAATTGAACGTAGAGGGGGGGGGGAAGGGGAAGAAATGCGCGGACAAACGGAAGAAAGGGGTGGGGGGGAGGTTGATGAAGGACTCGCGTGGGCGCTAAATAAAGCTCCAAATTAATTGTTGCAGTAATGGAATAGCCACGTTTCTTGCCGAGGCTCTCTACTATAGGACACATATTTTCTGTCTCTCTCTATCTTTCTCACAAACTCTCTCTCTTTCCTTCTGTCTCTCTCTCTCTCTGACTCTCTAGCTCTCTATCTCGCTCTTTCTCTATCATTTGTTTCTGTCCTCTATTCGGTTTTAATGTACTTGTCTGTTCCTCTAATCACTCTCTATTTGTATGTATAAATACGGAGGTCTACCCCCCCCCCCCCCCTCTGTGATCAGTAGTAAAGTGCCAATCGGACTAATTAGAACCATTGGTCCAGTAAACCAGCGTTGAGCAGTTTATGTGGTCGCGGCATAACCTACTAGGTGATTGTGTGGCCAGCACTATGCACAGCCGCCTTTACTTTACCCCAAGTAAGGCTAGGTACCCATCAGGGATGGGTAGACTCAGGGAAATATATATATATATATGATACATCTGAAACTGCAATTGGCACCAAGAGCGCACTGAGCATGCCAAATTTAATAGCATGGATAAGAGCGCTATAAGAAATGACCATTTTTATTGTTATTATTATTATATAATATTAAATGTAAAATTGTTATAATATTGATATCTAGATATAAAGATACAAAGACAAATTGAGATATTGAGATAGAGAGGTATATAGGTAGGCTATATATATATATATATATAGATATACAGATAGATAGATAAATAGACAGCCTATATAGATATAATGGAAGAAAAATAACTAGATTATATATAGATAAATAGATAAAAACAATCGACAGAGAATAGATAAATTGATAGATTGAATGATTGATACAGAATGAATGAGAGAATTAGAGAAAGAGTGAGAGAGATAAGGAGGGGAGAGGGAGAGATTAAGGGAACAAGATATTGCTAGACATTTCAGGGTCGATAATCGCCAGACAAACTGATAAACGAATTGATAAATGGGACCTTTCATATAAATATAGACATCACAATAAAAACACTATAACAAAAATTATGATCTTCATAAAACCCAACAATAAAAAAAAAACTACAGAATATGATTTGTATAGAATGCTTTTATTTATCCCGTTTATAATGATATTTGTGCACTAATATTGCTTTTAAATTCTGACATAAACCATCGATCAAGAAATCAAATTAGACTACATTAACAGAAATAAATATCGTTAGAGAGCGTTCGCAATGGGCGGAGCTTAAGTTTTTTAGTGACGTCATTTGTAAATAGAGGAACAAATATGGCATATGCTGAATATTGGCTATCCTACTCAAAAATAAGGAGGTAAATAGTAGTACTGTAGATTAATTGAATAATGTGATTAGGCTAGGGCCGGCTAGAGCTATTTACACTTTAAATTTCACTTTATAGGCCTACACTTTTAATGTTTCGTAGGCTAGGCTAAGTAGGGCAGCTACGATGCCAAGTTATAGTGTTGGTGACTAGGCTATCTAGTCAAGTCACTAATAGGCTATGATCTATGTCTATGATAATAATAAAATAGGGTATTTTATTTAACAGACATAGGCCTAAAACAGCTTAAATCTCAATAAGACTTAAAACACAAAACATCATTTAAAAAAAGCTCGAGCCTATATGAAACTTTATTAATACAGCGGCCATTGTACTTGTACACCACTATACAAAGCAAACAAAAATCACGTGCTTTTTGTCACGTGATTGCAAACGTGATTGCAAACGCCCTATAGAATATAAATGATAACTCACTTTATGAAAAAAAATTTTTTTATTAAAAAACAAAAAGAACTACACCTGTATTATTATAAAGTTCTTTCAAAAGTCTTTGTGTATGCCACACAATCCTTTAATCTCTTTTGGGCAAATAAATTTTAAGATTTCTAGTTGTTTTTTTTTAAACATATGGGTCTGTAACTGGAACTTTTTAATTTGCTAAATTATTACAAACGCTTCTTCAATAAAGAAGATTATTGCGTCCTACGCCCATCCGTGGTCTGAGTCTAGTCTTGCATTTTGATTAGTATTTTAAATGATGTTTAAGTTACTAGTTTTTCTGTTGTTTTTTCAGGCAACCCATTTCATGCCCGGATGCCACTCGGGAAGAAAAAGTACTTATATGCATTTGTTCTCGCATAAGGGATTTTTAATTTACTAATTTATTACTTTATCTATGTATAATTTTATTTACTAAATGATTAATACATTAATTTTTAATCTTCTAAATATCATATAATAATAATCTTTGGTTACACCAAGAAGATCTCTTGGCACACCTCAAATGGATGGGATATTGAAATTTCCAAATTCCAACGGATCTCATTATGATAACCTTTCTGGCTTCTCAACATGCTCGATGTGCAATAACACATCGGATGCATCGCAGGGGATCATTGCATGTAACCCTTTCGGGTTGGCAGGTATGTAAGTTGGCGCATATCATACAGTTAGGATTGCCAGATACCTGTTCAGAAAATACCAGACATCTCATTCCTTCCCTCCTGGGTATTCCGCCTATGGAAACATTTGCTATATTATTATACAGATCCGTTATTTCAATATATTTAGTGTATTACATGTATACCCAGCTCGGATGGGTAGGCCTACCTGCCATTAGTTAGGAATAGGTCAAGGCGTCTTGTGCATTGTGCTGGCCATAAAATCCTCTCGTACGTGGTGGCTACGAAAACTTGTAAACGCTGCGTCTCAGGCCATATAGATCAACTTGGTCTGAAGGGAATACTTTCCGTACTGTTAGTTTATTTCACACCGGACAGTCTACTGAAATACTGCACCGTTTGGTATAAAACCGGACACGGGCAAGCTTATGTAGAGTTCTCCCCCGTCGCCCCTTACTATCTACGTCATTTACTTCTGTGCCCATGGGCCTCAAATTCTGGCGAAGTGTCAAGACCACCGCGCTGCCCGCCCATTTAAAAGTACACCGATTGGCTAACGCATGGGGGAAGGGGGCAGCCCCTGTTGCTCGTCCGAGAATTATTCCAATCCCGAGAGGCTCCGAAACACAGTGGGGAGGAAGAAATGTGCGCAACAGGCCGTCTCAATCCCGCCCTGGTGCCTGGCTGTCCATAGCCTGTAGTCTGGAATTTGCGCTACCGGGCGACAGTGCAGATATACCAGCGAGCCACTGCAATCCGATGGGAAGTCCAAAGGTTGTGAGAGAAGTGTAGTGCATGAACTGCGGAGTCCGTACCTTATGTTAACGCTGGATGGCTAGTCTCAGACAGAATCTTGGTGTGCACCCCCGTCATTCATCCCTTAACGGCGTTACGCTCTGGACGTAAGAGCGAAAGGCTCGTCCAGTTTTCCTTTTTATTCATACATTTACATCTTTCACTCCATTCAGTTTTCCACCTATCTCTCTCTCTCTCTCTATCTTGGTCTTTTACTTAGTCACTACTTATTGAACTCACTCATTCCTTCTGCTACCTCTATTTCCATATTGATCTCACTCATTCCTCTTGCTACCTCTATTACCATATTGAACTCACTCATTCCTCCTGCTATCTCTATTACCATATTGAACTCACTCATTCCTCCTGCTACCTCTATTACCATATTGAACTCACTCATTCCTCCTGCTACCTCTATTACCATATTGACCTCACTCATTCCTCCTGCTACCTCTATTACCATATTGACATCACTCATTCCTCCTGCTACCTCTATTACCATATTGACCTCACTCATTCCTCCTGCTACCTCTATTACCATATTGACATCACTCATTCGTCCTGCTACCTCTATTACCATATTGACCTCACTCATTCCTCCTGCTACCTCTATTACCATATTGACCTCACTCATTCCTCCTGCTACCTCTATTACCATATTGACCTCACTCATTCCTCCTGCTACCTCTATTACCATAACCTATATATCTATTATGGTTCAAGGTGTCTGTGCCGGGCAGCGCATTCGTCTTGATAACACCGAAGGTCCTTGGTTCGCATCCTTTTGAAGGCTAGGATTTGTTCTCGGGTCCGGAGGGTGTCCCTGAATCTACCCAGCTCTAATGGGTACATGACTTTAGTTGGGGTAAAGTGGCCACAGAAAATGGTCAACGTTGCGTCATCGGCCTCATGGATTGATTTTGTCCGACTGGATACTATTTTTACTTTATTATATCTATTTATATCTACTATTTCTTTTAACTATTGTCATCTGTTGATTATTATTTAATCATATCTCCACACTTCACAAAGCCTTTATTCTAAACGTACATCATCAAAGCAGCCATAACTCATGCTATTCGTGTGATAAAAAAATGTCTTTATTTAAAGTCTGTCTACCTATAGTTCCCGGACATGTCCTGAATCCAGATAGACTTCCTCGTCATTGGCAGTGACAGTGCCGCCAGCTGTGAGCCTAATAAGATAACGGTACCTGCCAGACTCTCCATAGTCTGTCTAGGGTCACCAACATAGAAATCTACTTAGTGAGCTCCCTGTTATACCCACCCTGTTATACCCACCCTCATTTAATACGTTGCTTCGCTTTTTTTTTGCTTAGTAAAGTTTCCATCAACACACGCCTAGGTACGGACGTTTTGATGTTCATTGTTGTTCATTGTGGCCACAGAAACTGGTGAACGCTGATACACCGGCCCTATGGATCAGTTTGGTCCAACTGGACTATTGTTTATATTTAAATAATTCTGTGAGCCTAGGCAATTTATGCAACCACACACAGAAAACACCCTCTATTTCCACTAGGACAATTCATCCATTTTATCTCACCTTTTAAGCAATTTTCAGATATCATGTTCTAATTCATAGGAATACTGTTTCGTTGTAATCAATTACTGTAGCCATATCTTATCTTATCTTATACATTACAGACGCTCCTTCTATAAAGAAGATTATTGCGTCCTACGCTCATCCGTGGTCCGAGTCTAGTCTTGCATTTTTATTAATGTTTTAAATGATGTTAGGTTATTGGTTTTCCTGGTTTGTTCAGGCAACCCATTCCATGCCCGAATGCCACTCGGGAAGAAAGAGTACTTATATGCATTTGTTCTCGCATAAGGGACAAGGAAGGTGTTTTTGTCTTTATGTTTATCTGAGCTTTGCAACAGATTGTTATTGGGTTGTATTTCTAAATTAGAGTTTAATGCCGTATGTATTATTACTACTTTACTCTTTGCCCTTCTGTCCTCTAGTGTTTCTAGGTTTAGTGATTGACTAATGGTGTTACTCTTGCTAATTGGGAATATTCACTAGTTATTAACTTTGCAGCTCTTTTTTGAATTTGTTCTAATTTTTTAATGTTTTCTTTAGTTGATGGGTCCCATACAGATCCTTCATATTCTAGTATAGGCCTAACTAATGTGAGATAGCATTTTAGTTTTATATTCTTATTACATTTGTAAAAGTTCCTTTTTATGAATCCTAATGTTTTGTTTGATTTTTTAATTACTTCATCAATGTGAGGGTTCCAAGATAACTTATCATTTATTATTACTCCTAGATACTTAGCATTGCTAGTTTGAGTTAGTTCTTTACCATGAATGAAGTAGTTTGTTATTATTTGTTTCTTTTTCTTAAATACCCTTATTAGTTGGCATTTTTCTGGGTGAAAAGACATACTCCAGTTTGATTCCCATTTTTGTAGTTCATCTAGGTCTTTTTGTAAAAGTTCACTATCTTTTTCTGTCTTTATTATTCTATAAAGTATGCAATCATCAGCAAATAATCTTACTTTTGTGCCTGTGTTGATGCAATTTGGCAGATCATTAATGTAAATTAGAAATAGTAGGGGCCCTAGAACAGTTCCTTGTGGAACTCCTGAGTTTACTGTTATTGGTGATGACTTAGAGCCATTTATTATCACTGTTTGTTCTCTGCCTATAAGAAAGTCCTGAATCCACTGATGTAAGGGACCAGAGATGCCAAAGTATTTAATTTTTTTAAGAAGACTAGAATGATGAACTTTATCAAATGCTTTTGAAAAATCTAGTAATATAGCATCAATTTAGTTGTTATTATCTAATCCCTTAGACAAGTCATCTATTAAGCCTATCCATTGAGTCTCACATGATCTATTTTTCCTGAAGCCATGTTGGTGTGGGCACAGTGCATTTAGTTTGTCTAGATGATTTACTATACTACTATATATTATATGTTCAAGTAATTTACATGTTATGCTTGTTAGAGAAACAGGTCTATAATTTCCGGGGTCAGATTTATCTCCTTTTTTGAAAAGGGGGGTTACATTGGCTAATTTCCAATCTTTGGGCACTTTGCCCTGGTTTAGAGAGGCCTGAAAAAGTATTTTAAAGATTGGAGATATTTCATTAGTTAGTTCCTTAAGCAGTCTTGCTGGTATTTCATCTGGACCAGAAGCTTTGTTTACTTTTAAGTTGGTTAGGAGTTGTTTAATACCCTTTGCATCTACATTTATATTTCCTATCTCTTCTAGTTTGTTTAAATTTATGAATATTTCTTTGTCACCTGGATTTGAAAAAGATGATGCAAAGTGTGTGTTTAGGATATTAGCTTTAGTTTCATTATCATTATAAGTTTTGTTGTTTTGGTCTTTTAGTGGAGCTATGCCTGTAGTGTCCATTTTTCTTGATTTAATGTAGGACCATAAGTTTTTATTATTATCTTTAGAAATTACATTGTTTACATATTCATTCTGCAGCTGTCTGCTTAGTTTCTGAGTTAAATGTTTAATTTTTAGGTATTTTTTATGTAGTCTAATTGAATTAGTTGCCTTAAACTTTTTGAATAGATTTTCTTTTTGTTTACACAGTTTCTTTAGTTTAGTGTTAAACCAACATTTGTTAATTTTATTTGATGTTTGTTTTGTTGGCACAGAGTCAGCCATTATTGCTTTTAAGTTGGTTTTTATAAATTGCCAAATATCTTCAACTGGACTATCTATATTGTATTTAGTAAGAAAATTGGTTTGGAATTTTATTGCTGCTTGATGTAGTTCTGTTGTGTTACATTTATTCCAGAGATAAATTATTCTTTTAGGTTTCTTGCTAATTTGGATTTTTATTTTGTTATTTACTCTGACAATATCATGATCTGAAAGTCCAGGGATTATTTCATAATCTAATACTAGTCCTGGTCTGTTCGTTAAAAATAAATCTAGTATATTATGGTTTCTTGTTGGTTTTTTATTAATTTGGTCTAAGTTTAGATTTTGGATGGTATTAATAAACATTTCATTTATTTCTTTTGTGTTTTGGTGCTTTTCTATAGAGTAGCTATTCCAATTTATATCAGGGAGGTTGAAGTCCCCCATTATCCAAATTATAGCATTTTTATATTTAGTTTCAATACTTGTCAGCTGATTACACAGATCAGACATGATTGGTTTGGTGGTCTGTAAACACTGCCTACAATTAGTGGTTTGGAATTAGGTCTGCTTATTTTACAAAATACTGACTCTATGTTATTTTGAGGTTCTAATTTAATTTCTTCAGCTATTAGGGTAGATTTTATGGCTAGTAAGACTCCTCCATGCCTGTCTGACCTATCTTTCCTAAAAATTTCATAATTATTATTGAATATCTCTGTGTTGTAAATATCTGGGCTAAGCCATGTTTCGGAACCTGCAATTATGTCTGGTTCTTCATTATTTATTAAAAGTTCCAAATCAGCTTTTTTATTTTTAATGCTTTGGAAATTTATTGTAAGAGTTTTGAGGTGATGCTGATTTGGGGTTTTATGGGATTTAGTGTTAAAGAGTGTCTTTTTACTTTTTTTATTGGTGTTGATCTAGCTAAGGGTTTATTTAGGTCTAAATTATTAACTTCTGGGCTTGTCAAGGCACTGTAGGGGTTTGTGGTATCCAGGTCATGAGAATTAAACAGACCTGAACTAAATTGTGGCAACCCACACTGTACACAGTGCCAAGAGGCATCTTTATTTCCTAATGCTATATAAATTGGGGTGTTCATATGCAAGCATGCAGCATGGTACCATTCATCACAGGTGTCACATTGAATGGCTCGTTGTTTTGCTGTGCATGACTTACTGCAAATGTTACATCTATCTCTAACTGTCTTGACTGGGCCTGGGTTGGATTCTACATCGCCAGCCAAGAGCAACAATAGTACTAAATGATTTTGTCTGTACCTGCAAATTTTGTGTTTAAAATGGTTTAGGGATATATTTTTTAGGAGGATATAAGCATGAGTGTTGTCAATATCTTTAATGTTGTGGTGATTAATTATTATCTGCTTATGGACAATTTCATGTTTGGGTAGTTTTAGTGCCCTTACCAGAACTATGGCTAAGACTAGGATTACAAGTTTCATTTCCTTTTTTAATACTTTTATTTAATAGTTTGGTGTATTTTATAATTAAATATAGTAGTTCTAATTGATGTTTATTGTTTTGTAAATAGGCTATAGCCTAGGGACTATAGGCTATAGGCCTGTTACTACTTAGAATTTAGATTTAGGCTAGGGTTTTTATTAATAATTTGGTAACCTTATATATTCTTATATAAAGTTATATAGGCTAGGTCTAGTGGCGATTGTATTGTTTAAATACTAATAAAACGAATGTAATTATTTGTCTCTTATATAATTAATTATGTTTTATTACTATAATATGTGTTTATTTGTCTGAGTTTCTTTATTATTTATTATAATTGGGCTTAAGTAATTATTTTAAACCTGGCCTAGACCAGTAATTGTAAACAAACAATTCGAATATGGGGTCAATATGGCGGCCTCCGAAGCGCCAAGTATAAATAATACTTTAAGCTCACTGTTACGAGCAATTATTCTATTTAATAGTATTTGCAATATACATATACTAAGTATTAACTTAATTAAAGGTTAGTATAAAGTTTAAATGGGTGTTAGTTATATAAATATAGAAAATATATTGAAAAACTTATCCGTGATATAAATGTGTGTGTGTTGGATAATCTATATATATAAAAAGACAGTGTTAAGCCCCGCGAGGATCCCCATTGGTCAATTTGAAAACACGTGTGTCACTGACCTATATAGGCCTAGCCCAATATACCGTCTAATAATTTTTCACATCGGACATGTGTCTTAGATAGCTCAGTGGTAAACGTAGTGGACTGCTATACGGGCGACCAGGGTTCGATTCTCCAGTTAGACTATACTTTTTTTTTTCGACAATTAATTTTTCAAACTTTTAAAAACAAAAGACATTGTAAATCTATAGGCAATATAGATTTTGTTAAATAAAAATATTTTACTATTTTTTTTTTACCCTATTACAATATTTATTTACTTTCCTAAAAGTATTCAGTAAGTGTAGTTTATAAATTTGTTATCTGCACCCCAGACAGTCCTTTTTTTTTTCACCCGGGCAACGCCGGGCAATGTAGCTTGTTTGATATAAAAACTAGGGTTACGGACCAAGCGTCTACTCAAATTTGACCTAACACTTCATCACAAGCCCACGACCCTTTGACAGAATCGTTACTAGCATCCAACCAAAAAATATATTTGAGCTTTAAGTATTTTTAAAAGAACACAACAATGAACACAAACACACACACATACACACAGAGTAACCCAAACAAACGAAATATTAGCATAGCTACTGTAAAAAAAAAACTAGGAAAAAAACTATTTTCCTTTTTTGTTCTTTAGGATTCTTCTGCCGGCTCAATGGTCCTTGGTGCAACGTTTAGCCAGATCTTTAATGTAAACATTCACCATCTAAAAGGGAGGGAATTCATCTGCTGCAAGAGTAAAGTTATAGAAGCAATGGTTTGTTTAGTGTATGAATTCAGTCCCCTTGGCTTTTTTTTTAACCTCTAGTAGTCTTTGATATCTAGTTTCTATCATGGGTCGTATGTCAAACGACTATAAACTGACATGTATGTCATACGACTATAAACTGACAGGTATGTCAAACGACTATAAACTGACAGGTATGTCAAACGACTATAAACTGACATGTATGTCAAACGACTATAAACTGACATGTATGTCATACGACTATAAACTGACATGTATGTCATACGACTATAAACTGAAATGTATGTCAAACGACTATAAACTGACATGTCATTTTGTATGTCATACGACTATAAACTGACATGTATGTCATACGACTATAAACTGACATGTATGTCATACGTCTATAAACTGACATGTATGTCATACGACTATAAACTGACATGTATGTCATACGACTATAAACTGACATGTATGTCATACGACTATAAACTGACATGTATGTCAAACGACTATAAACTGACATGTATGTCAAACGACTATAAACTGACATGTATGTCAAACGACTATAAACTGACATGTATGTCAAACGACTATAAACTGACAGGTATGTCATACGACTATAAACTGACATGTATGTCAAACGACTATAAACTGACATGTATGTCATACGACTATAAACTGACATGTATGTCATACGACTATAAACTGACATGTATGTCAAACGACTATAAACTGACATGTATGTCATACGACTATAAACTGACATGTATGTCATACGACTATAAACTGAGGCTTGTATGCAGATGAGCTTCAACGGATTTCATCATCATCATCAATCCCTTGACCGTTGTGGTCGTTGGGAGGAGAGAATGGACTTCTCGGCAGTCAACTTTCTCCACTTAAGCATATCTTGAGCGGTTGTCAATAGTTGAGTCAACTGCAGCCCTGTCCAATAATTTATGTTCTAATTTGTTAGGTTATTATGCCGCAACACATGACCGAGCCATGTCACTTTGCGCCGTTTGAGTGTTGACATAATGTTTTCTTGAGGGCCTGCAATTCTACGGAGGAGATTTGGAGTATTTTTCTCATGCATTTATTTTCGAATGCCTGCAATTTGTTTTCACTTGTTGATAGCAACGTCCAGATCTCACATCCATACAGAATAACAGTTTTGATAGCAACGTCCAGATCTCACATCCATATAGAATAACAGTTTTGATAGCAACATCCAGATCTCACATCCATACAGAATAACAGTTTTGATAGCAACGTCCAGGTCTCACATCCATACAGAATAACAGTTTTGATAGCAACATCCAGACCTCACATCCATACAGAATAACAGTTTTGATAGCAACGTCCAGATCTCACATTTATACAGAACAATAGTTTTGACAAAGTTTCTGTACAGATTTACAATTACTCAAACATTGTTTGAGGTTCTCTCTTCGTGTATTTTCAGAAAAAAATGTCTGTTGTGTGTTTGTTTGTGTGTGTGTATTTGAGTGTGTGTTGTTATTGATGTTTTTTTTAAATTGGCATTCTAGTGTTTTTAGCGTATCTTGTTCCGGAAGAAAGATGGCTGGCCAAAACAAATTAAGAATCTTCAACTCTAACGTAAAGTCAATGCTTCTCTATGGCTCAGAGACCTGGAGAGTCACCAACACTCTCAGACGATAAGCTTCTAACCTTTGTCAACGGCTGCTTCCGCAAAATACTATAGATTCGGTGGACAGAAAAAGGTAAAGAACGCCGACTTGTGGCGGCAAACAAACCAGGACCCCTCTTGAACAGCAGATCGTCAGGCGAAAGTGGCGTCGAATATGGCAAACCCCCCCCCCCACACACACACACACACACCAGCAGGACATGACCCGTCAGGATTTGCAATGAAACCCCAAGGGTAAGAGACGGGTTGGTCGACCCAAGATCACCTGGAGTCTACTTTGCAATACTAACGTTGTTAAGATATACTATACCAACTATTTAAATACATTTTAAAACAAATTTCACCCATTATTATGCTCCCCCCCCCTTTTTTTTTCATTAAGATCAACAATTAAATATTTAGAGAGCTCAAATTACTCTTGAAATAATGATATTATAGCCGCAGACAACAACAACACGAATCTATGTGGAAAAAAAACACAAGAAGTTGTAGTCCAGGCCAGAATAACAGAGACACACAAACACACACCAAGTACCAATTAATTCCTTGTCAATTCTGGTTGTTGTTTTTTAATGCTAAGCTTCAGTTGTGTTGGTTCTTGTCTCCTACTCCAACCGGATTTACGAAGATTGTCCTCATGGGGTTGTTACAACCGGTTTGGTTGTTATAAGAGTATAAGAGTGTTATAATGTTACTACTATAAGAAATCTCAAGTTGTTGTCATTGTTGTTTTTGTCAATGGATAATTTCAGAAACAATATTCTGAAACTGGAGACATTTCAAATAGCTGTATAGGCCCCAGCGGGAACACCATGTCGTATCGACGGAGGAAAAAAAAACGTAGAAACCAGGCAAATACGTGGAAACCACGTTTTTTCCCCGTTGATATGACGTAATGTGCTCGCTTTTTTTTCTTCTAAAACTGAACAGATTTTTTGTTGTTTTTCTTTCGTCTTTTGTATTTTTGTAAAAAAAAGTATTTAGTTACAAAAACAAAACCCATTACAATTGAAATAAAAAATATTTTCATATGCATGTTTTTGGTAGATTATATGTATTTACCCTAGCGGGCACACCATGTTGTATCGACCGGAGACAAACGTGGAAATCACGAAAACACGTAGAAACCACGTTTTTTTTCCACGTCGTTACTACGTGGTATGCACGCTGGGTAGTTTGTACAAAATAAATATTTTTAAATATTATGACTTTTTATAGAAGCGCGTTCGGCTGTCGTGCTGAAGGCCCTGGGTTCCAATCCTGGTCAAGGCTAGGATTCCCCCCCCCCCCCCCCGAGGCTCAATGGTGTCAACAACAACAATGAACAATATTTATTTGCCACATAGTACATAGGTACAATAAAGGCATAGTCAAAAACATAAGAAAATTATAGCATTTGTGAATAATAAATTGAACAATAATAGTAAAACCAATATTAGTAATAAAATGAAAGTAATAAAAATTTTATTAATTAAAGGTATCCTAAAAGAAAATTCAGGGGGGATAATTTAGTTTATAACACAATTTTTTGGGGGAAAAAACTAACAAAGAAAAAAAAACAAAAAAACAACAACTTAATTTACTAACATAGACATACAGGTAAATCACTTTCATTAGACCTGCACGGCATTAACATAGTGAGAACAAACATTTAAGAAATCATTCACAATTTTTCTTGCGGCTTAGTATATTACATTTCTTCTACGACTATCTCTCAATATCATAGTGACAAACCAACAAGTTAAAATACTTAAACATTTCTAACCTTTTTCTCATTTTTTAAAAGCAGATACTAATATTTTTGAAAATATGCTTAGTTTTTTAAGTTCTTTTAGAGAGCTAGAATTAAGCAGTTCCGACATTTTTTCTACATTAGGTCTGTTATAGTAATATTTTTTTAGATACATTTTTCGTTGGGCATTGAAGTGCACACATTGGAGTAAATAGTGAAATCCATCTCCTATATCTTTTAAGCAAAAGGGACATAATCTTAAATTATAATCTATTCTGGAGTGGCGACCCAGTTCAACAGGGAAATTATTGTTACTTGTTCGTATTTTTAGTATATAGATAGCTTCTTTCAGATGTAATTTATTTAAAAAGGGTGGACTATTTTCCCAGTCAGATTTATATTTTAGAGCGCTATATAATTTACCTTTATTGCTTATTTGCATACTCTCATAAAGTTCTTGTTTACTTTGATCATTTATACGTAAGTTAATTATTGATTTTGAAAGTTTAGTGTCTATTATATCTTGTTCTAACCAAATATATCCTAATCCTAGTTGTTCCAATTGTAACTTTATATTGGCGGACCATTTGCATTTTTCAACCAGGTGCTCTTTGAGTAAAATGTTATAAATTATTTTAGAAATCCTGCTTTCTTTGCCGGTCGCTATTTTGATCCAGAAGTGTCCGTGTGTCTACCCAGCTCTGATGGGTACCTGACACTAGTTGGGGTAAAGTAAAGGTAAAGGCGACTTAGAAATTTAGAATTGATACTTTGGCACTCAAGTATCAAATGGTTGCCAAACCCTGGACTTAGGTATTCAGTATTCAGCCGGGCTGAATCAAAATGACTAGTTTTAAAAGCACATTTTAACACACAAAAAATATTTTGTTGTGTTACTTACTTTAAAACAATATATGAAATGCACAAAATCAAAGACTATAACAACGTGGACGGCTTGCTTTAATATTTCTGCTATTTGATTACTAGAATGACTTCTTTTCGGAATTCCCGATTATAGTTTGTACTATCAAAGACTTTTTTTTTGGTACTGAACACTTGCGTTTTAATTAATCTCAATGAAAAATTAAGATTATGACAGCTTTATTGGCTGCGCACGGAAAAAAAGACAACAAGCCTCAAATCTTGTTTACTTCTTGGACGGACTACTAAGGACTAGTATCACAGTTAAATATCATTATTGATGTAAACTGTAAATCAATTCCTTATAGTAAAGAACAATTTTAATCCACCATGTCTCCATCATGGCTTCTAATTACATAGTAACGTGACCTAGAAATTTAAGCCACGCCTATTGCAAACGCTCTATAAGTACTCTTTCTTCCCGAGTGGCATTCGTGCATGGAATGGGTTGCCTGAACAAACCAGGAAAACCAGTAACTTAACATCATTAATTAACTGGGACCACGGATGAGCGTAGGACGCAATCATCTTCTTTATAGGAGGAGCATCTCTAATATATTAGATAAGATAAAGAATGTATAGACATTCTCACATTCTTTAAGCTTTAGTTGTCTGTATGAATGCCTCCTTTCCGCAGCACTTAAAGTATTCTCATCCAATTGTGATACGATTTTGACACGCCAGGATTGAAGATTTTCACGAACACTTACAGAAATATTTTCTACGTTTAGTGCGTTTTATTTATTGCATGTTTATGTGTATTTGGCTACGATAACGATTTGTCTCCCTTCAAATTATGAGCATTTCATACCCAATTTCAGGGGAAATTTCAAGTGGGGCGTGTCAGGTTTCATTTTATAAGATGTTCTTATCGTTGGTTTTTTTTTTGTCAATGCCCCCAGATCGTTGTTATACACCAGTGGTTCTGAAACAATTTTTTTGATTACTTGTCTGGCGGTCAATTGGAATTCTTTTTCATGGCATGCTGTTAAAAAATTTACGATAAAAAATGAACTACAAATAACATATTCTAAGGACCTGTAAGATGCTCTTAATTAAACATTTTTAACAAACATTTACTATTTAGAAAATAAATCATTTTAGTTATCAAAGTATAATATGATTTACTTTATCCTGGAAACTAGCATTTGCCAGGATTTGAACCCAAAGACATTCGGTACGCCAGCCAAACGCGCTGCCGCTCGGCCACCCCGTGCCATTTTAATCCAAAATTCACTAAAGCATGTTTCGCTGAGAATAGGTCTCGTGGCCACTTCATTTAGTCAATCTCTAAACTGTCCTTGGAACGCCATGCCATCGAAAAGTAGATAACTTTAAGAAAGTATTGCGGGCTGTTGATAATAAATCGTTAATATATGTTCTTTTAATTCTCGCCGTTTATGAAACTAAATGAAAAATGTCTTCGCTTAGAAGTGATACCTTTTTTTTAATCATCTGAATCATAATGTTGCCAACGTAAAAAAAAATTCATTTAATAAATGTGCTCAATTGTAGATAAGAGGGCAACATTTTTCTTGTCTAGCTTTATATGCACTAGTTTATTTTCAAAAGCTGTTAGTTTTTCATGAAAGTGACGCAATGTTAACTCTTTTCTTGACATCACAAGGCTGATAGAACTCCAGGACTAAAATTTAAATAGTATGGGGACGTCCATTAATTACGTCAACAGTTTTTAGGCGATTTTTACCTCCCCCCCTCCCCCTTGTCAACAACTGTCAAACTTTCAGAGACCCCCCCTATATAATTACGTCAACAATTGGTTCCCCCCCCCCCCCTCAAAATAAGTAACACAATTTTAGACGCTTGCTTTTATGTTGAAAATAGATTTTAAACGGAAAGGTCTATACTATAATTGTAATACATTTTAAAACTTGTTAAAAAGATTTCTAATTGATTATAATTCTCATATGTTTACTATTGTTCTTTTCATATACATATTTAATCATGTCTAATTCTACGTTTCATTAAAATAGCGTTTGGTACAATGTTAATTATCAAATAGTTTAGGGGAAAATTGTGCACCAGTTGTAAATTAGCCTTCTATTTTAACTAGGGATGTTAATTGAAAACCGGAATACCGGATGCCGGTTTTGAAACCGAAAACCGGTTATGATTTTCAAAACCGGATTTCGGTTTCTTGGTTGGGAGGTAGGCCTAATCATTATTTTTTTAAGTACAGCTTTTTTTTTTGGGGGGGGGGGGTTTATGGAAATATTTTTAATAAATAATGTTGGATTCACACAAAACAGTTCTTAAAATGTCTTGCTAACACTTTTTATACTTAGATATTGTGTTTCTTTTTTTCCAAAACCAACTATGGCTTGCAATAAAAACAACAGCAAACCCAATGTTAAGTTACAGTTACAATCCTTTGTGTCAGAAAATTTTGAAAAAAACGTCTTTAACGATGGCTCGTTGTAAACTATGTTCCCAACAGATAAGCAGGACTAAGCATACTTGATTAACATCGTCATCCTCTTCATATGCTTTTTAATATCATGGTCAAAGATAATCGCAAATTTGATTATCTCTATTGAAAGCTATTATCGGTTTTAATCAATTAGCCCATATTTTTTTTAGTTCTAAAGAATGTTATGTTAAAGCGTACAAAATCATATTGTATTCAAAGAAATCAACCTCTTGAATGCCCTGCAAACACTAATGAAATTTGAATTATTTTTCAAATATACCTACAAAACTACGCACATTTGACCTTTCCGGCCTGTAACTTGTGACATTGCGCGGGAAGGGGGGGAAGTGGGGGAGAAAAACCAAAATGCGATTTTAAACCGGTTTTATAGAACCAAAAACCGGGTTTGAAGAAAAGCCGGTTTTAACATACTTAGTTTTAACCATGTGTTCATTATTCCTTCTTACATTATTGTGCACACACACACATTATATACACACGGTAGTTGCCTTCCCTGTCCCCTTACCTTGCACTATTTGCAACCCACTCCTTGCAATACTGGCGACGCCACTGATACTAATACATTTTTAGCTCATTAAATTTTTCCAGAAAATTAGAAATGAAAACGTAAAAATTACTAAATATGTAGCATAATCGACCTAATTTTAATATTATATCGGTTTATATATCAGAATTAGGGATGTTGAAAGGAAATAAAGTGGGCTAAGTATTTCATAGTGGTGTATTTCGTACTTCATGGGGTGGGCCAAGAATTATTTTTCTGAAGGAAATATTTTTTAAATAACCATGTTGGATTCGCAAAATTCACTTCATTCAATGCTTTGCAAACATTAGTTATAGTCTCGGCGAGGGCCTATTATTGCTTTTAGTTCTATTGTCAATCCCAGCTATCGCTTACATGGCTTATATAACGAACGCCAGACTCTTGCGTCTAGCCTAATTTGGATGTACTGATCGGCAAAAAAAAACTGGGTTTCTGAACGTTCTCTGCAGACAGTTTGTTGGTGTGTTTGTGTTCCTTTGTTATTCCAGCCACCATGTTTCGCTATACTAGGGTTACAAGACGTCCGGAAAAAGGAGGACATGTCCTCCTATTTAGATTCTTGTCCTCCTTCCGGCAGGCAAAGCACATTACCTATAAAATGTCCAGCTTTTGTATTATTTTATGTTTTGTAGGCATAAGGACAAATACATTTTATAATTAGAATTAACATGTTAAGAATATAATTAATAAACAGGTGATCGTTTGTACAAGAAAAAAATTATCTGTTGTTTTGTTTAGAAGACTCGTGCATGAGCTTTAAAGTTGCCCAACCAAATGGAAGCTGCCTATCAGCCTACATTGAATTTATATGTTATTTTTAACAAAACTGTTTCTTACTCAGTTTACCAATACACATTTAAACCTAGTGGCAACTCTTGTAATAAAACTATACTGATTGAGGGCTAAATGCGAAACTATGTAATTGAAACACAATGTCCTCCTTTTTTTATGTCTCGGTGTCCTCCTTTTGACACCCATGTGTCTGGCAACTTTACGCTAGACAGCGAAGGTAAGGTTTTCTACAATTGGTCGGTCACTTTGCCTTGCTAACAATATTGCATTAGTTTCCTCCCATACATAGATCTACAAACTAGCAAGATAGACACAAAAAGGACATGTCAACTTTAGTTTCCATAATTGATTTATTTGTATTAACGTAAAATGTAAAACTATGTTGTTAATGTTATTTATGTAAGTTTAACAGGACAAATGTAGAATTTAGTACTAAATTTGTATCATTATTTACTTCATAAAAAGTGACATTGTTGACGTCAACTTTTCTTGACCTCCCCCCCTCCCCCATGTCAACAATTGTCAAACTTTTTCAGACCCCCCCTCCCCCCTATTTTGTTGACGTAATTAATGGACGTCCCCTATGTTGATCAGAAATAAACCGGATATTTAAAATAAAGTAAATCAGTGCGCTGTTCTTGGATAGACCTAACCTGGTTTAGGGCCTTCTTCGTGTAGCATGAAAAAAACTCTTTTCTCAAAACCTTTGCATAGTTGTAAGACTTGCTTAACGTTGGACTTAAAGCAGGATTGTTTCAAACGCGGAGGAATCACCCTCGTGTGTTGTTTTGTGTGTAGAACACGAAATGCAAAATAAAAAAAACGAGACGTGAGTTGAGTGCCTTAAAGTTTTAATGATTTTCACTAGTGAAATCTCTCCATCTAATTCACAGGGCATGGTCTTCACTAGTAAGTCTAGCTTTGACTAGTGCAGTTTTGTACCCAGGGCCGGAAAAAAAGGGCTGATGAGCCTTACGCACTGAAAAGTTTTTTCGGACGATAAATAATCTATTACGGCGGATGGATAACAAAGTCGACAGTGAGCTCGTCTCACAAGCTCGACATCCTGGGTTCCACCCATGATGCAGACAATAAGAAATATAAAAAAATCTACCCCCGACTTGGAGAGGCGATGGGTGCCACCAAGTCTACCAAGCCCACAGAAAGGACTAATGGATACGCATAACGGTTTAACGGAATATGAAAATAATTTATTAAATATAAATGTATTAATTGCAATGAAGCAAAACTTAAAGCAATATGGAAACCAATGTTGTTGTTGTTGTTTGTTATGCATATTTCTATATGTTACATTTGAAAAGTAAAAATACTTTTTAAAATAAATAAAAATATTGATAACAATTTATTTTTATAATTTAAACTGGGACCATTTTTGTGAATTCTGGTTCAGCTGCAATAATTTGCAGAATTGCATCATATTGGAAATGAGTTATAGTAAAAACAAATACTCCAAAAGAAAGTAATTCCATGGCGCCGTTCCCCCCTTCATGCCCTAAGCACAGAATTATTTTTGCATTACGGTAAATCCATTCCCGTCTAGTAATGTTTTGGGGATTTTCGCGTAAACAAATTTTGAAATCCAGATCTCACATCAAAGGATTGTTCCAGCATCTGATGACCATGAACACCAAACAATCTGTCCATTTCGTCCAATATTTCGGCTAGTCCTGCGGTTAGTTCACCGGACTGTCAACCGACAAGTCGCCGCGGTTACTATACCTGCCGCCGGCCGATCCCTGCCGCCCTGCAGGAATTTTGGGCCTAGTGGACGTAAAAATCTTCTATCTAGAAGGAACGTCTGTAAAACTTATAATGACTACCGTAGATTTGCTAAATGCAACACATCAGAATATCTCAAAAGGGCCGCCCTTGCATGGAAGCTGTAAAAGTAAAGTTTACCCTGACCCGGAAATACTAATCAAATTTTAAAACACTGCACAGCAGGGGTCGTAGGCAACCTACGGTACGCTAGCCAGACCTGGCACGCAGAGCGATTTTTAATGGCACGCGGAAAACTTCACCAAAACGGCTATTCAAGTGGTCTTGTACCTGAAATTTAGTGCAAGAGCAAGATAACGTTTAGGCTGTTGGCATGCTGAATTAATTAGAAATCCTAATTTGGCACACATTTATCAAAAGGTTGTCGATCCCTGATGCACAGACTATTACATTGTATGTATGCCGGATGTTGTCGGATGTTTTTTCCATCAACACAGACCTTCAGAAGGACAAGCAAAGTCAGATAGCTTAACGATGTTATCTGATATACTACAGACGCTCCTTCTATAAAGAAGATTATTGCGTCCTACGCTCATCCGTGGTCCGTGTCTAGTCTTGAATTTTTATTAATGTTTTAAATGATGTTAAGTCACTGGTTTTCCTGTTGTTGTTTTTTCAGGCAGTCCATTCCATGCCCAAATGACACTCAGGAAGAAAGAGTACCTATAATGCATTTGTTCGCGAATAAGGGATATGGAAAGTGTTGTCTATTTTTCATTTTATTTCAGGAACTTCATTTCGAGAAAAGTTAGCCGCCGCGGTTCACCCGAAACCGCTTAGTGGTTCCCCCCCCCCACCTTCTAAGACCCCACGAACCCTATTTTTAGAAACACTGGTATAAGCTAAACAAATCGTGTCTGTTAATAACGATGCAGATGGAAGAAACGAATGAGAATGCGGAAAATGTATGATAAGTGCGCCTTTTTGTTTGTTTTATTAAATTGGAGGCCTAGTTAATCTAGAATAATCTAGATGCAATAAAAGCTTTATATTTATAACAAGCAACATTGCCCGGCGTTACTCGGGGAAAAAAACAGGACTGTATAAGGTGCAGATAAAATATTTAAAAACTACAATTAAAAAAAAGCGATGAATCTAATAATTAAATTATTATTTTTTTTACTGAAGACTTTTAGGAAAGTAATCATAAATCTATATAAATCTCAAAAGGAATATGTATGTATGTACATACCGCATAATCTTTTTAAATACTGGACATAAAAACGTGAAATTTGCTACAAATATTCTTTGCGTTACGGCGGTGAACACTGTCAAGGTTTAAAAAAAATTTAAATGACCGCAGTGGTCAGTTTGGTCAAAAAACGCGAATAAAACGACACATTTTGGATTCATGTTAAAATTGCCGTTCCAACTTTTTATAGTTTTTCGATCGATCGCGCAAAAAATAAATAAGAAAAGGGACGAGCGGAGATTATTTCTCTATTGCGTCATCAAATTTCGCGCAGAGATAGCTAGCCAGCTTTTTTCTTTATGACGTCATCAATTTTTGCGTATTCATTTAAAATTAACTTTGCTTCAATGTTTGCTATTGTATTTTATGAATGAATAGAACAAAATATATTCACGTTTTAATTCGTGTCATATACGAAATCTAATCGTCTTTCGAGACTATGGAGCCAATGTAATTGTTGCGTGCAATCTCATTATAACTGCTTGAGTAGTTAGAGTGTATGTAAACATAACTTTTAGCTTTTTCAATTCGTTTGTAGCGGGCGTATACGCATTAAAATTATTCTAGAGGGCAATATTTCACGTTTCAATTCGGTTCTAGCGGGAAATATTTCACGTTTCAGTTCAATTCGTTTGTATCGGGCGTACAAAATGTCATGCACATTTAAATTTGTGACGTATACATCGATAAACTTTTTAACGGGCAAGGTTTTTTTAATTGCCTTATATATTAACTGTGTAGCGGGCAATCTCATTATAACTCCATGGGTAGATAAACTGTATGTAAAATATCATTATGCGATTACATTGAACACAATTTAACAAAAAAATAAATTCTTCTTTGTTTCTTATGGGTTTCATTTGTTATTGTTTTACATGTTGAATAGAAAAATTAATTATAAGTTTGCTTCCAAAGCAACAATAAATAAATAAATAGCAAATAACACCAACAACACAACATAGGTCTGCGACTTAATGTTTGCCGTAAAAAATATATATCAAACAATCAATTTTTTAAAAATAAAAATACTGTCGAAAAGACATGTGAGTTCTGTTTTACAGAAAGAGTTTAATTACCCAATAAACTCACAAAATTCGATCATAGTGGTCATACTTTGAGCAAGAAAATAAAAAAAAATGATTCTTATTTGTTTTTCCTTTTTAGTTGTTGTTACGAATATCGGTCATAAATGAATGACGTAGTAAGGCATTGACCTCTTAACAAGTGCGTATCAGAGTCCAAAGCGACCAAGGTTTGACCTTTATGCCCTGAGGGCAGTTTAAATAAAATAATTCGTTCAAATCCCGTGGAAATTGGGGGATAATTCTGGATCGTAGTAATTATAGAGAAAGAGGTTAAAATGCGTATTAAGACCCTGTAGAATCTTCGATGATCGTTTTCTTTGTAAAGTCCCGACCTCCTTAAAGTTAGTTCAGTTTAAACGTTTGTAGAGTGAAGTCGCTATATTCATACATGTACATATAATGCCATTTTATTGATACTTATGTTGCCACCAGTTGATGAAGTTTATTGATCGTTTATATTGAGTCTACAATTTAAATAAAATTGTTTATTCAACAACTGGAGTTGTTTGATCTATCATTGTTGAGAAATGTGTTGAAGATAATTATCACGAATATAACTACATTGCTGCATAGACCTGTCAGTCAAAGAACCCCTAGCTTGGGCTACAGATTAGCAGAATCTAGAGACTTCTAATAAAGATACAACTATATTCATTGAATCCGATTTAACGAGTCGTAATAATAGTCACCTAAAGGGCCATAACAATTTGGGGGCTCGTCCGGGATAGTTGTATAGTGAAGCATATATTCAAGTTGTGTTGTGTTGTGTGTTGGAGCAGTGACCTACTGAGCAAGCCTAAGAACGCTGAAATTATTCTTCCGATTGGAAAAACGTAAGTTGGAAAAATTTACCACTTTATAAATCTCTTAACTAAAGAATGGAATTTATTGAAAATCCAGAAGAAGAAGTTCTGAAAACTTTATCAATAAAGAAGTTAAAAGAGATCGCTGAGATCTTAAAGATAGAAGTTACTGAAACTACACCATCGAGGACTGTGTTGACACAGCAGATAAAAGATGTGTTGATTGCGAGTGGCAAGTTGAAAGTAGAATCAAGCGCGGAGGGATATCAAGTTGAAGGTCAGACGTCGAAATCTATGTCCGAACAGTTTAGATTTCAGTTAGAAATGAAACGGATGGAAATGGAGATGGAACAAAAACGTTTTGATCGTGAGATAGAAGAAAAACGTCTTGAGATGGAAGATAAGAAAAGTCAAAGAGAAAGTCAGGAAAGAATAGAGCTAGCAAAGATAGGAGCAACTAAAAAAGAATCTCATAATGATGTAGAGATGGCCAGATGGAAAAAGCTAGTCCCTACCTACATTGATAAAGAAAGTGAAATAGCTAATTTCTTCCAGACCTTTGAAATTTCTTGCAGAGATTTTAAGTTCCCAGAAGATAAATGGGGAATATTAGTCAGAACAGCTTTTACTCAGGGAAGGGCAAGAGATTGTGTTCTATTGTTAAAAGAGGAGAATTTAAATGATTATGAAATCATTAAAGATACTGTACTTAAAGCCTATAACCAAATACCGGAAAGTTATCGGAAAAGGTTCCGTCAGTACACAATGTCCCCTTAACAAACACACTTAGACTTCCTTCGAGCAGAAGAAAAGCTAATGGATCAGTGGATAAAATCCAGAAATATCTCCACATTAAAAGAAATGAAAGATATCATTCTCTTAGAGGATTTTATTAACAAAGTGAGGCCGGATATAAGAATGTATTTATCCGAGCGTGATATCACTGACCCACATAAGGCTGCTGATTTAGCTGAACAGTACACATTGTGTCATAGGACAGCTGATGGAAAGAATGTTAATAGGCCACAACGGCCAGCAGAAAACACACAACAACAACATCGTGAAAAAGAGCATTTTGTGAAACAAAATGATGTTAATAAAAAACCTATCAACAAAAACGTCCAATGTACTTTTTGTAAAAGGACAGGACATAGCATAGAAGACTGTTGGAGTATACGAAGCAACAAAAGACCTAACAAAGTGGTCATGTGTGCAAGCCATAAACCAATACAGAATGTACAAGAAAGCGAAAATACAAACGAACTGAATTCGAAGAAAGATTCTTCTAAACCAGAAACACTGAGGGTGGAATTGCCTGAGAGCAAAAGTCAGAAGGTAGAGAAATCTACAACTGAAGATAATGAGGATAAATATCCTGATTATAAATACAGAATGGCTACTATTGGATTAATTGTCCAAGTCCACAGAGACGCAAAAGTAGACCAAAGTATTTTTGACTCGGAAAAGAGTCTGAAGTCATCGAAAGATGAAACAACACCCGAAAGTCATGGTCAAGGGAAGAATAAAATTGACACAGAGACCCTGTGCAGTTTTCAACCGTTCATTAGTGAAGGTTGTGTGGGCTTACAAAAGGAAGGACCACTGAAGTCCGTAAAAATATTACGAGACACAGGAGCATCATTAACACTGCTGCTTAAAGATGTATTACCATTGAATGATAATACATTGACAGGACAGACTGTCCTATTGAGAGGTTTTGAATGGAAAGAAGAAATACCTCTACATAGGATATACCTCACATCTGACTTGGTGACAGGATATGTGACAGTTGGAGTAATATCAAAACTTCCTGTTGAGGGCATATCCGTTATCCTAGCAAATGATTTGGCGAAAGGGAGGGTGAGACCTGAACTGATTGTGAAGGAAAATCCAGACCCTAGTCCTATTGTGGAGACAGGAAAAGAAAAAGAACTTTATCCTGTAGGTGATGTCATAAAGGGTATGACACCACAGAAAAAGAAAGAAGAAACTATCTCACAAGAAAAGAAAAATAAAGAAGAAATTCTCCCACGAGAGAAGAAAGTGGAAGAAGGAGTGGAACTTGATACTACTATTTTCTCCATGATTGAAGATTGTCCGAAAGGAAATGAACAATCAAAGAAGTCATCACAAAATGAATTGACTGCTGAACAGAAAGTAGATCCAGAGTTGCTACAGTTGCATGAGAAAGCTGTCGACGAGAAAGAAAACCCTACTACTGATGTCTATGAACATATAGACCACAGCATGAACAAACAACAATGCAAACCTGCAGTTGCCGGTACAGATGAAGATTGGAGGAGCATCACTGAAGAAACGAGTGCGGAGAGCTGGACCGAAACTATCAAAAGCTATGGGTTACCACAATCCATACCGACAGATCGAGGGACCAACTTCGCCTCGGAACTCTTCAATCCAGTCCTAAAGAACTTATGCCTGGAGCAGGAGATGTCAACTGAATCCTATCCGGAAAGTCGAGGAGCCTATGGACCAATCTTTGGACCCACTGTCCGAGGACCACTCAAACTACTTCAAGAGGAATGGCAGACCGAATTGGATCTCCTTGGGCTGAGCAAGTACCTAGATAAGTACATATATTTTTTGTCTGACATAACTGTGTTTGTTAGAAAAAAATTGTACACTGCTCACATGCAGATGCCATTGTTGTGTGATGAAAGAAAGGCAAAAATATTATATCATTTGAAAATGATAAAGCCTTACCTTCTGAAAACAATTGGAATAAGCTTGATGTTGTTAACATTGTTACTCTTATTTGTAATTTATGCCTGGAGTACAGGATGAATTGAATGACAGATTCACTGATAGTTAGTTACCAAACTTACTATTTTAAAACTAAATCCCTTACTTGTGGAGAAAAAGGAATGAGTAAAAGTATTGTTAAAGTAGATATCATTATATTGTAATATTTCTAAACAAACTTGTTAGGTTGAGCATTAAAATAATTGCTATAAGAGAAAAAGATCAGTTTTATCCGCAGAATTGGTTTCTATATCAGAGGACATTATAAATGTGGACTGATTATAAGATATGTTTGAGAATCTCTGGAAATGATAATTGAAACATTTGGCAGAGAGGATAATTTGATTGAAAAAGATGTAAATGGTTTTAAGAAAAGAGAATTTGTCTATCACTAAAGTATTGAGAAATGTTTTATGATTGTACTATGGAAATTTATTTTATCATGTACTGTTATTGAAATATTGCACTGAGTCAAGATGCAAATTTCTTCTATGTGAATTTATTCATTTGTTATATTATCATTGAATGTATGATAATGTAGGGTAAAAATAGTTGCAGCAAGACAGAACTATGACTAAAAAGAATTCCAAGAAATGTATTATATATGATTTTTCACTTTTAGGATACTGTTACATGAAAAGCAGACCAAAAGTAGAAACTAAATAAAACTTATCCTTGTTTTGTATAAATTTAGGATGTGCCACTGACTTGACACTGTAAACCAGAATGGTTGAGAATGTCATGGTTGAGAATTTATAATGTTGACATACCAATGTTCAACTAATGTATGATTAATTAAGGATTTCATGTCAAGATTGTAAAACTAATCTATATTTTTTCTGTATTAGTTAAAATAGATTGAATGAATTGTATTGACAAGCAAAAGACTGGGTAGACCTGAACACTGTGAAAGTAACAGGAGAATCTATGAATAAGGAATAAAACCTTTATGGAAAATGGAAAAGAGCAATGTACACCACTGAAAAGATTGGAAATGAAATGTTTTACCACACCAGTCAAACCAGCAGTTTGTTTTGTACATAAATTGTTACATTGATTTCGCTATGAAAAAAAAATTAATAGTAGCCTATGCTTAACTTTTCTACTTCAATAATATTGTATTTAATGTAATCTAAAGAAAATAAGTACTTACTGTGTAGTACTAAGATTGTATGAAGATAATATAACTTGTTTTAATTGATAGTTAATTAAGTAAATTAACCAAATTTGTTTAAGTAAATCCATGATTGTCTGAATGTTTCAATTTAACCTGCTACGATGTGAACTCTTTTAAAAAAGAAAATAATGACGTCGAAAGGTCATGGTAAAATGAAAGATTGAGATATTTTTAATGATTTTTGCTATAAACTATTTTAATTCGTGAACAGACTATGTTTAATGTTCTCAAAATAAAATAAATGAATTTGATTTTGAGATGATAGATGTTAAATAATGCTCATTAAATACGATAACTATTTAATCGCGTAGCAATTTTATTTGACCTCGGCTGTGATGAGGTAGAAATTTGCATAGCGATGTCAATATTGTTAGAATCAATTGGGAATGAGAGAGAAAAAAAAAAGAGAGAGAGAGAGAGAGAGAAAGGCGGAATTGACCTACATTTTGGGTCGCGTCACCGACAGTTGTCTAATGTGTCCAAGCCTACAGGCTGAAAAAAAAAAATACTGTCGAGAAAATGATCGTGTTGTTGTGTAATTAGGTCAAGCCTAGTAGTATTTTTTTCATCAAGAGCGTTGGTTTTTTTTCTCCTTATGAAAAAATAAGTCGTGTCTGCATAGACATTAAGTGATTTTTTCTTTTGTTGTTTGATTACAAATGTAAAAGATATTAGTGGACGAGAGAGGTTTTTATTAACGTGGAATGTTCATGTAATAGAAATTATTAACTTGTATTATATTATATCTATTAAGAATGATTAAGTATTTTTCTTGTGAACAAGATTTAGATAAACAATTTAATTGTCCATTGTTTTGAATTAAAAATTGAATGATTGAATGACTGTAGTTAAGCCATTTGATAAGATGAATTTATATTGCATATATTATTATGTTATTGTTATCAGTTCGATTGAATTATTGGGATCGCCAATTGAACTGTATTGTTTTTCCCGGAATATTTTCTTTTATAATTATTCCTTAAAATTAACATTTTTCGTATGGTTAAAATGTAAAGGAAATAATTATAAAGCTTTAGAAGGGGGGGGATGTTACGAATATCGGTCATAAATGAATGACGTAGTAAGGCATTGACCTCTTAACAAGTGCGTATCAGAGTCCAAAGCGACCAAGGTTTGACCTTTATGCCCTGAGGGCAGTTTAAATAAAATAATTCGTTCAAATCCCGTGGAAATTGGGGGATAATTCTGGATCGTAGTAATTATAGAGAAAGTGGTTAAAATGCGTATTAAGACCCTGTAGAATCTTCGATGATCGTTTTCTTTGTAAAGTCCCGACCTCCTTAAAGTTAGTTCAGTTTAAACGTTTGTAGAGTGAAGTCGCTATATTCATACATGTACATATAATGCCATTTTATTGATACTTATGTTGCCACCAGTTGATGAAGTTTATTGATCGTTTATATTGAGTCTACAATTTAAATAAAATTGTTTATTCAACAACTGGAGTTGTTTGATCTATCATTGTTGAGAAATGTGTTGAAGATAATTATCACGAATATAACTACATTGCTGCATAGACCTGTCAGTCAAAGAACCCCTAGCTTGGGCTACAGATTAGCAGAATCTAGAGACTTCTAATAAAGATACAACTATATTCATTGAATCCGATTTAACGAGTCGTAATAATAGTCACCTAAAGGGCCATAACATTGTATATTGAAATAGTGCATATTAAAGTGTGCAAAACAATAAAAAAATAAATAATGACCACAAAAAAATACTACTTTATGTATGTTGCAAAAACAAAACAGAAAAACTATAATGTGTCAAGCCTATTCTACACAAAGCCCGTTCGAAGAATTGGGCACATATCGGCTAGTTTAAAATAAATATTGTAATCGGGTAAAAAATAGGCAAGTATTTCTATTTCTCAAAAATCTAAATTGCACGTAGATTTACAATGTCTTTTGTTTTTAAAAGTAATATTAATAGAAAAATTTGTAGAAAAAAATAATAGACTAACTGGAGAATCGAACCTGGGTCGCCCGCGTGGCAGTCCGATACGTTAACAACTTAGCTAGCAAAGACACATGTCCGATTTGAAAAATTACTAGATAGGTAAGTGACACAAAACTCACATGCTTTCAAATTGACCAATGGGGATCGGTTTACCTACAAACACGGACTTTTTATATGTATAGATAAGTGAAAGATCAATTGATTCGTAGAAAGATGGAGGGAGAGACTGAGAGAGAGAGATAGAAATGGTAATTTTTAAAATACCGAACGACAATATATATATATAGGTTTATATTTATAATAGATCTATATTCTATAGATCAACATTGTTACAAAATATTACAGTCTTTTCTTACGGGTAGTCTACAACATAGGTGTAAATCTATAAATAGATTCATGTTATATATATATATATATATATATATATATTTAATATATATATATATATATATATATATATATATACATATATATATCTGCCAGGCAGAAATCACTGTCAACATAAAGATTGTAAAACTGGCTGTAACAAAGTCTTAGAAACCGTCACTTAATAAATCAAACGTAAGGGATGGAAATAATATCAACAAGGAAATGCTGGGACACCATTTTGTTTTTAAATTTTTTTGTTATTCTTTGTTGTTTGCTTACATCTATGTCAGCTCTCGTTGCTGGCATCCTATCCGAGAATCAATCGACGGTTTTGACCCACGAATGTCATTCTAGAACAGACTTGTTGATAGTTTCTTGTTGTTATTGTTTTATTGTATTATTCTTTCCGCTTTTAACTCGTCCCTCAGAACTTCCATCATATAGATTATAGATCTATCCACAAATGAGATTTTGTAACAGAAAGCTATCTCCTCGCCCTCCCCCGCATCGCCTACAACCCCACGATGTCCTACGCGGAACCAAGTCGTCTGTATTGGAACGGCCATTCGCTTTTTTTTTTTTCAAGTTCGATAACCCATTTGTTACACAAAATCTAAAGTGTAAATACACAATGTGCGGTCATCTGATATTTGGAATTTCGTTCGCCGTGCAATGGGATAATGGAAATAAATTCCCAAAGAAGAAAATCGTATTTTAAATGAGTGAGCCTTATATTCAGACCAGCTATTGTCTGTAATGTTTGTTAAGGTGACTTTAGATATGTTCAGTATATGCTTCTTTTTTTTAAATATGTATTTAAATTCTAGCCTGGCCCCAAAAAGCAATAAACTCAACAGACGAAAATATGTCGAAATTACGAAATATTGATACTACAGAATATATATGTACTGAAGAATATATATAATGCATTTTAATAATGATAATAATAATAATTCTATTTGTACAGCGCTGCCAATAAACATAATGTAAGCTCAGAGCGCATTTAACATTGAGCAACAAACACGCAAGAACACGGATATAATTCTCTAGGCTAAAAAAAATATAAAGCTAATTAATAATCGTGAAACTATACAAACATAGGACAAAAAGCTAATAAATATAGCATTAACCAAATTCATGTAGCATTAACCAAATACATGTAGCATTAACCAAATACATGTAGCATTAACCAAATACATGTAGCATTAACCAAATACATGTAGCATTAACCAAATACATGTAGCATTAACCAAATACATGTAGCATTAACCAAATACATGTAGCATTAACCAAATACATGTAGCATTAACCAAATACATGTAGCATTAACCAAATACATGTAGCGTTAACCAAATACATGTAGCATTAACCGACTTAAGATGAAAGTAAAACAGTAAGGGTCTAAAAAAAATGTTTAACGAAGGTAAATATTAAAATAATTTGTTTTCAGGAATAGAGATAATACAGTACATAGGTATTTCATATTATATAAAATTAAAGAAAATAGGTATTTCATAATATACAACAAAACATATATTTTACTCAAAGGTCTAGCTAGATATTGCAAAAAAAAAAAAAAAGAAAGGTTTTGAAAATAAATATTACAGCATAAATAAAATACAGAATAAAGACACAAGAATGAGCGCATCGCGTTCAAATATGTTTGAAAAAACAAAAAAAAAACCAAGTCCTTTATTCAATACAACGTGTCATTACTGATCTTTTTGTTGTAAGTATTGTTGGTATATTATTACATAGTGCACGGCCGAAATGCCCTTTTTATATTCACATAAATGGAACCATGTTGGGCATTTTTATAAATACTGCCCGAAAATCCGGGAATTTAATAGCATGGGTAGAAGCGCTATATAAATTAACATTGTTATTATTAATTTACAATGGAGACCAGCTCTGGGCGACTTAAGTTACGTCTTTCTTAGTGCTGCAACAAACGAAAGGCGCAGACAGTTGGCCTACTCAATGTTCTTAATTACCAATAAAGTATTATTAACCCTTCCAGTACCGACCTACTTTCTATCTATGATCTTCAGTCCCGCTATATACGCGCCCGGGACTGTAAGGGTTAAAAAGTTAGAACAAATTCAGAAAAGAGCTGCAAGGTTCATTACTATCGAATATTCACATCTGACAACAGTGGAACCAATAGATCAACCACCTAACCTATAAACACTAGAGCAGGGGTTCGCAACCTACGGCACGCATGCCAGACTTGGCACGCACATCGATTTTAGATTGCATGCAGAAGACCCACAAAAGGCAATTCGAGTCGCTTCTACACGCACAAAATTTGGTGGCGCATGTTGACTTTTAGGCTGTTGGCACGCTGAATGGTATAGAAATACTTTTTTGGCACACTTTTACCAAAAGGTTGTCGACGCCTGCACAAGAGGACAGAAGGGCTAAAGAGTAAAGTAGTAATAATACATAAGACATTATAATCTTCTTTAGAAATACAAACCAAAAAACAACCTGTTACAATGCTCAGATTAACATTAAGACAAAAAACACTTTCCTTATTACTTTATGCGAGAACAAATTCCTTTAAGTACTTCTCGAGTGGCTTCCGGGAACGGGATAGATTGCTTGAACAAAACAGGAAAACCAGTAGCCTAACTTAACATCATTTAAAACACTTATCTAAATGTAAGACTAGACTCATACCAAGGATGAGCGTAAGACGCAAAATCTTCTTTATAGAAGGAGCGTCTGTAACATAAACGATAAGATGGAGGGATAGTCTGTAATATATAAGATAAGTAAGGGCTCTTGTATTATAAGTTTAACTGGTTAAACATTTTTCATAGTAACAATGACCTCTAAAATGTCAAATAAAGTGAAATAGTGAATAGTGAAATAGTGAATAGTTTAAGCTTTCAGTCAGATGGTCATTATGAACGAACTGTTATGGCCTTTTATACACAAGGATAATTTTATTATCAAGTAAACCAAATCATATTTCGTACATAAGAATATTTTTGGTTAAACTTGATTGTAATAATAATAATGAAGCTTATATAGAGCATATCCCGCAATCAGTTCTATGCGCTTAATGTAATGACGAACACCCGTGTAATTGACATCAAGTGGGAATGCTAGCGAAACGTACACATACCTCTTAGGACGCAATAATCTTATTTATAGAAGGAGCGTCTGTAATGTATAAGGTAAGGTAACTCTAAGTAACGGTCTTTTACAAATATTTGAATTTCTGAAATATAAAAAAACTAACTAAATCTAGAAATAAAGTCCTTTGTTTTAGAAATAGAGGCAGGGAGGGCCGGAAGGGCTGGGAGGCAGTGGGGGCAGGGAGGGCGTTCTTGGCTACTTGTATATTGTCCGGGCCCCATCCACTCTCCATTCCTGCATTTTCCAGAAGTCTCACAGCACGTGCTCCGCAATTTCCTCTGCTTTACATCAGACGTTCAATCCAAGACCATGCTACTTTAAAAAACAACCTCAAACTTATGTCATGACATTCTTGTCAACAGACTGTCTAATGAAAAACACCCATCTTGCAGTAAAAAAAACAAACTTTTATGACTAAAGACTGCAAATATTAACCATCTTGCACACCCGCAAAAAAATATTGTAAAATTTACAAAACTAATTGTTCATAACCTTTATACACTTTGATAATGTCTGTCTGTTTCATTAGTCTGTGCGAGAGAAAGAAAGAGAGAGAGAGAGAGAAAGTGTGTTTTTGTGTGTGTGTGCGTGTGTGAGTGCTGCCTAAAGTATGCATAGGGGTGCTACTTTGGTGACAAAATAAAAATTGCCCCCCTTCCCCCCTCCCCCCCATTCTTCGTGGTTACTCCAGTAAAATTAAAGTAAACATCCCCATTCACTCTTCGTTGATACATTGGAAACATAGAAACAGCGTTTTACGCCGGTCACGGCATACACAGAGTAAAAGTGTGGCCTGCACAATACACTGCCGCAAAAAAAAATTCACCCCTCCTTCCTCTCCCCTATTTTATAATGTCGAGATGTTTAAAGGTAGCCTAGTAGATTTCAGGTTCGATAGATAGATTTAAACCCATTACATTCATAATGTCAACCCGACACGCTGCCGCTGGGCCGCTTTGCCCCTACGTCTTCATTCATCGTTTTACGTTGTAATAAATATGTTTCGTCATCCGAAAATAGTTATCTATATTTACCATCTACTTATTTGCCTGGTAATCTAATTTTACAGAAATTCTCCAACTCCAAGAACGATAATTTAAAAAAAATTACATTTTCCTTAAAATACACAAAAGGGAGATAATTCCTTCTGGCAATCAATTTGTTACACTTGGTCTTGTTCTGTGGGACTTAATTTCAAGCATTTCCCTGTCTAAACGAATTGAACCGAAGCTAGATTTAAATTTAACTTACGAGAAAGTTTTTGACTCAGTTAACTTTGACAATATATTTTTAGAATATAGAAATTCATTCCAATATTTTTTTAAAAAAAAAGAAGATATTTTATTCCAAACATTTTAATGAATCGCATCAATTTGAACTATATTTGTTTTTTCTATGACACAAGTTATCATTTTAACTTAATTTATAACACACACAACTAGATGTTAATGTTAACTTATTATATGACTATATGACAAACAATGTCGTGTTAATGTTAACTTATTCTAAGATACACAATTACATATTACCGTTACATTATTCTATGACACACAATTACATGTTAATGTTAAGTTAGAATTCACAAATCCATATAATTGATAATTTCAGTCCAGTGTTATATAGCCCTTAATCTATATATATGTTTATATGTTTTGACAATGTATATGTAAAGATTAGATACGATAGGCTTTATCTTTACTGATCCAAGTAGATCCATGACTATGGGATTGAGCAGCTGAGAATATTGATCCAATGATTGGGCCAACAGAGATTCGAACCTATACTATTGACTGGTGGCGTTTTGACCCAATGATTGACTTACAGGAACTTGATTCAACGGGTGCAGTATTATTACTTCACCTCACAACTCTACTCAGCTTTCAACTCTAAACCAAACTAAAATACGGTTATGCATTCGACCTCTTACACTGTAATGAGGCAAGCTCTAGCAGTAATTAAACACCGCTTCATCTACGCAGCCAAAAACGTTACGTTAATATCAATTCTACCTCCACTTGTACTCACTGCCTACGCGAACAGCTAATCCTTAGCAGGAAAACGAACAAAATACGTGTTTTTTTTTCTAATATTTACTTAGAAATGGAAATTATAATGTTTATTTTTTGTAATGTGCAGGATACATGTGTTGTGCAAGTGTATTAAGCTGAATAAATAAAAACTTTATAAACAGTTTATATCTTAGGACCCTTTCAATGTTTACAAAACAGAGGGGGGGGGGGAAGTGCTTTTGGGGTTTCTTGCTTAGAACGTCTTGGCGGTTCTGTCGTTAAGTTATTAGGGGTTGTTTGGTTGCGGATCTAAGTGCGAGATTGAGATTTATACATAATCCCCAAAACAATAATATTTTACAAATAAGCAATTTTTAAACTTATATTTCGTTAATAAAACGTTTGACATAATTTACTATACAATTTGAATGTTTAGAAATTTTTTTTTCTCTATTTTTGTTATGTATTGGCAATAGAAAAGATAAAAATCGAAAACAGCAATATGTTTTAATATGTTTTTAATATAACACTATTTAATGATTTAATAAAATTGCCATGTTAACGGTATGACACGTAGGATAAAATATTTATCTCTTCCGCCACACAAGAAAAAATATGGTTAAACTGTTAGAATTTTAAAAAAAATAGCAATATATAATTTATTTTCATTTAATGAGGAATTACAAAAAAAAAATAATTAAACATTAAGTTTTAGCTTAATTGCAACTTATAATAATCAGAAAAGAATTTCTTTTTTAAGAAATATTTCATTACCTAGGGAAGTATAAATCATTATCTTCTTATCTTATATATTACAGACGCTCCTTCTATAAAGAATATTATTGCGTCCTACGCTCATCCGTGTTCTAGTGTTGCATTTTTATTAGTGTTTTAAAATGATGTTAAGTTACTGGTTTCAAGGTTTGTACAGGCAACCCATTCCATGCCGGACGCCACTCGGGAAGATAGAGAACTTTTATATATTTGTTCTCGAATAACGTATACGTGTGACATTCTATCAAGGATTGGGTTGCCCGAACCAGTCCAGGAAACCAAGGGATGTTATCAGTGGTTCCCAGAAATGTGTGCCATGGTGGAGTAGGGACCCGTGGCGTCATTACAAGGGCGCCGGGTAATATACCATTAGTTTTTATATTTATTTTATTCGCTTTCATTTTCAAAAATGTATACTATACTATAATTGCATTAAAAAACAAATACCGGACGAGACTTCCGGTCTTAGGTCTAGGACGTAACGATGTCATTGGGAAGGGGAGGCACCCAAAGGTTCTGTCCGGGTGCCAGCCACCCCACGGAGCGCCGAAGGCGTGGCCTGCCGTGTATCTTAGAGTACGGTTTCCGCAGCATTATTTTTCCCCACTGCGGAACTACCCCTAGGATCATTATCGTGGTGGCTCGACCGTATACCTTCAATGTCGCCCGGTAGCTCAGATCCGATAATAGAGGTATGGGCACCCAGGCACTCATTGCGCTCATTGATTCCTCTCCACCGAGCGTCGCGGCTTTTCGGCGGTACAAATGAGTCTTTGACACGCATTAGGGGCGTAAGGCCGCCGGTGTGCTCTTGATGCAAGCGTACTGGTAGTTTCTACTTTTAGCCGCATTGAGGCCGAAGAGCTCAGAAGTGATTCAATACAGTAAAATAGTGCATCTCAGGAAAAGCTCCATAAGAAATCGTTCCTTCAAGAAAAAAAAAAGGTGCCACCAGTGGAAACATTTTTGGACTCACTGTTTTAAACTATAGATAAATGTCTAGGAAATCTTTCATCTACGTCTTGGGGGATGGGGGGGGGGGCAGGTTTAAGAATTCAGAAGCTGAAATGTACTTTGTTAAAAAAAAGTGTTGTTGTTTTTCCCCTGTGAAAAGTGCCCTTGCATAAGAAATTAATAATTTTAAGTATTGGCGCCTTTTCGCCCACCCGGGCAGACGATAGATGCTTTTGGCTGTGCAGCCCGTTTGTTATGCAAGGACAATATTGTGCAATGCATCACAGTGGAGCGAGTTATAATAAACTCTGCTCTATATATATTTATATTGAAATCTATTTTTTCTTGCTATTGCTTGATTTTTTTAAAAAGAGGAATAATAAGTTTACCAGCGTCTTATGTTATAGATTATAGACTAACGAGTATTGCGTCCTACGCAGATACCTTGCTTGGTTCTAGCCCAGCATTTCGAATAGGGTTTTACATTACGTCTAGCTGTGTTTTCTTATTCTGGTTTGTTCCAGTCACCCAATACATTTTCCGGATATCACTAATAACAAAGCCGCTTTATAATATATATATATATATATATATTGTATTAAAACTAGCATTATAAAAATATGAAGCTATAGCGTACCGAATGTCCTGGGTTCGAATTCCGGTGAAGGTTCGGATTTTTTCTCGGGGTATGGAGGGTGACCCTAAGTCTAACATGCTTTGACCTTAGTTGGGTATATAGTAAAGGAGGATGTGCATTGTACTGTTCATACAATTACCTAGTATGGCGTGGCCATAGAATCCGGTGAACGCTATGGATCAATTTGGTTCGAATGGATACTTTTTTTTAAAAACTTATTCCGCTTTAAACTTTTACGGACGGTCCAAAATGAAACTTTATGCTATTTATAGCACATCCGGGTTTTTTTTTCTTACCGACAGTCACTTATAGCTAATGCATTATTAATTTTCAATTATCAGTTATAATAATAAAGAAAATTCTGAAAAGTAAGTACACAAAAACATTTAGAGTTGTTCACAATAGATAGTGAAAATGCCATTGTATCTTTTTTTTTTACGGATCGCCATGATCATTCCGATGACCTTGTCCTGATCTAAAAATAGATTGTGAAGTATTGTTATGTTCCCTTTGTTTTATTTCTGACCAATCGTATTGTTTTTAACGTGCACAAAATAGAGGAAACGTGAGAGCTATCAATGTTTACGACAAATGATACAAATTTTATTCCCCCAAGGGACATGAACTCCTTTTTCACGTCTGCTTAAAGTATAGTAACTTTTCTCTTGTTTGGTTTTCATTAATTCCTATTATAAGGAAAACTTAGTCTAAAGTACAATTAAGTACCGTATTATTTTAGTTTAGAAAACGCTAATGTAGGCCTATATATTGTAGTTTATTTTTAAAAAACAATCAAAATTTGCTGAAGGGATTAGAAATCCAGTTATTTTGAGCCAGGTTTTATACGGAAAATGTCTTTCTTGACCAAAGTTCCACTTCAAAGTGACTTCCTAAGATGATACCCAATCGTTCTCCAGGAGTTTTGGGCCTAGGACGCATTACTCTTTTATCTAGAAGGAACGTCTGTGACACGTTAGGTCAAGTTCTCAGATAAACCCATGGCCCAAGGATTGCGCATTTACTTTGCGATTCTGAATGTCTCCGGATCGAATCTAGGTTAATAAAGGTCAAGGTTTATTACCAGGACTGAAGCGTGCCCTTTTTTTGGCCAAACAGTTCTGTTGGATACTTTTAACGAAAATGTAAATTGAAAAGTAAAGACGGCTGAGCATTGTGCTGGACACACGATTCCTTTGCATGCCGTAGCCACGATCACTTACCTTGAAAAAAATCGTTGCCTTACACTGTTATTCTTAACAAAAATTCAAGTTTTCAAGAATAGAAAATCCTTGCCATTGACTATAATATGGCTAAAGAAGTTGTCTGTAATAGTAAATTATAGTAAAATTATTTCTTAACTTGTGAGTCCCAGAGGCTCACCCTTTATCTAGAAGATTATTGCAACTTACTCGTTTGTATTGGGGGATCGTGTCCGAGCTGCATCGCGTACTGACAGTTATGGGTTTGAATAGTGGTGAAGGTCTACGTGTTTTAGTCCTAGTCTGGATGGTGTCCTTGAGACTAGCCAGCCCATGATGGGTGACTGGCATTAGTTGAGAAGCAAAGTAAAGTCTGTTGGGCATTGCCCTGGCTAAAATTGGTCTGAAGGGGGTTACTTTATTCACTTTCATGCATTTTGGGTACAGTTTTAAATGCTGCTAAAGTTTTGGTTTTTGCAATGGCTATAATGAGATGGACCGCTTGCTTTAATATTTCTGCTATTTGATGACTCGAATGACTTCTTTTCGGAATTCCAGATTCCCTTTTGTAAGTTTTGTACTGTGCACTTCCATTTTATTTAATAGCTATGACTTTCTCAATGAAAAAATTAAAATTAAAATCGAAAGTTGTATACAGCGGAAACATTTAATGCAAACGTAAGTGCGTAGTGGTCTTCTAAGACAGCCTTACAGTCTTACTGGTTGCGCTTGAAAAAAATAACATATAAGCTCTAAAAATAGAGCAACCGGTCCATCTTATTATGATATAGTCTTTGGGTTTTCGCCATTGGTTCATGTAGAAATGACCGGATACAACTTGGGAACATATCACTTGTATAAGGTCGTCATTGTATACAGAATTTATGTATGTGTATGTGTACTTTAAGCCGTTAACTATTTTATTGTGCCCCTACCCAACTGTGTTCCGAGTTTCCCAAAACATGCTTTTAACCCCCGCAGAATCGATCCTGGCTACAAAAAGGGCAGACAACCGTAACCAGGAGAAGATTAAACCTAGAGTACACTCCCCCCATTTTGTTGAGTCTGTTGTTTTTGTTGCTGTTGTCTGTTTTGTTGCTGTTGTCTGTTTTGTTGCTGTTGTCTGTTTTGTTGCTGTTGTCTGTTTTGTTGCTGTTCTCTGTTTTGTTGCTGTTGTCTGTTTTGTTGCTGTTCTCTGTTTTGTTGCTGTTGTCTGTTTTGTTGCTGTTGTCTGTTTTGTTGCTGTTGTCTGTTTTGTTGCTGTTCTCTGTTTTGTTGCTGTTGTCTGTTTTGTTGCTGTTCTCTGTTTTGTTGCTGTTGTCTGTTTTGTTGCTGTTGTCTGTTTTGTTGCTGTTGTCTGTTTTGTTGCTGTTCTCTGTTTTGTTGCTGTTGTCTGTTTTGTTGCTATTGTCTGTTTTGTTGATGTTGTCTGTTTTGTTGCTGTTGTCTGTTTTGTTGCTGTTGTCTGTTTTGTTGATGTTGTCTGTTTTGTTGATGTTGTCTGTTTTGTTGCTATTGTCTGTTTTGTTGCTGTTTCGTTTGGACGCGCCAGTTAAGGGCCCAGAGTTTATTTTAATTTGTTAAAAGCCAATCACACACACACAAAAAGGGGAGGAAATAAAAAAACAAAACAAAATGGCCGACATATACAAACACGGTTTACCGCCCCCTGATCATAATCCCAGGTCGATAAAGAAGAAGAAATAGAACAGGGGCGAAATAAAAGGGATGGAGTAAAGAGGCGGGGGGTGTGGGGGTGCATAATGTAAACAGTAATATAAAGAAAGGGGGAGGGGGGGGGAAGACGGGAGGGATGGAACATGGATGTTTTATTTAATCTTGAGAAAGTTGGTTTTGAATCAAAACAAGATGACTTTATGTCTGTGCAACGTTGCTAGTCTTCACGATATGTAAGAAATTTAGTAGAATCTTGGACATGACCTATGATACGACTAATTGGATAGATGGATATAAAATTGGTTAGATACATATAAGTATGAATGAGTGGATAGCCTAGTGCAATCACCCCCCTCCTGCTTTATACATGCATGTCTTTGTCTCGACACAATCAACCCCCTCCTGCTTTATACCTGCATGTCTTTGTCTCGACACAATTACCCCCTCCTGCGTTATACCTGCATGTCTTTGTCTCGACACTATCCTCCCCCCGCTTTATACCTGCATGTCTTTGTCTCGACACTATCCACTCCCTGCTTTATACCTGCATGTCTTTGTCTCGACACTATCCACTCCCTGCTTTATACCTGCATGTCTTTGTCTCGACACTATCCACTCCCTGCTTTATACCTGCATGTCTTTGTCTCGCCACTATCCACTCCCTGCTTTATACCTGCATGTCTTTGTCTCGCCAAAATCCCCCCCCCCCTCAACATTCCTATCCAAGAGTCGAATTACTCAAGCTTCATAGAAACTGAAAAAGATGATGTAGCCATCTCTCTCTCTCCCTCTCTCTCTTACCCTCTCTCTCTCTCCCTCTTTCTTTATCTATGTTGACTTTAATTCCATTCAATCCTATTTCACAAAATATTTCCAAGAGACACAACTCTGACGTGAAGAAACATTTTTTTGGCAATTCAGCGCCCCTAAAAAAATTCAAAAACTCCACTTTCAACCCACCCCCGTCAACAGAAGATAGTTTAATGATATTTCTTTTCGCCTCTCTCTCTCTCTCTCTTTCTCTCTCTCTCTCTCTCTCTGCTTTCTCCCCATCTCTCTTTATCACACAAGTCTCATATCTTTCTTGATTAATAAAAAAAAAAAAAAAGTTAGCGGTATCCTAATTGAATTTTCGTCAAAATAATAACCGTCTTGAACAAAACAACAACAATAACAAAAAAACAACAAACTTTATGTGAAATTGTATTCGTTGTGAATATTTCCAGCGAATTTTTGAAAACAAACAAAAAGGAAGATTATAACCATGCCGCTGTGGTCGTGTGTCAGGCTGTTGCTTTTTCTTTTTTTGTATTTTTTTTTTTTTGCTTCGTGAATTTAATTTTTATATCTTAAGACTATGCTGCTGTTAACTAGCAAGCGTTGTGCAGGGCTACTCTATCCCTTTATTATTAATTTCACCAAAGCTTTAGAACAGAACTAAATGAAGTCCGCAAAATCGTTTCTTATTTACTTTTAATTGAATCTGCGCCCTTGTATCAATGGCTAATGTTGTTTGCTTTATACTAATACCTCGATATCACTGCTCATTATTACATTATTACTTGCTACTTATACGTAGAGACTAAACCGAAATTTACATCACTTAGTACAGTGCAAGACAACACTGACATCCAGCGCAAGGTTTTTTTAATTCATTCAGAGTGTCAGCAGCCTAGCTAATATTGCTTCGAATATTTATTAATTATATAATCTATCTATCTATCTATCTATCTATCTATCTATCTATCTATCTATCTATCTATCTATCTATCTATCTATCGCTTTCTATCTATCTATCTTTCTATCTATTTATTTCTCTCTCACTCTCTCTCTCTCTCTCTCGCTTTATCTATATATATAAAAAGACAGTGTTAAGCCCCGCGAGGATCCCCATTGGTCAATTTGAAAACACGTGTGTCACTGACCTATCTAGGCCTAGCCCAATATACCGTCTAATAATTTTTCACATCGGACATGTGTCTTCGATAGCTCAGTGGTAAACGTCGTGGACTGCTATACGGGCGACCAGGGTTCGATTCTCCAGTTAGACTATTCTTTTTTTTTTCGACAATTAATTTTTCAAACTTTTAAAAACAAAAGACATTGTAAATCTATAGGCAATATAGATTTTGTTAAATTAAAATATGTGACTATTTTTTTTACCCTATTACAATATTTATTTACTTTCCTAAAAGTATTCAGTAAGTGTAGTTTATAAATTTGTTATCTGCATCCCAGACAGTCCTTTTTTTTTTTCACCCGGGTATAGCAGTCCACGACGTTTACCACTGAGCTATCGAAGACACATGTCCGATGTGAAAAATTATTAGACGGTATATTGGGCTAGGCCTAGATAGGTCAGTGACACACGTGTTTTCAAATTGACCAATGGGGATCCTCGCGGGGCTTAACACTGTCTTTTTATATATATAGACAAGCTACATTGCCCGGCGTTGCCCGGGTGAAAAAAAAAAGGACTGTCTGGGGTGCAGATAAATTTATAAACTACACTTACTGAATACTTTTAGGAAAGTAAATAAATATTGTAATAAAGTAAAAAAAATAGTCAAATATTTTTATTTAACAAAATCTATATTGCCTATAGATTTACAATGTCTTTTGTTTTTAAAAGTTTGAAAAATTAATTGTCGAAAAAAAAAAGTATAGTCTAACTGGAGAATCGAACCCTGGTCGCCCGTAAAGCAGCCCACTACGTTTACCACTGAGCTATCGAAGACACTTGGCCGATGTGAAAAATTATTAGACGGTATATTGGGCTAGGCCTAGATAGGTCAGTGACACACGTGTTTTCAAATTGACCAATGGGGATCCTCGCGGGGCTTAACACTGTCTTTTTATATATATAGATATATATATATATATATATATATATATATATATATATATATATATATATATATATATAGGTCTGTATAAAGTACGTTATTTGCATCTTTCCGACTCCTATTGGTTAATTTAAAGACACGTTAACCTATTGTCTTATATTTTCATTTTGCGAACTCGCTTAGTGTATGTATCATCCCTAGCTGAGTGGTTAGCGTCTTCGACTGCCTCTCGGGTGACCTGGGTTCTTTTTTATAAATTGTAAAGTCTTTCAGGGCTTAAAACTTTTCTTAAAATGTTTTCAGTAAGTCAAATCTAATAATTATATGTTAGACATGAAGGAGACGGTGGTTCTATTTTTAGCCAGGGATAGTCGTATTTTTTTGTTGGATAAAAAAGACTTGCATATTTTTAACCCGATTACCATGTTATTGTTTATTAAATTACTTTCATAAATGTTTTTCAATAAAAAATTAATTTTTGTTGGTGAAATTATTAGACTATAGCTTTCTGTTAAGTGTAGTTTATAAAATTGTTATCTGTAACTATTGGCGTATGTAATTTTTTCCCCAGGGAAACGATGGGCAATTTAGCATGTGTAAACTATAACCCATTCATTCCAAAAAACGCCAGGTTTTTACACAATACCTCGTGCCGAAGTAAAATTAACCCTTCCTGTACCGACCTACTTCTATCTATGCTGCCTTCAGTTCCGCTATATACGCGCCCGGGATTGTAAGGGTTAACCAGGACACAGATAAAACAAAATGGTTCTTACATAACAATAGATTATCGTGGACGTACTAGCGATGGACCTATGCCTGTATATTTTGCCAGAAGTGGACGTTTTGTGATTTATAAACATGAGTTTTGACTTGTTGTTTTTTTATAACTATAGATGTAATAATTTTTTTGTTATGAAGGGTTATTAAATGTATAATGTGTAAATCCAAATAATAATATGTTATGTAACGTATTAGAATATTAGCCAGTAACAAAATGGAAAGATCCGGGTCCAGTGCCCTCACATGGTGGGCCGGGGGGGAGGGCAGAAGGGACCTATGCCCGGGGGCGACACTTCTAGGGGCGGCAAATATAGTCTAAATATAGCAATAAACAAAAGCAGTCACAGTACGCAATGGGGCGCCGCTGAAACTTTTGGCCCCATGGCGCTACATAGGATTGTGTGGACTGACCGGGTCATGAATACGACAAGTTTTTGAGAACCGCTAAGCTAACCGATTTCACAAAGAAAAAAAAATCATTTGTGGCATGGCTCGGGCAAACGGGGGACAAACTCATAATGGAAATAAATGCAAATTTTTGAGCTGGAGAGGGGACAATTAAAGAGGTGGGGCGGGGGAGATGGAAGGGTAATAATGGCTCTCTCACACACATTCACACACATTCACACACAAACTCACACAATAGCTCAATGTTTTAGTCTACGTATTAGTTAGTCTATTTATAAAGTAAGTAGTAGTAAAGTCAACCCGTCGTACCATTTAAATCCATGAGGCCCGGCGAAGCAGCCTTCACAAGTTTCTGTGGCCACTGTATACTAGGAGACATGTGTGGCCAGCACAATGCCCAGCCGCCTTTACCTTTACCCCAACTAATGTCAGGTACCTAACGGAGCTGGGTTGACTCAGGGGACACCCTTCAGAACCGGGAACACATTCTAGCCTTAACAAGGATTCGAACCCCAGGACCTTCGGTACGCGAGCCGAACGCGCTGCCAGCTCAGCCAGCGTTCCCCATGTTTACGATCATTTAGCTATAAGGATTAAACGGGCTCTACGAATTAATATTCACATTCATAACTAAGTTTCACGCCAACCGCAAAGAATCTTCGTTTTCTTTACTGCATTAAAAGTCTTTTAGCGCACCGGGCATTAGTTCTTTTTTTTAAGGGGTGCGGGGGAAAAGAGGTGGGGATACCCATTAAAGTAATATAATGCCGTTGATATCAAATCGTTTAAAAAAGTCCTCGTCAGATCAAACAGGATCGCCCCTCCCCCTCTCGTGTAGATATCATCAAGTGGGGCCGATATTGCCACTCTAAGATAATTTTAGAAATGTTTTCATTTCTTTTTCCAAGATAGAAAAAGAGACAGAGAGAGAGAGAGAGAGAGAGAGAGAGACAGAGAGAGAGAGATAGAGAGAGACAGAGATAGAGAGAGAGAGAGAGAGAGAGACAAACAGAGTGAAATAGACCAGTTCTCTTGCTCAGCTTTAGATGTTTTGTATGAGTGAAAGTGTCTTAACCCTTACAGTTCCGGGCGCGTATATAGCGGAACTGAAGGCAGCATAGATAGAAGTAGGTCGGTAGGGGAAGGGTTAATTAGTTTTCTTATTTTGTGGAGTGGACTAATTGGACTTTGTTAAAAAAATATATCATACTTACTTTGAAATAAATCACAACATACAATCCAAATCAGAAATACAATCTTCGAATAATTCTCCAATTCTCCAATTTCCGCCTTCTTAAATATCCATAACAATTTAATACTTCTTTTTAAATTCTTCCTAAGCCGACTCTATAAGCAGTTAAATTGAAAACAATAGATTTAAAAAGATGATAATTGAGAGAAAAAAAAGTCACTTTTTTTTGTTTTGGTTTTAGTAATGAAAGACACAATTGAGAAACATTTAGAACAGCAGACGGCGCGTAGTGTTCTTTCCCTTTGCCCGCGCGCGCACTCGCCACTCTCACTCTCGCTCTACTCTCGAAACCCCACTTGTCGTTTCTCTCGCGTGCCGTTCGTTGCACGCGCGTAGACTGCAGACGATGTTTTGGTTTTGTTGTTGTTTTTTCACACACTGATTTGTTTCATTCATAAAGAAAGTCACGCCTAAAAGAAGATAAAAAACTTGGCGGTCGAGGGTTTGGGAATGAAGTCGGTTTGCAAAAACTTACGATGGTCTATTTCTGTTTTTTTGTGCGGTATTCTTTTTAGTGTTCATTTGTCTTTTGGGTATTTCTTGTGTTTTTATTATTATTTTTTATATTGGTGATTTTTTGTTTCTGTGTGTGTTTCTTTTTTTAATGTACCAAACATATACAATGTTGTATTGTAACGTTTATAAAGTAAGTTATGTTTTACACTTTTTTGTAAGTAATAAAAATACAATTAGGCCTATCTTATCTTATATATTACAGACGCTCATAATATAAAGAAGATTATTGCGTCCCACGCTCATCCGTGGTCCAAGTCTAGTCTTGCATCTTTATTAATGTTTTAAATGTCAAGTTACTCGATTTTCCTGGTTTGCTTAAGCAAGGCATTTCCTGCCCGAATGCCACTTGGGAAGAAAAAGTACCTATATGCATATGTTCTTGCTTATATGATAAGGAAAGTGTTCTTTTTTTTCCTTATGTTTATCTGAACATTGCGAAAGGCTGTTATTGGGTTGTATTTCTAAATTGTATTGTTATCTACCGTAGGTCTATATTCTAAAAGCATTTCGGCGAGACCAAAATTTTATTATAATTTGTAAGGGAATAAAAGACATTGGTCAATTGGCGCGTGGGTTTTTTCAAAGATAAAAGTGTCAGGAATAACATTCCTAAAAATCATTTGGTTTTCGCCCAGTAAAATTGCCGTGGGTACCGTTTCCCGTGGTCGACGCCCACTGTATATCCCAATCTGTTGTCTAGTTTTGTTCAGTTTGAGAAGTTAGAAGCTACCCGGGGCGTCGTACAGGCCACACACTCAGCTAGTACGCAGTGACCAATGAAACTAGTAGTCTTTTTTGCCACTAAGTTTATAGATTTGAAACAAAAAACAGGTCTCTGTAGGGAACTGCGATATAAATATACGCAGACATTTCCAGTAAATGTTGAGCAAATTAGGAGAAAACTAAGTAAAGTATTCCTTTCGGACCAAATTGATCCATAGGGCCGGAGCAGCGTTCACCAATTTCTGTGGCCACGGCATACTAGGGGATTTTTTTAGCAGTACAATGCCCAGTAGACTTTACTTTATCCCCAACTTAAGTCAGGTACCCATCAGAGTTGGGTAGACTCAGGGTCATACCCTCCAGACCCGAGAACAAAGTCTAGCATTTCACTACGATTCCAACCCAGGACCTTCGGTACGCCTGTCGAACGCGCTGCCGAATTGAATAGTGTGGCCCATGGATTTTGACGCGTCCTGTTGAGAAGTGGATGCGTTTCTCCTGTCCAAGGCGTCCTGCCCAAAGGTATTGTCAGGATATTTAGGGCGTAAACTTTTACTTGACACTGAGCCACCACAATACCCCATAAGGATATACATTCTGCTCAAAGTGGGACGCATTAACTTGACCAGGAAAGAAAGACATCATTTCTGGACGAATCCATTCACACCTGCCAAACAGTCTAATGCAACTTCGGCGCCCCAACGGGAGTTCCCCCCCCTCCCCCTTCCCCAAGAGCAAGCCCACCAAGTTGACTCGCCACTGCAAATATCAGTTCCGAATTTCCACCCAGAAACAAGATAAAAAGAAACATGTCTAATTACTGAAAGTGCTTCACAAGAACAAAAGAACTAAATCTAAGTTTAAATATTTCGTGTTTAAAAATCCCAGAAGAAAACATATTATAAAAGTACCCAAATATCCCGCCAGACCTATTTACTGTATAGGACTAGTAAAGCAATGTTTACAAGTTTCCGTGGAAATGGCATACAAGTGGTTTGTGTTGCTAGCACAATGCTTAGCCGCCGTTACTTTGCCTCCAACTAATGTCAGGTACACCCCCTCAGAAGTGGGTAGGTTTAGAAATACTCTCCAGCCCCGGGAACAAATGCTAGCCTTCACCTAGGTCAGTGAGTTCCCCCCCCCCCCCCCCAAAAAAAAATATAATAAAAAAATCCAGACCAATTTGGGAAATTGTGGGGGGGGGGGGGGGAGGGATTGCCAGCCTCCTGCAAGATGCAATAGTTTATCTGTTAGTTAAAGTTGGCATGTGAGACGGGCTGTTGGGTGGGGGGGAGTGGGGTAAGTGGAGGGTTTCAATCTACAGTGGAGTAGACACTTATTCGGTCGTGCTCTATCCACCCCCCCCCCCACCCCCCTCCCTCGCCGTATCGCCTATCTGTTCCGTTTAAAGTTGGATTTAGACCAAATGAAAGCGGCTGGGACCAAATTAGTGTCCAGTTCACCAAGGGAAATGATTCACTCTCAATACTGCCCAGAGTCTGTGTTGGACTTGGTTTATGGACAGTGTGACGTAATGGGTCAACTGGGTTCAGATTCGTAGCCTTTACGAAAGTCACCACATCAGCGTTCCCTTTACAACCTGGTGGTTAGAACTAATGGCTATATATGATCACAGCTGGATAAAGTACATCGCTAGATGAATAATCAGCTAGATAAATAACTAGCTAAATAAATATACAGCTAAATAGCTAGGTAGATGAATAGATAACTAGAGCATTAAAAAGCTAAATAAATAGAAGGCTAGATGAATAGAAAGTTGGATAAAAAATGCTATATATATATATATATCTATAAACAGATAGCTGGAAAAATAAACAGCTAGTATTCGGCTACGCTATTACATCGATAAGTAGTTGGCTCGAAAAATAAATAATTAGTATTCATAAAAAGGAACTTCTACAAATGTTAATAAGAATGTAAAACAAAAATTCTATCTCACATTAGTTAGACCTATATTAGAATATGTAGGATCTGTACTAGAATATGTACTAGAATATGTAGGATCTGTACTAGAATATGTACTAGGATATGTAGGATCTGTACTAGAATATGTACTAGAATATGTAGGATCTGTACTAGAATATGTACTAGAATATGTAGAATCTGTATGGGACCCATCAACTAAAGAGAACATTAATAAATTATTTGAACAAATTCAGAAAAAAAATTGCAAGGTTCATGACAAGCTAATATTTACAACTGACAAGAGTAACACTAATTATTAAATAACTAAACCTAGAAACACTAGAGGACAGAAGGGCTAAGGGTAAAGTAGTGAATATGTAAGGCATTAAACTCTTATTTAGAAATACAACACAATAACTAACTGTTGCAATGCATGGAATGGGTTGCTTGAACAAACCAGGAAAACTAGTGACTTAAAACAGTTATAGAAATGCAAGACGCAGACCACGGATGATCGTAGGAAGCAATAATCTTCTATATAGTAGAAGCGTCTGTGACGTATTAGATAAGATAAGAGAAGAGAAAAACATACGTTGGATAACATAATATCTTAAAACATTTTGTTCAATATTTTTAACAACCAGATAATAACAAACATGTAAAGCCGAAATATAATTAGAGTGAAAAACAACAAACACTTAAAATAAGCTTTCTTTTGACTGGTGAATATTCATTATTGTATTATCATTGTTTTAAATAAACAACTACAACAAGAAAATATAATGAAATAAGATTTTATATTTTACATAAACAAATTATTTTTTTACATTAATACACACTGTTTAGAATATTGATATTTCCAATAATAAGTATAATTTAAAAAAATCACTACGTATGAATTCCTTTACGTGAAGGGAAATATATTTCACTAAACATTACTAAATGGTTGAAACTGTTTCAAGTCCTCCTGAAAACCAACATTTAGAAGAAAAAAATGTCCTTTAGGAAAAAAAAATATAATTTCTTAAATGTTCTTCCAGTTACTCAAACAAGTTTTTGTGAATGAAATATTATTCCGAAATGACTTTCGTTTAAAAAGTTCTATCGATTTTGATTTAAAAAACAAAACAAAAAAAAAAAACATTTTTTTTTACAAAGATGAAATAAAACGGATGTTTTGTTGAAGAAATTTTCTCCTTTTCTCTCTCTCTCTCCTAATTTCTTTGGCTTTGAATTCTCAAATGTCTTCAAACGAACAAAGTTTTCAGTCGTTTTTTGTCTTCTCTCTACGTTGTCTGTCTGAATGTCTGTCTGAATGTCTGTGTCTCTCTCGCGTACATTTTCTCTCCCTTGTCACACCGAGCGGGCCGTCGAATTCAGGACACACGTCCCCTCGACGAACGTGACTGGTGGCCGTTGTAATGCATTATTACAAATGTGGGGTAGGGGGAGGGGGAGGGGGACGACGACTATAGAAAACGAATGACCAATAAAACGATCCAACAAAAAAAAACAAACTATGGACGCAACACTGAAACACTGAAAGTTTTATTTTGGCCATACTGTAGGGGTGGGGGGGAGGGAGATAGGGCCCCCGTGTAATTCACATCATTCATTCATTTTTCTTACCGCATTATTTACATTTGGAAAAAAAAAACGGTGAATGGAATTTTTTTTTTTACAGAGATGCAATGATTCGTGATACTTATGTTTTAAAGTGAAAAACACGAATTTTCTTTTTAAAAATGTTATTGAAATTATTTTACAAGAGAGAACTGAGAGAGCAACAGAGAATGGCGAACGCATGATGTTCAGAATGGCATCTCTTTCCTTGATGTGCATTAACCGAGGGTATAAAAGTGTCCGGCTTGAGATGGTCAAATCATTCAGCAGCTTCTCTCAGCTCAAGCAACCAGCTCAAGCAACCAGCTCAAGCAACCAGCTCAAGCAAACAGCCCAGCAACAGCTCCAACTAGCAACCCAAGGGTAAGAAAGTTGTAGAAACAAAAAAAAAACCACAGTAAACTTTCACTTTTTTTTTTACAGTGTCGAGCGATCATTACAAACTGTATACGTTTTCATTTGACTATTTTGGGAATGATGTGTCGTAGGCGACGTAACTTGTACGAAAATTTTGAGCACATTCTAACATTAATTGTACATTTCTTAGTAGGTGCTCTTGTATCTGTTATAAGATAAGGTGTACAATTTTGGGGGGTCTGGTTGTTAGTTTGAAATTGAACGGTTTAAATGGTTTGATACATCAGTTAGCCTATAATAAAAAAAAAATGGGAATATTTTGGGTATGTTATTGGTATGGAGTTATTATTTTTTATACAAGATGTTTATTGTTATAAATGGTATGGAAGTATAGTAACGTTTTATTATTTCGCAGACTCAGAATGGCATCATCAACCACAATCTTTGTTCTTCTGGTCGTCGCCATTGCCCTGTGCCTGATGCTGGAGAGCGCTGATGCCCACCACTCGCACAAGCACAGCCACAGCCACAAGCACAGCCACTCGCACAAGCACAGCCACAGCCACAAGCACAGCCACAGCCACCATCACCACCACAGCGGCTCCAGCAGCAGCAGCAGCGGAAGCAGCAGCAGCAGCAGCGGCAGCAGCAGCTCCAGTAGCTCCAGTTGCAAGGAGTCCAGCAGTGGGTCCGAGGAGCTTCTCCTGACGGCCCTCCTTCTCCAGCAGCAGGCCGCCGCCGGAGCCGCCGCTGGTGGAGGTGTCGTCGGTTAAACACAACATCTCATCTTTTGCCGAGCACGTTGCCGAGGGGGGCTGATTTGCCACTATCCGGAAGCAGTAGTGCCTGCATAACACACATTTAGTAAATAACATTTCACAATGATTCATCTTTCCAGGGACTGGGTACTTCACACAAATTAGATTGAATGATATTCTATGCATTAAACTAATGTAGCTGATGTATTATATCTTTCATCAATAAACTCAAATGTCAAAATTAATAATGTTTTGAAGTTTATTTTCATATTTAATGTTGAACCTTTATTGATATATAATATATATATATATATATCATTCATTCTATCTATATATCTATCTATGTATCTATTTATTTATCTATCTTTTCTTTTATCTATCTATTTGTCTTTCTATCTATTTATCACTAAGTCTGTATAACTATCTCTCTTTCTATCTCTCTATCTATCTACCTACCTATCTATCTATATATGTATCAAATATCTATATCTCCTTCTTTCTTCTTTATATTCATCTAACTATCTTACAATCTATTAATATGTCTATCTATCTATTTAAATATCGGTCTGTCTGTTTGTCTATCAATCAACCAATCAATCAACCTCTCTCTCTCTCTCTCTCTCTAGCCTTCTATCTATCTACATATTTGCCAATCTATCTATCTGCCAATTTAAGTATCTATTTTTCTGTCTATATATTTGTCTGCATGTCCACCCACCTGGCTGTCTGTGTCTATGTCTATCTATCAAGATATCTTTTCATGTGCCAATTTATTGGTCTGTATATCCCTCTGTCGGTTTATCTGTCAACACGCCTTTCTGTCTGTCTATCTATCTATCTATTTATCTATCTATTTATCTATCTATATTTCTATCTATATATCAATCTATATATCTATCTATATATCTATCTATATATCTATCTATATATCTATCTATATATCTATCTATTTGTCTATTTATCATCTTTATATCTATTTGTTTGTCTATCTATCCATCTATATTTGAATATCTCTATCTATATAATGTACATCTCGCTCTCTCCATTTTAAAAAATAATCTATTTTACTTCTATTTTTATCTATTTATACAACATTGGCCACATCAGTAACAAATCCACACTATGCTGTCCAGACCCATCTCTCCTACCACACGTTTTATCAAATCCTTGAATCAGTTCCACGAGTCATGTCCCTTTTTTTTTATATACAAAAAACATCTTGTCTCTCTTTTCGACCTGTCCAGGATCCCTACCAATATTTCTCTCTTCTTTCTCTCCAATCTGAGAGTCTCTTCTCCATTCTATTGTTAATAGACTATTGTCACTCCTGCCTCAGAAAATGCCACTATCCACTGCAGGCTCACTTACGCTTCACTTTTTCCAATTCCTTTCAGAAGAAAAGTCTTGTTCTGTCTGTGACAGTACTAGGTCAGTGGGATGGCTGCTTATTCTTCTTAGTGTTTTTGTGTAACACATTACACCTAGCCCTTTTCTCTCAAGTCCCCATATCTTGGGTTCAAAGGTTGTTGCAGTTCAGATATTTTAAAGATATATACATAAATCTACACAATGGTATCCCTTTTAGAAAAAATGGAAACTGCGTTCACAAGTTTCTGTGGACTTGGCACACAAGATGATGTGTGGCTAACACAATGCCCAGACGTCTTACAATCCAGGTATTAAAACCAGTGGCGTTTTTTTCTCATGACTGCCCAGGTTGGAAAGTTATCTGAAATTAAGTTTCTTCAAATTTTACGTTTTTTAATTTCCCCAATTCTTAGAGTAAAGTACCAGTAGTAATAATACATAAGGCGGAAAAGATTTAAAAAAATGGATAATATTTGATAGAATAAACTACTGCCATTAGTTAAAATATAGCGCTTGTTATCACTATTACAAAATCACGATCTATTGACCAACATATGGTGGCAATATGTCTGCAGGGCGGGATCTAGAAGGCGTGAAGAAGACGGGAGATTTCAGGAAACAAAATCCCAGACATTTCTCTCATCGATTTGAGATTCTTCTGGACTAAAGAAACTAAAGCGGCCATTAGAAATCCAAAGCGAAGACGTCATTTATTGCCCACAGGTCAACTTTAAGATGGCGGTAAGCATCGCGCGTTGGACACTGATCGGTGGTATCATGGTAACCTTCGGGACGACCGTATCGGAAATGACATCAAAATGTAAATTGTGACTTCTTTTTTTTTTTTTTGCCGGAAGAAAACAACTTTAGTTGCAAACCAAAGTAACAATGCAATTGAAAAAACAACGTAACTTGGGCAATTGATTTAGAATTTTAGCTCAGGACGGATGTACGGAGGTTCTTGAACTTTCAGGACGGAAGATCTAAAATAAACTTTGTTGGTGGGGTCTACAGCTTTTTCTCCAAGTTTTTGGGGATCGTAGTCTGTTCATTGGACTCTATGTCTTTTCAAAAGTTTACAGACCTTTTTGTTTTAAATGATATTAAATTTGATTTCGTGTTGGTGTTTGCTTAATGAATATATACAAATATACATTTATATATACCTCAAGGGATGCTCCACCGGGATCCAGACCCATTGTTATGAAAGCTTAGCTCGACCCATCCTTGCGTACGCATCGACGGTGTGTGATCCCCACCAACAACATCTGATATCTTAGCTGCACATGACCCAACGTCGAGCGGCACGTCGTATCCTACATGACTTAAAACAAGCGCCTCTGCTTTAGTGGCCAAACTCCAACTGGTGCACCTACAACACCGCAGAGTAATAAACAAAAGTCCTCACTATTTACAAGATCATGAACCGCCAAGTGGAAATGTCCACACAGCCAAATCGCATCCAACAGGTGCCCCGCTCTACCCGAGGTCATCAGCACAAAATGCATGTCCCACACGCACGCACCAACGTCAACAAATTTTAATATTATTTTTTTCCGTCAGCACTTCGGCTGTGGATTACACTGGAGCAAACATAAATAGAGCACATTAAGAAATAAACGGCAAAAATAAAATAATACCAAACGCATTGAAAGCAGGTTTGTATACTGCTTGTTTTCAAACTATAATTTGGATGGGTTACGCAATTATTCTTTTTTTTTTAAAGAAACTATGTCGTCTGCAACAGAATGTATGAGAAGCTCAAGACAACTCCACGTGATCCAAGAAACGGCCAGGTCATGAATCGCATCACTGGCCATCGATAACATTACAATCCAGTAAATAGCCTCTGCAACATCAGAACCGATGGAAATGCAAATAGCTTCTTGTGCCGAAGATAAGGGCCAATGCAAAACATGCAATACAATTATCATTCAAGCAAAAAACGTAATACTTGGGGAGAGATAGCGGGCTGTTGCTGCTTTTTTTGTGTGTGCTGTTGTTGCTGATGTTGCTGTAGTTTGTTTTTGTAGGTGTAGTGTTGTAGCTTGTGTATTTGTTACTGTGTTGTTTTTTTTTTGTTTTTTTTATTATCAATGTTGTTGTTACAATTGTTTCTGTTTTGTTTTTGTTGTTGTTTCTATTTTTACTGCTGCTGTTGGTTGTTACTTCTGTTGTCGCCTATGTTGCTTTAGCTGTTTCTGCTGCTGTTGATGTTACTGTTATTGCGTGTGTTATTGTCATTGCTATTTTCTGCTGGTTGTTTCTGCTGCTAGTAAGGACTGGTTGTCGAATTTTTTGTAGTTCCTTCTTTGCTACAGATTTTTGGATAACATGGGGTGCATGGTCAAGAGGCTGACCATTGGACAATCATCGTGAAACTGTCTTACTAACAATCCTGCTCAAAATGGCTTTTTCTCCCAGGGATTTTTCGAGTCTCGCAAGTTCTCATGGTCAATGAATACCACCGAGACTTTGCGTATCCTTAACTAACTACAGGTATTTATAACTATTCTCAAGTCTTCCAAAAAAAAAAAAGGGGTTTCTTGCAAAATGGACGAAAACGTTCCTCCATCGTTGCCCATGGGAACATTTCATTGCCTAAACCTTGCCGCTGAATGAATGCTCTTGATTGGATTTACGGGGAGGAGCGGGGAGGAAAAGGTGCGAAGGGGGGGGGGGTCAAGGAAGGTCTGACTCGACCGACGGTGCCTTAGTCACGTTCCTGTAGTATAACCAAACTGGCAACAGGCAAGAGCGACTCCCCTGGAAATGCTTATGGCATTGCAGTGCAACGATTTCAAACATGTACTAAAATCAGTTGATGGCTTTTTTTATTGTTAAAAGCTTACAATGGTTTGCCCTGTTAATGTGTATTTAAAAAACAAAAACATGTTGTAATCGAAAAATGCACAAGAATATGCACTGTTTTAAAACCCCAATCAAAAAATCTTTTCATTGTGGTTTCTATATTTACACAGCCATTCGATTGGGTAACCTGTACATCATTTTAAAATAGCACTCGATTTCTTGTTGAAGAAGATACGTGATAGGCCAGTTTGGCCTGGCATTGTAAGATCGCTTTGCGTGCCACGTTTGGCTCACGTTTCGTAGGTAGCCCATCCCTGCTGTATAATACTCAAACACATGCGGGCCCTCTTTCCCCCCCCCCCCCCAACCAGTTCCCATTCACGCCTTCACCTTTTGGAAGATGACCTATCAATCTCTAGAGGGGGTCAGCTTTTCTACTTTTTTTTTACTATCCAATTTTTTTTAATTATAGAGAAGCGGACAGGGTGTGTTGGGGGAGGGGGGAGGGGGGGAGTAGTTAGATTGAGAGACTTGTGTATCTGGCACCCTGTGACAACTTCCAACAGCTGTAGCTGGCCCGTCTGAACTCATTGCCGAACGCATGGTTAAAGTAATGACTTAATTCAAAGACTGGCTAAATGGCAGAACTAATAGCTATATCATTGGGTAAAATTATAGCTAATTCATGGCTGAACAGATAGATGAACTAATTACTAAACTTTATGGCTGAACTAATGGCAGAACTAAAAGCTAATTATTGGGTGAACTAATATCTGAACAAATGACTAAACTATAATAGCTAAAATTGGATGAATAAATGGGTTCTCTATTGGCCGAACTAATGGCTATATAATGGTTGAAAGAGCGAATGGCTAATTAATAGTTGAGATAATAGATGAAAAAATTAATGATGAATTAATGAATGAATTAAGGGCTTAGTGGCACAACCTATGCCCGATCTATAGCTCCATGTATCTTCACTAAAGGCTGAATTAACTGTCGATATTATGTGATAAATATTTGCAAATTAATAGATGAGCTTTATCATATCTGAACTAATGGTTGAACTAATATCAGAACTGAGAACAAAGGATTTTTTTAAAGGTGAGCTAGTAACTAATATATTGATTAAGTATTGCTTAAATCGATGTTTTAAAACTTTTATAGAAAATTGCTTGAATCAAAGACTATAATAAGATGGACCGTTTGCCTTAATATTTCTGCTATTTTATGACTCGAATGAATTCTTTTCGGGAATTCCCGATTCTCTTTTGCACTGTACACTTCCGTTGTATTTAATCGCTATGATTTTCTCAATGAAAAATTAAAATTAAAATCGAAATATTTAGGCAGATGTAGGAGTTTTTTAAGACAGCGTTATTGGATGCGCACGTAAAAAGAACATATCAGCGCTAAAAATAGAGCATGCTGTCCAGCTTATTATAGTCTTTGCTTGAACTACTAGCTTAAATCGTTTTGTACGGACTTAGTCAGACCGTTTTCTCAACGCATTCATAGATTTTAAAGCGACTAAATCTGTAGCTTCGTGACGCAACCCATTTGTCCCAAGTATTGCCTTAGAGTTCACACATTTACCGACTAAACCGACTAGTCCCTCTCACTAAGTACATTGTACCGCTTACTCCTGCTTTTCTACGCCCCTAAACACCGACTGAGACGTAGTTACTTATCCCGCTAAGCCGCTCACTTCTCCGATTGGCTAGAACTTTGGGACAGTTGCCAGAAATCTCTTGGTCATTGTCTGGAAACTCCATGCGCCGACTTTTCCCACCCAGTGGTGAGACTTCACAAAGAGGATTTACTCTAAACCTCCAGAGCCCAGAAATCGTTTTTCCTACGTTTTTTTATCCATGTTCGTCTACGTCTAAAATAGTTGCATTTGTTTGACTTTGTTATAGATTTAGTAGAAACGTCAAATCAAGGCTTCTCAAAAAGTTTTGACTTGAGACTTTTTATCCCACCCCTTGTAGTCTGTTTCATGTTCATCACATTTTCAGACAAAATTAGACTTTAAGAAAAATATATATATACCACTATCTGCAAAGAAAGCTACAGATTAACAGTCTTTAAATATTGAAACCAAATGGACGCTTAAAATGTTAAAAACGATATTGTAAATAAATTGTTCATTATAAAAGAAAATAGCTTATTGATATATATGTTCTTGTTCTGTATGACCAAAGCAAAAAGCATACTAATGGATAAGTAGAACAAGCGGTACACAAAGGTCCAGTCATCCGTTTTAAACAAATGATACAAAGTTGGAGCATTTTCAAAATAATTGACCCTTTCACAACTAAAAGAAGTTTATTTGACCATTTCACACACATTTTCGATACATTGACCCTTACACAACCTTAATTAGTTTTATTAAACGTTTCAAGCGCAATTTACGTTCAAAGTGAACTGACCGAAAACTTAAAGTGTAATTTAAAAATTACATGTAGGCTTGAAAGGGTTCAACGAAGATGTTGAGAGAGAGACCTTTGTATATGAAAAAGTTGCTTTATTAAGAAGTATCAACTACACGTTTGATCTATTTCAATTGTTATAGATCCGGGCATTCTGTTGTTTGTCTAGCAAAATAATAAACTCAAGCCACTCGATGAATGTTTAAAGAAGAATTAAATGCTTAAAAATTATATACACAAATATTCTCTACATCAAAATTAAATGTAAATAATTAGCTCTACATGAACTAGCTAGACAATTCCAAATTCATTATACAAACTTTTATCACATGATATACACACATAACACAGTACTTAAGCATTTGGCAGATTTTTAGGCAATACACGTTAGAGAAGTAAAAAAAAAATAAACACACAATCTAATGGTGTATTGTGGGAGAAAACCAAACTCCAGTTAAAGCAATGCTAATATCCAACAATGTAATGCAAACGAGAGTCTTTTTTTTTTTGTTCCTTCCTTCATTTGTCAAGACGTTAACACAACGTTAACCCCTACAGCCACAATGACATGTTTTTATATGTATTTAACGACGCCCCAATGTAGACTGAGGGAGAAGAAGGGGAGGATGAAGACTGGGGCGTCAAAACATCAGGACAAATAAGCGCCCAGAGAGTGAACATTAACCGCCCTTCTCCCCCTACCCGCAAATACCACACACACACACAAAAAACACCCACTCCTTTCCTTCACCCTCTGTTCGCCCCTCCAATACGTAACACCCCCTGTTCGCCCCTCCAATACGTAGCACCCCCATGCCCTCCCTGACTTCCCATTAAATCCATCGCTGTTCGCAAGACTTTCAAGATCCCACGTGATGGGCTGTGATCTGAGAAAGCTGTAAAAAAAAAAGCAAGCGACAAGCTGGCAAATGGAACAGTAAGCCAACTGATTGACTGGCCATCGAATACCCGACGAGCAGACGATAAGGAGGGAGAAAGATGGAAGACATTGCTGCTTGCCACGAAAACCAAAATGTAAAAGACGAAAAAAACAAAGGAAAGCTAAAGAGGGGGGGAAGGGGCGAGAGGGTGATACGGGACGGACACAAAGTATTCGAAGAAAACACCATTAGGGTAAATTGGTGAAATTTGCACATTTATTTTTTTTTTTTTTTTTTTTTTGGGGTCCAATTTCAGTCTGAAGTTCAACTGTGAATTTCTTTTTTTTTTTTTGAGGCAGCATATTAACTTGTGAACTTTACAATGGTGAATTTAGAACTGCACTATTGCGACAACAATTTTGGAGTACTTTTGGTAAAGAGTCAGGGGGAAAATATTATAAAAATCATTGAGCTGTCAGCCTCAGACAGAAGATAACACGAGGAGACTTGTGATGGTGGGCTTCTAAAGACATTGTGCTGAAACTAGAGATTTATGATTTTGCCACCCCAAAGTCAAAATCTGGAACCGATTTATAAAGATCTCTACAAAAAAACAACAACAACGGACGAACTCTTTAGTCCTGGGCATAAAAGAAGGTGGGGGGGGGGGTCAATATCCTGTCCGAGACTAGGCACCCCGTGGCACGCGTAACAAAGGGTGTGGTCTTTGCAGTCTTATTTGCCTTTCGCTGACACTCCGCACATGCGGATTTTCCCCTGTATCATTAACATGGTGGCTTGCATGTATTCCTGCACTGTCGCCCGGTAACACATATTCCAAGACTATATTATGCCTCGATATCCAGACACCAAGGCTTGCTGAGACGGGCTTTTTACCTCATTGATTCCTCCACAACGGGTCTCGTGGTTTCTCGGCAGTGCGATGAAGCCTCGAAAGCGTAACAGGAGATGTCCCCACGTGCGTGATCTCACCGGTGTACACACTTTATTGGCTCTGAGGCCCGTGTGTATAGAAGTGGAAAAATTGGAACCAGAGCGTTTTCATGATAATTTTGCTGTCATGTTTATTGCTGCTGTGATACACCCGTCCTAGACTTGACTGCTTAGCATCAGCTATCAACTGAGATACCTCCCTTAAGGCCAGGTTCATGATCAGCAGCAGCAGGCCATGCCCTCTACTGCAGGCAATGCACTTTACTGCAGGCCATGCACTCTACTGCAGGCCATGCACTCTTCTGCAGGTAATGCACTATACTGCAGGCAGTGCACTCTACTGCAGGCCATGCACTCTACTGCAGGCCATGCACTCTACTGCAAGCCATGCACTCTACTGCAGGCCATGCACTCTTCTGCAGGCAATGCACTCTACTGCAGGCCATGCACTCTACTGCAGGCCATGCACTCTTCTGCAGGTAAAGCACTCTACTGCAGGCCATGCACTCTACTGCAGGCCATGCACTCTACTGCAGGCCATGCACTCTAATGCAGGCCACGCATGAGGAGGTCATCTTAGCTACAACCTATGCCCGAGGCTTAGACCAATGCATGGCCGTTTTAAAGGGCGGTCGCATGTTAGGTATACTTTGAAGGGTTCCACCACCACAAAACAAGGCTAATTCCAGAAAGACAGACCCTCACTACGTCATCCACGAAGGAATATGTATTAGCCCACAAGGTCTGACTCCAGTGGTTTAAGCACTTCGCTGGCTTTGGGGATCATAGGTAGAGAAATGGGTTTTTCTAATCAGACTTATTGTGGTCCATGTAACGCTAGATATATATATCAATTCATCATTATATTTTCAGTTGTATAATAAAAGCAATATAATAAGCTTTAATCATATATTCGCTAAATTTTATTTTCATTTATAGTTGTTTGCAGCACATTATAACTAGCAGTCAATTTTTTTAGACGCTTGACGGAAAAGTATAAAGAATTGAGAGAGAGGGAGAAAGAGAGAAAGAGAGAGAAAGAGAGAGAGAAAGAGAGAGAGAAAGAAAGGAGAAAGAAAATGAGAGAGAGAGAAAGAGAGAGAGAAAGAAAATGAGAGAGAGAAAGAGAGAGAGAAAGAGAAAGAAAAAGAGAGAGAAAGAGAAAGAGAGAGAGAAAGAGAGAGAGAAAGAAAATGAGAGAGAAAGAGAGAGAAAGAGAGAGAGAGAAAGAGAGAGAGAAAGAGAGAGAGAGAAAGACAGGGAGAAAGAGAAAGAAAAAGAGAGAGAAAGAGAAAGAGAGAGAGAAAGAGAGAGAGAAAGAAAATGAGAGAGAAAGAGAGAGGGAAAGAGAGAGAGAAAGAGAGAGAGAATGAGAGAGAGATAGAGAGAGAGAAAGAGAGAGAGAAAGAGAAAGAGAGAGAAAAAGAGAGAGAGAGAGAAAGAGATAGAAAGAGAAAGAGAAAGAGGGAGAGAAAGAGAGAGAAAGAGAAAGAGAGAGAGAAAGAGAGAGAGAAAGAGAAAGAGAGAGAGAGAAAGAGAAAGAGAGAGAGAAAGAGAGAGAGAGAAAAAGAGGGAGAGAAAGAGAGAGAGAGGGGAAGAGGGAGAAAGAGAGAGAGAGAGAAAGAGAGAGAGAGAAAGAGGGAGAGAGAGAAAAAGAGGGAGAGAGAGAGGGAATAGAGAGAAAGAGAGAGAGAGAGAGAGAAAGAGAGATAGAAAAAGAGGGAGAGAGAGAAAAAGAAGAAAAGGAAGAAGAAATGAACGTATTTCCTTGATTGATTCTATGTGAGCACTTTCTAGTCAATCATTCAATCAGTCAACGAGTCAGTCAATCGGTCTGTCCAGACAGGGGCGTCGACCGAAAGCGAATAGAAAAAATATCATCAGCTTAGAAAAGAAACGAAATAGACATGAGCTGGGGGAGAGTAAATGAAATCAGTTGTTTGGTCAGCTGACCGGTCGAGTGTCAGCAGGACATGTTGCTATACTTAGGTCAACCTCTCCCTTCTGTTTAAATCCGACGGATCTGATTCTTGGAGGGTTCTGGGTTTTTTTTAACATTTCTTATTCTTAGCCAATTCTGATTCTGTAACTTATTCTTGAACTCTTCTGATTATTGAACTGTATTATTATTCGGACTGTTTTGATTATTAAACTGTTCAGATTTTTTAAACCTTATTTATGGAATGTCCTCATTCTTAAACGGTTCTAATTCTTAAACGGTTCTAAATTCTTAGACTTTTCTGATTCTTGAAACTTTTTTTATATTCTTGAATTGTTCTGATTAAAACAGCTCAAAAATGTTCAATAGACACGCATTAACCTAAACGACGTGTAAGCAATATATCATACAAAGCATAAAACAATATGTTTTAAACCTTGTTTTCTTTCTTATGTGATTCAATAAATTGAGTTTGAATTGTTATTTAAAATCTTTCCACGTAAAATGTATGGGGTCACCGTGGACGAGCGACAGCGCGTACTTCTGGCGTACCGAAAATCCTGGGTCTCGAATCATGTTGAAGACTATAATTATTTTTGCCGGGTCTGGAGGGTATCCCTGAGTCTAACCAGCTCTGATGGCGGCTGTGCATAGTGCTGGCCCCGCAATCACCTAGTATGCCGCCGTATGGATCAATTTGGTCCGACGGGATACTTTACTTTTTCACTTTTACTTCGCAAGAAGTGGGATATTTAGGTGCAAAAATCTCTTAAAGTAGTATGAACTGAATTTGAAGTAATTGCATTATTTATATTAAATAGTTTCCATAGGATTTCTAAACAATTTTTTTTTTTACAAACCAAAAGCACACGAAACGTAAATCACAAAAAAATAAAACAAAATAAAAAACAATAACAAAATAAAAACACTACAAAAACAAACCCATTAAAAGCACCGAAAAAAAACCCACCAAAATATTTAAATAAAAACTACCCCCAAAAAATAGAAATAAAAAAAAAAAAAAATTAAATTAAAGAGAATAGGAACAATGGTTTTAAACACCAAATACTACATAAAAAAAAAAACATCACCTAAAAATAGTTTTAAAAAATTACCACACACACTAAAACACGGAAAGAATAAGAAATAGCTAATAGCGAACTCTAAACGCAGCGGCTCATCTCTTCAACAGAGAAATGGCAAAAAAATGTCAACGGACAGACAGTGAAATCCCCCCAAGGAGAAAAAGAACTAGGTAAATTATTACACCTAAATGAGGCAATACGAATATGTCAATTGTAATACCCAATGGAAAATTTTTGCACTTTCCTACCGGCTGGTTCTGGAATTCAAAATAATGTAGACTTTTGTTTAACTGCCTGCTTGAATGCTCCACGTTTAATCAAAGACTATAATAAGATTGACAGCTTGCTCTATTTTTAGAACTTATATGTTCTTCTATTTCCATGCGCATCCTATAAGGCTGTCTTAAATGACTTCTACACTCCTACGATTGCATTAAAGGTTTCCGCTGTATACAACTTTCCATTTTAATCATTAGTTTCCATTGAGAAAATCATAGCGAATTATTATGCCGGAAGTCTAGAGGACGTAGTGTGATCGGAAATTCCGAAACTAAGTGTTTCAAGTTATCAAATAGCAGAAATATCATCGCAAGCGGTCCATCTTTTTAAAATCTTTGGTTTAATATGCTATTGATAATATTATAGATTCTTGTAAATGCGAGAATTGTATATATGTTCACTAGTATGAAATATAATAGAGAGAGGAGATATAATATATTCAAATATTAGGAGCGTATGAAAGTAAAGCATAATTTTAAACAAGAAAACCATAAAAACGAAGTTTTTATTATACTCCCTTTATTTGCAAACTAAGTTTACCATCATGTAATTAAAAAATATCTGTGTCGCAAATCTCAAAAATATCTCCTTACTCTGTATGAATTGTTCTAAAAAAAATCTTAGCGCATAATTTTTTTTTCTAGCTTTGCGCCGAAAAAGTATAAAAAGTTGCACAGGCATTTTTAACGCGAAATCAAAATTTTTCTTATACTTTCCTTTTAAGAAATGAATATTGTCTTAAGTGTAGTATTATTAAGTCGTTTTAACTGAAAATTTGATAGGCTGTATTGTTAGGCGCCTCAAGTCTGCTGTCTAAATTTCAGCTCGATCGGACCACGGGAAGTGGTCGAAAAATCGAAGTCAATTTTTGCACCATTACAGACAGACAGAAAGACAGACAGAAAATGCAACTTAAAATAAAGGGAGTAACAAGAAAACATTGAAAACACAGTTTTTATCATACTCCCTTTATTTGCAAACTAAGTTTACCATCATGTAATTAAAAAATATCTGTGTCGCAAATCTCAAAAATATCTCCTTACTCTGTATGAATTGTTCTAAAAAAAATCTTAGCGCATAATTTTTTTTTCTAGCTTTGCGCCGAAAAAGTATAAAAAGTTGCACAGGCATTTTTAACGCGAAATCAAAATTTTTCTTATACTTTCCTTTTAAGAAATGAATATTGTCTTAAGTGTAGTATTATTAAGTCGTTTTAACTGAAAATTTGATAGGCTGTATTGTTAGGCGCCTCAAGTCTGCTGTCTAAATTTCAGCTCGATCGGACCACGGGAAGTGGTCGAAAAATCGAAGTCAATTTTTGCACCATTACAGACAGACAGAAAGACAGACAGAAAATGCAACTTAAAATAAAGGGAGTAACAAGAAAACATTGAAAACACAGTTTTTATCATACTCCCTTTATTTGCAAACTAAGTTTACCATCATGTAATTAAAAAATATCTGTGTCGCAAATCTCAAAAATATCTCCTTACTCTGTATGAATTGTTCTAAAAATAATCTTAGCGCATAATTTTTTTTCTAGCTTTGCGCCGAAAAAGTATAAAAAGTTGCACAGGCATTTTTAACGCGAAATCAAAATTTTTCTTATACTTTCTTTTTAAGAAATGAATATTGTCATAAGTGGTCGAAAAATCGAAGCCAATTTTTGCACCATTGCAGACAGACAGAAAGACAGACAGAAAATGCAACTTAAAATAAAGGGAGTAAAAAGAAATATCTTTACTTGTCCATACAAATTCTCTGAATAAAATATAGAAGTATTTTTACACCTAAGACTTTTATAAAACCAAAAAATGTCTCCACTACTTGTATTATTGTATTATATATAAACTACCTACTAGCTTGATAGTAAAAAAAAAAGGTCTAAGTTTCAAATGATAGAGAGATTTAAGCTTTCATGCATTATAGCTTCTGAAAAGCTTTATTTAGCAAATGACCAAGTTGGTCTTTGTTGATGTTGTTGTCGTTTTTTCGTACTTTGAGCGAGGACCTGTGTTAGTCAAACGCACGTCTCTGCCACTGACGTAAAAGCACTGGTTTGACCGGGACATTCTCAGTGACAAGAAGAGAGTTCCTGACATGACATTTTAAAACCGTGTAGTTTTTTTTTGCCAGTCTGTCACTGACGTCAAGGGGGTGCTGGGCAGGGAGAGGGCGGCGGGGGAAGAGACGTCAGCCCCCTCATTGATATTTTATGTGTACGACGAAAGCTGTGATCGCTGAGTTTCTTGTTTTTTGTTTTTCTTTCTTATAAAGGTCAGTGCTGGAGTAAACACAACAATGGCGGTAAACATGGTCATGGATGGACATGGGGAGGTTGGGGGGGGGGGAGTTGGTGGAGGAAAAAAGTAAAGGGAATAGAGATGGGAGTTGGGTGTCCTGCTGCCAAAGACAAAACAAATCTATAAAGGACGAAGCGAATAATAATGAATTAATTGGGAAAACCCGATAAAAATAACTCTTCACACACAATACAGAGATGCAATCAAAGACTATAATAAGATGGACCGCTTGCTTTAATACTTCTGCTATTTGATGGCTCGAATGACTTCTTTTCGGATTCCTTTTTGTACTGTGCACTTCCGTTCTATTTAATCGCTATGATTACTAGTACATAATGAAATAATCAAATAAAAACATTAAATTGTTATCCTTCCATCTATATGTCTACTTATCATGCTATCTGCAATGCGTTGTAGCTAATGATCTATCTACCTGCCTATCTACCAATAGATCTATCCATCTATCTATCTGTTTATTAGTCTCTCTGTATACATATTTATCTACCTAGCGATTTATGTTTTATCTTCTATCTACATGTGATCTATCGCTCGACCCGCAAGCCTAGCTACATATCTAACTATATTTGTTTTAATTTATATAATATATACCATATCTATATATCTATTTCTGTATATAACTAGTTAGGTATCCATCTATTAAGTAAAATTAAATAATAATATCCCCCCCCCCCCATACAATAACGTGGTACCAGCTCTCGACAGCTCGAATATGAACTAGATATATACCAACTAGTGCCAACAGACATCTCAGGGACATTCTTCCAAGCTGCTGAATGTCTCACCATTTGTGGACCAAGTTGGCCACTCAGTAACACTGGTGTGATCCGCAGTCGGTGCACAGAGCAACGAAACAAGAAACGGTATAATCTATACCAGGGATCGGCAACCTACGGAACGCGTGCCACACTTGGCACGCCTAATAATTTTCAATGGCAAGCGGAAGACCAACAAAAAAAACAACAACTAAATTCACGTCTGTTCTACAGATTGATTGAAATAAAAAATGATTTTTGGCACAGTTTGACTTCTATGTGTGTTGGCGCGCTGTATGAATTAGAAATCCTACTTTGGCACACAACTGTCAAAAAGTTGCCGATCACTGATATATATTTTGTAATCAAGTCAATTTTCCATTCATTTGGATCAATAAAGCAATCTTATCTTATCTTATCTTATTATACATTGATTTAAAATTTTAAAGTGCTCATGCAACTAAAACTACAATTGTTGTTTTTTTTTGTTTTGATAAAGTTTTTTTTTCCCCCGTCGGTAAAAACGAAATGTTTTGGTATAGAAAGCAAAAAAAAGTTGACCTTTAACCTACACCAGGTAAACACGAGATAACCGCAGCCACTTCCCTGTGATAAGCTCACCGCTGTAATCTCCCTTGGGCAATAACATAATATTATATTATGATTTTTGTTTCCTCTCATCTAGCGTATGAGGCTAGAAGCTGTGGAAAGTAAAGAAGAAATGAAGAGAAAAAAAAATTAAAGTAAATTGATGTTGAATAAAGATAAATTGACACATTGTATTATTTATTCTTAAGCTAAATGTTATTTTTAGCGCGTGAACTTAGAATCCAATTTTGTGTAAAAAAAATGTCTAAATCTATTTTTGGAAGTCGAAATGTAATTTTATTCCTGTTTTATTTTTTATATATTTTTTTTTACAAATTATAAATGACATATTTATATACCGCTATTCATTACAATTAGTTTTCGAATGCGCTTTACATTTTACCCAATGGTATTAAAATAGATCGAATAAGCTAACTATCTACCTACATACCTGTATTACTTTATACACGCATTAATACCAATCAAACAATTCTATTGAAAACGTTAAAACAAACGCATGATAATAGGACGCAATAATCTTCTTTATAGAAGGAGCCTCTATAGTGTATAAGATAAGATAAGGGGTCGGCAACCTTTTGATAATAGTGTGCCAAAGTATGATTTCTAATTCATTCAGCGTGCCAAAAGCCTAAACGACATTCTGCTGTAGCACTAAATTTCTTGTAGAAGAAACTTGAATAGACTTTTAAAGGGTCCCTCGTGTGCCATTGTAAATTGCTCCGCGTGCCATGTCTGGCACGTGTGCCGTAGGTTGCCAACCCCTGGACTAGTAGATAGATAAGTAAATGGCGAGATAGATAGAGTCTTTAAAAGTGTTACAAATAATTCATATTCTTATGCTAGTCAAATCAGGTTAAAAACTATACGATTCTAATGTAATTTTGCTAAAAGTTGAATAGAGCCCTAGAAAGATGCATAAATTATTTTTTTTTTAATGTACAAAAGCTAAATCAAGTCAAGCCAAAATAGGAATTTAGAATGTTAAACCTTTTTTTTTTAAAAAAAAATTCCTCTTTTACAGAAACTAAATCCTTTCTCCCCAGAAATCAAAGAGAGTTCAACAGCAACAGCAAAAAGAAACGAAACGAAAAGGAAACATTTTAGATGCAAATTATGTTTCCCAGAGTTCAGGAATTGGTCTCGCACACACACACACAGTACGGACCGCTTTAGTAAACCATACCTCCTGCTCCCCAATCAACACACCCTCCCCCCACACACCATCCCCTCACACCCTCCCCTCCCCCCACACCCTCCCCCCACACACCCTTATACCCCACACTACCCGTTTAACTCATACTCTTTTGAATTCTTCCCCCCTGGAGCAGGAGGATGTGGACGGGCAGGGTATTGGAAGGGTTGGGGCGGACATTTGTTTTAAAACTAACGCCCCCCTAAAGTGATCCAGTCATTTAGTTGGCTGGGTGCGATAAGACGCCAATGTTGCATACAAGCAAAAAAAAAATCGGTTATTTTAGTGCTATCCGTTTTTTCCCCTGTGACGGGAGAGGGGGGAAAGTAGGGACAATGACAAAGCGATGCCACATCGCCTCGTGTCGACTGGAGGTATTGGGGTCAGGCCTCAATGTTAAGACTTCCTGTATCTCCCAATTTCTGGTTTTAACAACAGAGGTTTTCCTTTTTCTTCCTGTGGTATTTCTGTAAAGTATTCTTTCTTGTCATTTCTACAGTTTGAAATAACTTTAGATGCTATGGCTGGAAGTATAGCTGGTAGTATAGCTGGTAGAATAGCTGGTAGTATAGATGGATTTACAGCTTGTAGTATAGCTTGCCGTAAAGCTGGATTTACAGCTCAAAGTATAGCTTGTAGTATAGCTGACAGTATAGTTGACAGTCTACTAGTTTCACTCTTTGCCGTCTTCCATAAGAGTGTTTATATATTATACCAATTGCAATCTCCCATGTTCTTTTATTTTTTCTACTACACATTTATATTTCTTTCTTATATATTTCTTGTTTGTTGTTGTATGGCTATTATCTCTTTATATATTCATTACAAAATGTACCTTGTCGGACCAGATTGATCATAGGGCCGGTGAAGCAGCGTTCACCAATGTTCATTGACCACGGCAATTTGTGGCCAGCGTAATGCCCAGCCGCTTTTACTTCACCCCAACTAAAGTCTGGTACCCATCAGAGCTGGTGTAGACTCAGGGACACCCTCCGGACCCGGGAACAAATCCTAGCCTTCACCAGGACCTTCGGTGCGCCAGTCGAACGCGCTGCCGCTCGGACACTGTGCCACGACTGTTAGTTTAAATAAGAAATTATCTATGCTTTATAAATAGGAAATAATAGTTTTTATGACCGTTCAAACATTTATTTCCCTTGTTCTATGAATTGTAAAAAGAACATCTTCTAAGTAAAGACGTTGGTCTAACCTAGCGAGAGGAGTCTGGCTCTATCTGAGCCAATGGGAGTAAAGCTAAAGACAGCATTGTACCGCGTGTGGAAAAGTGCGCAAAGAGGCACAAGAGACTACTGCATGCTAATCTTTCTGCAGCCGACTAGACCATGGAGTCGGTAACCTACGAGGCGATTGCAAGACTTGGCACGAAGAGCGATTTTCAATAGCACGCGAAAGACTCCCCCCCCCACACACACACGCACCCCGTCTGAACAAGGAGATTTGTTTTTCAAGTCAAAACTACATACGTCAGCATAATTAATGGATGCTGCTTGTCGAAATTCATGAAATTCACGATGTACATTCACAGGAATGTTGGTGTGCGAAAATTTCAAATTTTCATCATTGGACTCGCCATCTATTATGGAATCTATTGTTACGGTAATCAAATTTATAGTTTTTCAAGCTTAATTCATTTACATGCGATTTAAGTCGCTACTACAATACATTGAAATATAGAAATCTGTTTTCGCTGGCTTTGTATGAGTTATGGGTCTTGAATAGATTCACTAATTGTCTGTAAGCAAATTAAGTGGTTTCTTGCAACAACAACAAAAAAATGATACATACTAATTAAATTCTAACAAGTTTGTATGCTCAGCTTCTTTAATTAAGCATAAATATAATTATTTTTAGAACACATTTTTGTCTTTCTATATTTTGTAATCTATAGCCTATAAATAAAAAGTAAATCGTGTGTGTCGTTTCCGATCCCACATTAACTAATTTAACCCTTACAGTCCCGGGCGCGTAAATAGCGGAACTGAAGGCAACATAGTGTTACGAGTAGATTTATTTCCATAATTATATTGGTTCTGTTATTATTAACTAAAGTTAAAATGAAATAATCTTAAACCCGAAATGTTTCCGTGTTAGGAATAAAACATGTATATGTCTAGACACTACGTCATAGCATTAAAATACGCCATATGTCAGCACGAGGGTTTGAGTCCGTTAGTTTAGTTCTAGTTTGGGCGCTAATGTGTGAGGACTGTTTTTGACCACTTTCTTAAAGATAGGATTACGGCTTAGTACGATATAGAAGAATCTCAACTGATTAAGTTTCATCATTTAATACTGGTATTAATTCTGTGTTATTGTTATATTTTATCATCTCAACTTGTTGGAAATAAATTGTGTTTAATCATTCAAACAGGATTGTGGATTTCCTATATATTAAGGTACAGTTTATCTAAATCACTTTATACACAAAAGATTCACATCGCAACGAGTCAAATAAACATCAAATCTAATTCAATAACATCAATATAAATTCTTATACAACCTTGTGAGATCCAAGATGGATGTGAATCAAAAGAATATATAATAATACATTACTAAAAATATCATCATACGTCAGTAGCGGATTTCGCACGTGACAGTAGATAGAAGTAGGGCGGTACGGGAAGGGTTAAGAACACGTAACCTTATTTTGTATCACAAGTTACTTTTTTGAACTCGCTTCTGAAATGTGTCGTCTGCCCTAGAGTAGTGGCGAGCGTCTTCGACTGTCATGCGGGCGTCTAGATGTGTCGTCTGCCCTAGAGTAGTGGCGAGCGTCTTCGACTGTCATGCGGGCGTCTAGATGTGTCGTCTGCCCTAGAGTAGTGGCGAGCGTCTTCGACTGTCATGCGGGCGTCTAGATGTGTCGTCTGCCCTAGAGTAGTGGCGAGCGCCTTCGACTGTCATGCGGGCGTCTAGATGTGTCGTCTGCCCTAGAGTAGTGGCGAGCGCCTTCGACTGTCATGCGGGCGTCTAGATGTGTCGTCTGCCCTAGAGTAGTGGCGAGCGCCTTCGACTGTCATGCGGGCGTCTAGATGTGTCGTCTGCCCTAGAGTAGTGGCGAGCGCCTTCGACTGTCATGCGGGCGTCTAGATGTGTCGTCTGCCCTAGAGTAGTGGCGAGCGCCTTCGACTGTCATGCGGGCGTCTAGATGTGTCGTCTGCCCTAGAGTAGTGGCGAGCGCCTTCGACTGTCATGCGGGCGTCTAGATGTGTCGTCTGCCCTAGAGTAGTGGCGAGCGCCTTCGACTGTCATGCGGGCGTCTAGATGTGTCGTCTGCCCTAGAGTAGTGGCGAGCGCCTTCGACTGTCATGCGGGCGTCTAGATGTGTCGTCTGCCCTAGAGTAGTGGCGAGCGCCTTCGACTGTCATGCGGGCGTCTAGATGTGTCGTCTGCCCTAGAGTAGTGGCGAGCGCCTTCGACTGTCATGCGGGCGTCTAGATGTGTCGTCTGCCCTAGAGTAGTGGCGAGCGCCTTCGACTGTCATGCGGGCGTCTAGATGTGTCGTCTGCCCTAGAGTAGTGGCGAGCGCCTTCGACTGTCATGCGGGCGTCTAGATGTGTCGTCTGCCCTAGAGTAGTGGCGAGCGCCTTCGACTGTCATGCGGGCGTCTAGATGTGTCGTCTGCCCTAGAGTAGTGGCGAGCGCCTTCGACTGTCATGCGGGCGTCTAGATGTGTCGTCTGCCCTAGAGTAGTGGCGAGCGTCTTCGACTGTCATGCGGGCGTCTTGGGTTTGATTCCATTTTCTTTTCTACATTTTTCCCCCATTAATATTACTTTTTAAAAAAAAGATTGTAATTAATTTTAGGACTTAGAGATTTCCTAAAATGTTTTCAGTAAGTGAAATCTAAAAAAAATAATCTAATAATTATATTTTAGACGCACGCCAAAGACGAGTGTTCAATTCTCATCCATATGAGTATATGCGAATAGGTATAGTCCTTCAACGGGCAACGCCGGGAAATTTGGCTTTTTTTTGTTAAATAAAAAGGCTTGTTTATTTTTAACCTGATTACACAATTTATTTTAAATTACTTTCTCAAATGATTTCAGTAAATAATAATCGTATTAAAAAATTATTAGATCTATAGCTTTCTGTTCATTGTAAATTATCAGATGTTTATCTGTAGGCCTATTTAATTTTTACCCGGGCGACGCCGGGGAATTTAGCTTGTATGTTTATAAACTAGCATTATATTATGTAGTTGTTATAATCTTAAATTAAAAAAAAAAAGAACTCCTTAAATTTACTTAAACAATGCTGTATATAATACCTAAGTTTATCTACAACTGCTTAATGTAAAATAAATGTATATCTCTAATTACACATTGAAATGAATACCTTAATACTGGATTGGTATAACGAAATAATAATTAATACATAAAAGTTATATTACAATTATAACTTTTTTGGCATTACTAAAATCAAATGTTTAGACATAATGTAATTAAAGGGAGATAATTATCCCGTTTTCTTTCCGTTGATATTTTTAATATGTTTTTTGGTTTTCTTTATAAAATAATAAATGGGAATACAATTTAAAACATTACAAAATAATAAAATAATTAAACAAATGGGTAAATTATTTAAATACCATTTAAATAAACATTATATATGTACACTTTAAAACATTAGATTAACTACCAAGTTTGTTGGACTACTTGCGCACCAATAAGTTTACTTTCAATAAATTTAAGTCGTCTTTTTAGTGTAAAAGTATCGTTTGCTATTTCAGATACTGAGATCATTAAAATTTTTAGCATTGCTTGAGTTAGTTAAAGACATTTTATTAAACTTGTAGGCCATTTTATATGAATGCAATTATTATATGCTATAAATACAAAGAATAAAATGATAGGTCTTAGTCACATACACGTTAATTTTATTATTATGTATGAAACGCTTAATTTTTTCGTTTGAGTTAGTTCCATTGTGCATAGAAAGAAATTATGGTTTTTGGTTATGCCAAATAATTCAGGATTGAATGTTAAAATTTTAAATGAACTTAAAAGCAGTTTAAGGCTGGGTACTGCACCCCATTTTAGGGGTTTTCAACTCGGGTACTGATTTTAAGGTTTTACTTAATTAAATAAGTTCAATTATTTCTGTATACAAAAATGCCACTCTTATAGTAAAAAGCGCAATAGTTTTTTTAATATATTTTTTTGAAATGGTGTGTATGTAGTTAAGCAGTGAAGAAAATGTAAAATTTGCACATGTTTGACACCTCGAAACTCACAGTAAAAAAGCAAAATGCTTATAGTTCTTTATACTAATAGATACGTAGTTTTATCCTACGCAATAATTAACTACATTTGGTCGAAAGAAAAAAACAAGCGATTTATTTCGAATTTTTATAAGAAAAAATGTTATTTTCATGTTTTTCTGACTTTTTGCGTTTTTTTTTAAATGTTCATTTTTATTTCTTCTTCTTACAAGTTTCACATTTCTAAACATATTCTATTAAAACTTTGCCATTTTTATCTTAATACTATTTACAATAACTTGAACTAGCTAAATTTAAGTATTAGTTGGTTCATTTTATATTATAGAAAAAAAGGCTGAGTTTTATTATTTTATTGTTTTTATAGGTTTAGTATGTATTTTTCCAAAAAATATTTTTTTTACAAACTAATCAAAATGAAATTTTGTTTCAGTATTCCTTATACTATTGCTAATAAATTTCATGTTGATTGTTATATTAAATACTTGATAAATTTCGTGTTTTTCAAACTCTTCTTACCTTTTTGCATTTTACTCAAAATAATTATTTTGTACCTTATTTTTACCACTCCTCTCACATTTCTTTACCGATTGTATTGAGACTTTGTAATTTTTATCTAAGCACCTATTTCAACAGAATGTTCTACTTAGATTTTTAAATTTTTGTTTTATTTAAATTTTATAGGTGCAAATGTTGACCATTTTTGCAAAAAAATAACTATTTATAAAGTGCCTTAAGAAAAAATTAAAAAAAAATTAAATATCTTAAATTTAAAAAAAGTGGGTAGAGCTTTCTGTTGTAAATTCATATCTTTACCAAATGTATCAAATATTGTATTTGTAGGTACAAAGGTTATAGAGGAGATCGATTTTTAAAAACACCTATAAAATCCAATATGGCGGCCGTTGCCATGGCAACCAATGCATAAAAAAATATTTAAAATTGATTGCCCTGAATGATATTCCATACTAGTTATGTGGTTAAAGTTTCAGACGTTTTGGTCGGTAAATTAAAAAAAAGTGCCTAAAGCGTGCCCCCCAGCCTTAAATATTAAACAATTTTAATTTATGGAATCATTTTTATAAGGCCAGTTGTGTTTGTTGGCTTGAAAAAGTTTGTAAAGAGATTTGGATCTTACAAGTGGAACCGGGTTTTAGGGCCTGATCAGGATCGGTTTCCGCATTCTAGAGAAAATCCTGGTCAGGCCACTCGCGTATCCTATTCTCAGATACTTCTGTCAATTAAAGCAGGAACTGAATGGTACAGGAACTCGTTTTTTTCTTACTCTGTGAGACTGTATCAACGCAGCTGTTTGTGTTTTGCAGATTTCAAGCTGACTAGGGTGTGTGTGTGAGTGTGTGTGAGTGTGAGTGTGTGTGTGTGTGTGGTGTGTGTGTGTGTGGTGTGTGTGGTGTGTGTGTGTGTGTGTGTGTGTGTGTGTGTGTGTGTGTGTGTGTGTGTGTGTGTGTGTGTGTGTGTGTGTGGTGGGTGTGTTGTATCTGTCTTGGTTGTAGTGCTTGTGTGTGTAGAATATTTTTCTTGTTTTTTTTATATCAATGTAATCAAGCCACATATCCATTCTGGATCAATAAAGAAATCTTATCTTTTTTTTTCGTAATATCTCATCATTTTGTGTTGACGTCTGCTTGGTTTCTATCTAAAGCTCCTTTGCTTTTGCCCTCCGTCCTGCTACGGTGCCATATAAATTGTTTTATAAAGATATATTTTTTTATCTGATAGAGCAGGCTAACTTTTGGGCTGTTGGCACGCTAAATGAATTTAAAATCCTACTTTGACACTCTATTATCAAAAGGTTACCTACCCCTGGACTGGACTATGTCTTAAATTGCCACTGGAACAAGGTAGACTGGAACGATTGAGTGAGACAGACGTCCTGTGCAACTCTCCCTCATAATGTGGCGATGAAAAATGCTGGCCAAACAACACGATGAAGAGAGGCCCTACACTGGATGCTGCAGTCACAAACCTTGTGGGATGCTCTGTGCAATAGGGTAGCTCTTTACTGGTCGCAGCTCATAAGATGAATTTTTGAATCAGACGATAAAAAGACTACAATAGAAAAAAATACAGTTGTTCGAATTGAGATATCTGTGCATTTCCCAGGATAATACTTATATAGTCTAACAATTATATAAAAATATAATGCAATTTTATCTTTAGAGCATATTTTGCTTGGTTTTTATACATTCATTACACATTCATTAAGTAATTTCCAAAACAAATTTAGTTTCAACATTTTTACAGCTATTCAACATTGCAAATCAATAATAATCTAAAAAATAAACCTAGAACCCATTTTTAAACCTTTTTTTTTTTTGCATTTATTAAAAAAATAAGGTATACTAACTCCCGGACCGGTTTGTGGAGAGAGCATCACATTTATCGTTGACTACAAAATGCTTCTCTTTGAAACAACACAATTTTTTTAAAATTTTGGACGTGACTGATTCAGTCCGGACTTTCAGGTTTCTTTCCGGCGTTTTCCCGCCGACCGCTTGATATGAATAAAAATTCCAACTACATCAAGACATAATACTTCTGCCCCGCCAAGCAGACTATGAGGTAATCTACCGTACGCGGCAAATCCCTCCGGACACCTGTCAACATGTTTCATTGACGGTGTCCACCATTTTGGACAGAGTCATACCACGCATCGACAGTCAGAAAGAAATGACTTTTCTGAAAAAATGACATTATTTTGTGTTCTAGGGTATTTGTCATTCAATATTTATGTCTCGTGTAGCAATATAATACAGTGATGGTCAATGTATAGTGTTCATTTGTAACATACCAACAATGACCTCAGGTGTGTGTATTTTGTGTATGTGTGTGTATGTTATGATGTATGTATTATTTAACGCCCTTGTTTTTCTGTTGTGATTACCTGCCCCTTTGCAAGCTGGTGGGCAGATTCTTTTCGGTGACCCTAGGTGACCCTTGTCCATCTGGCCATGAAGTGTATACTAACCGTGTGCAGCGAGGGGAGAGTGTGTAAGTGACTGGTTAGGCTTGTTTCGACCACTACTTGTGTTTTTATGAAATTATATTTGTTTTTTATGGACACATGTTATGTTAAATTAAAAGTTGTTAATTGTTCCTGGAGTCTTTGCTAATTACTTGGATAGAAGTTTGGGCGAAAGAATAAAGATTTCTTCAAGCGATATAAGAAGTAATTGTGATAGAACCGCCCATCCTAGAGAGCGAGACGTAACAATGTGTGTGACACAAGTACCAATAGCTGGCCTTGAATATGTGCATGCCTTATAAAACAGAATATATCATTTTTTTTCTTTACCAAGACATATGAGTAGATTGTGTCGCCAATTTTTAAATACAAAAGCAAACAAACAAACAAACAGTCGAGCCTTCCGGGCTATTAGGTCAAGGGCGTAATGTTAGAAACGGATGGGTCTAAAGCATAGGTAATCAACGGGGGCGTTATCGTCCCCCCGAGGGGCGGTGAGAAGCTTTAGGGGGCGCTGACGTTCCCGGGGGCGATTGGGGGGGCGGTGATGGGCAAGTGGGCGGTACAAATGTACCTGATATAATTGGAACACCTCAGCTAGTTGAATCGATTTTTTGGGGGGGATGAAATGTGATGCAAACGCAAGTGCTGCTAAATATTTGATATTCCCCAACAGTGGCCTACATATTATTATACTAAAAACAAATAGGAATCGCAATGAGTATTCGAAAAAGTATGGGTCAGTATTAGATAAGTATGGTCAGTGCGGCCGGCTGGTCATGTTGTTAGTTCACCGGACTGTCAACCGACACTTCGCGGGTTATATCCCTAACATTAGCTATTAGCAATGATATTTTGATCGTAGTTTTACTGAGATGTAATTTAATGTGTTTGTTATATTAAAATGTTTATAACACTATTGTTAAGCGGAATAAATACGTAGTAATCATACAGATTGGGTAGATAATGTAATGTTTGAAAATATACATATAAATTATTTAGTCATATAATATTTATATAATTTTCAAATTGAATAGGCTTTCGATAGCATCCACCACCCAACGCTATGGACAATTTCCAAATCATATGATTCCCAGGGAAAGTCATTAACATTCTGAAAGACTTATATACTGGTAACCAGTGTTGTGCACGCCATGAAAACCAACAGAAAAATGGCTTCAAGTGAAAACAGGTCCGACAAGGATATGTGATGTCATCTGTTATCTTCTTAATAGTAATGGACTGGGTCATGAGGAGAGCTACTGCAGACAAACCTCGAGGCCTAGTATGGAGACTAACTTCCTATCTAGAAGACTGCGATTTTGCAGATGACATAGCTCTGCTCTCTCCTTCTCAACCAGATATCCAGGAGAAGACAACAAGAGTAGAACAAATAGCCAAAAGTGTTGGACTAAATATCAACTCAGGAAAAACAAAAAGTCATGAATGTGAAGACAAAGATCTGAGAAGAGAAATGCCAATGGTGTAGAAATAGAAGAGATTGAATACCTTGGCCAAGCATAGACATGGAAATCTCCACCAGACTAGCTATGGCAGCTCAGGCCTTCGACAAACTGGGAAAAATACGGAAGTCATCCTCTCTGCAACTAAGAACAAAACTGAAACAATACAAGTCAAATGTACGCTCAGTCCTTCTCTATGCTGCAAAGACCTGAAAGACCAATACCAAAATCGAAAGCCGCCTCAGGAGGATTAAAGGAAGACGTCTCCGACGTATACTAAAGATTAACTGGGAAGACCACATCTCCAACAGTGAAGTTCGCAAGAGAACTGGAATAAACTTCATCAGTGTAGAAATCAAGTCAAGAAGATTGAGATGGCTGGGTCACGTCCTTCGAATGTATAAAAAGAGGCTCCCAAGTAGTGCATTGAAATGGACACCACCAGGAAAAAGGCGAAGGGGAAGACCAATGGGAACGTGGAGGAGGACAATGGACGAGGAAGCAAAGGCCACCAACAAAACATGGCGTGAAATCAGATGGCTCGCCCAGGATAGGGAGGCCTGGCGGAACTTTGTTGCTGGCTTATGCTCCACGGGGAGCGAAAAGAATAAGAGAGAATTTTCAAAAACTTTTTACAGTTTGATCATTTCAAAGTTATAAATAGTAAGTCATTAATTTTTTATATAATAAAAAAAAACATTAGAAATATTAGCTCAAATGAAACGGGTTAATTATCTCCCTTTAATACAAAAATGTTTCCGGGAAAAAAATGTAAAAGGGGCGGTGAGCAGAAAAAGGTTGAGAACCTATGGTCTAAAGTAAAAGGGGCCCACCAAGACCCTGTTTGGGACGATAAGGGGACACCTAATACTGTAAGGAAAGGGTCGTTAACCTAAGGTACGCGTGCCACACTTGGCACTCAGATCGATTTTCAATGGCACGCAGAAGATTACCAAAACAAAGTCAATTGAAGTACTTCTACAAGAAGTTGACTGCTAAAGCAGGATGACCTTTAGGCTTTCGGCGCGCATAATGAATTAGAAATCCCACTTTTGCACACTACTGTCATGAGTAGACAGAAAAACAAAAGCGCTTTCTTAAATTGGTAAAAGTTTCAAACTGGTTCTAAACGTATTTGAACATGGGCTGGTATCAAAAGTTAGGAATTCCACGCTATATCTCCAGCACCCTATGTCACATGTTGCTTTTGGGGGGGGGGGGGGGCTGTTTTCCATGACATCTTTAAACAGGAGAAGGACATAAACCAGACACACACACACACACACAAATTTGGGGGGAGGGAGGGGGGGAAGATTTGACCTAGTTTCATGAGATCACTGGGTTAGTGGGAGAAAGCAAAACACAATTTTCTATCACCATGGTAACCGCTTTAATGAATGAGATGGGAGGGGGGGGGGGGAGGGGCGATAGGAACGTGAGAAAGATTGAGGGGAAGGCGCGTGTGGGGCGCTGGTATTGAGATGAAATTAACTTAGGGTAGGCCTACTCACAGTCAGCACTTTTAACTACAAGGGCAGGCATCTAACTCTTGTAAACTGGAGGCTGACATGGGAAATCTTCTCAGAAAAGGCTCTAGCATACGTGCTACCGGTCACACATACACACATGCTTGTAAACACACACATAAACACACACATACACAAAATGAAAGAATAAAATCTACCCGTCACGTGGAGGGGGGGGGGGGAGAAAGGTTTTTGTGATTTTGTGTTAGTCAATGTGTTGCACGAGTATTGTGGGCGTTTGCGAAAGGGGAGTTAAAACTCTGGCACTTTGTACTCCTAATAAAAAAATGGATTACCTTCCTTGAAATTACAAATTCAAGTCCAAATCTTATTATATTCAATATTCTTGTCTGGAGTTTTCTTTTTTTTTTTTACGATGGTCTTAACATAGTTGCAGGTTCATTACTAGCAAATATTCACAACTGACAAGTGTAACATAAATAGTTAAATCACTAAACATAGAAACACTAGAGAACAGAAGGGCAAAGAGTAAAGCATACATAATGCATTAAATTCTAACTTAGAAATACAACCCACAAACAATTTGTCACAATATTCAGATAAACATAAGGATATAAACTAAACACTTTCCTTATCCCTTATGAACGAACACATGCATATAAGAACTTTATCTTCTCGATTGGCATCCGGGCATGGAATGGGTTGCCTGAACAAAGAAACCAGGAAAACCAGTTACTTAACATCATTTAAAACACTAATAAAAATTCAAGACTAGACTCGGACCACGGATGAGTGTAGGGCGCAATAATCTTCTTTATAGAAGGAGCGTCTGTAATATATAAGATAAGATTAAATATGTTCCATCAAAAGCGAGTCCGTATTGCCGTACCAATAAATGCCCTGGGTTTGAATGCAAAAGAAAACTCCAGCCTTTTTATAAGGAGCCTGTAGGCTGCCCAATCTGTCTATCTTATTCTGATGAGTGGCTGATATTACTATGGGGAAAGTATGGACGTCTGTACACTGTGCTGGATTTACAAGTTTACAGATGTGTACAATCCCATAATATGCTACATATTCTTATCTTTTCTGTTGTTAGAAATCCGGGTCTTCCCTTGTCTGCCTAGGATATTGTTCACTATGAAATAATACACTCAAGCCATTCGATGAATGTTTAAAGAAGAATGTAAAGCTTGAACTTTATGTACAATAATAACTTTCAACTTCACAGGTCAATAACAAGTACCTTCCTTGTAGCTAAACAAAACCAACAAACTAACGACAACTCTGCTTGCCATAATATATAGAGTTTGGTGCAGAATGGATTTTCCCCTGAAGTTTTCAGAATGCAAAAGAAATTGCTTAATGGAAAGTTGTAGAGACTATGAGACAGCGAATTGGTGTTATTACGTCATAATAAATAAGTATCTATTAAATAATATGCAAATAATCCCTACGCCAAAATGAAATATAAATAAGTAAATTATCGAGAAAATCCCAAATAGAATATGAAAACTACTATAGCAATGCTATAAACTATATTTTTTTCCTGTCACAAGCAATCAAGATTAACAAAACAAAAAAAGGTGGAATATTATTTTTTTTCCTGTCAGCCATTAGACTGTGGAACACACTGGGCCAGGCCTCCATCACGCGGCTGCCGCTCGGCCACCTTACCGCCTTAAATTACGTATATAAAGACAGTGTGCTTGGGGCCAACGACGGCCTTTCTCTAACCCTGCAACAGGAGTGAACCGATAATTGTTTATCCGAGGGTAAGTGGAGGGCTGTAATTTTGCATGACCAACATTTACACAATTTTTTTCGAGAATTTAGCAAATTTTTTTTTTTTTTGAATGCAAACACATTTTTTTTTAAACTTTTCGTGGCTACGCCTCTGCTCCGCGCACGACCTGCAATTACATTCATTGGCTTAAAATATATTTTAGTTATGCTCTTACATGTGTTGTAGGAAGTCCAGTTGACACGCGTGAGACCTTGGCATCTATTCCCTCTCAGGGAATAGATCTAGAGTTTGAAAAATTCTTAAATATTAAAAATTGTGAACATGTCCAGACCTCGGTAAAAACGATTAAGGTAAAATTGCGGCAGCGCGTTCGACTGGCGTACCGAAGGTACTGGGTTCGAATCCTGGTCCAGGCTAGGACCCTTTTCACGGGACATGGAGGGTGTCCCTGTTGGGTACCTGACCTTTATTGGGGTAAAAAAAAAGGCGGCTGTGCATAGTGCTGGCCACACAATCACCTAGTATGCCGTGGCCACAGAAACTGGTGAACGCTGTTTCACCGGCCCTATGATCAACTTTATCCGACGGGATACTTTATTTTACTACCAACGTTAGTTCAAGGGTGGGAACCGAGAAAAACTAACTTAAAAAATATTAACTTAGTTATGTCCCTTGTGTGAAAAAGAAACTTTTACATCTGACGGGAAGTAACCGTAAAAAAATATATTGCTTTAAATCTTGTCAATTAAATCCCTTTGCTAAATTTGTAAAACAAAGAACAAGTATAAAGTCCTTGAAAAGGGGTGTTCTGCAGGCTGCCCGCGGGTCACAACTCAACTGGGCAAGCCGTATAATGTATTCCACCACCCCCCGCCCACCCTTTCCTAAGAAACTTCAAATAGCATTGTTTTTTGTTTTTTTCATTTATGTTAACCTTTACAGTCCCGGGCGCGTATATAGCGGAACTGAAGGCAGCATAGATAGAAGTAGGTCGGTACGGGAAGGGTTAAAAGTGATGTAAAGATGTTATGTTTATGAAATTCCTGATACGGCTGTGACAATCCTTTTACGGCGAAATAAATAAAACTGCTTCACACAGCTTACTTAACAATATATTTTTTTTTCGGTGTATTTGTGTAGAAGCTAAAAGGGTACTTGGAGTTGTTATTTCGCCATCACTTTCAGCAAAACTGATTTGGTGATTACTTGATGAGATGAATGCTAAAATAAAGTTTTTTTTATTTTTATCATTTATTTATATATCCCCTTTTTAATGTCAGTATTTTCGGAAACTAAAACTGTAAATTTTTCATATATTGGACATGTTCATGTTCAGTATATTTTGCAATTTGTTTTATGTTGTAAAAGGATTGGTAAACGAAAATATTATACGTTTTACAGACGTTCCTTCTCGATAGAAGATTAGTACTTCCACTAAGCCCAAAACTGCCTGCAGGGCAGGCAGTAATCGGTCATAGGCAGGGATAGAACGCGCGACGTGTCGGTCGACAGTCCCGTGAACTAACCGTAGAACCAGTTCATTTTCTTGTTTAAATCAATCAAGGACTTATTAAACCTTTACTGTTGCAAACTACACATTTTGTAGAACCCCCACCAGCCATATAAGAAATATATCTATACAATATTGATGTTTCTTTTTCTCATTACAAATTAACGAGTTTTTTTACGTATAAATCAATAAAGATCTGGAGTCTATGAGCCGCCATTAAAGTGATGGACGTTTAGCCGAGCCATCATGGACGATCCTCCCCCATAATTCCAAGCGGACCGGAAACCGAGACTTCACGCCAGGAGAAGCGTTGAACTGGATCGAACAGGATGAGTATTTATTGATTTCTGTGTAATAAACTGAGGGGAAAAATTTGTGAAGATTGTTTTGACAGCTTTAAAATAAATATAGGTAATTCTTTTTGTCTAACAAATAACTTAATTGCCCGGTGATGCCTGTGGATAAAAACAGCTGGATTTATATGACGAAATAATAATTAATACGTAACGTAATATTTGTTACATTACAATACATTATTTGTTTGGCATAACTTTAGAATCAAGTTCGGAAATTTACTTTTATTAAAGGGAAATAATTAACCCGTTTTGTTTGCGTTAATATTTCTAATTTTTCTTTTTCCTCTTAATAAAAAAAAATCATTGGTTTACAATTTAACAACACGAAAATGATTTGATTATAAATGATAAATAAAATGTACATAAATGTATTATGAATAAGAATGTTTATGTACAATTTTCAACATCACAATAACTACCTAGTTTGTTTAGCTAAAAAATATCTATTCCGCCTTCGAGTATTTTTTTTCCTAGTGTCTAGTACAAATTCATCATAATAGTAAATTTATATTATGGTTCTCAGTTAAAAGCTGAGATAAAATTGTAATGAATATTAAGTAGGTGCTAGATTTAAGTCTTAACAGCTAAAATTTATGTACCGGTAAAAATATAATAATAATTATAGAATAATATAATTTTTAGACTTAAATATTAAAGTTAAGTATTCAAATTTTTGGCATTGGTCCAGCTACGGTATTAAATTAATTGTCTTAATAAAAATAAATTTTGAATAAGTTTAAAAAAGTTGACTTATAACCTGCAAGGTAGGGATGTTAACAGGCAGGAGAATAAAAATGTTCAGGCTGTTGGCACGGTGAAAGATTTAGAAAACTTAGTTTGTAACACTACAAGCCTGATGTTGCCGACCCCTGCACTAGAGGACAGACTGGCAAAGAGTTGCCTAGTAATTATACATCAGGCATTAAATTATAATTTATTAATACAACCCAATAAACATAAGAACAAAAGACACTTTCCTTATTCCTTACGCGAGGGAAAATGCAAATAAGTACTCTTTCTTACCGAGTGGCATCCGGAAATGGAATGGGTTGCCGGAACAAACTAGGAAAAGCAGTAAGTTAACATCATTTGAAACACAAATAGAAATGCAGGACAAGACCCAATTTACGGAAGCGCGTAGGACGCAATAATCTTCTTTATAGAAGAAGCGTCTGTAATGTATAAGATAAGATTATAAGATATAGGTTGTCTATATCCACTCTCATCATCGTCGTTTATCCAACTATTCAAATATTTCTCATTTTAGTTTTGTTGAATTAGTGACGCTAGTTATCCGCTAATATGCGGATTTTATGGGGCTATTGATGTTCCAGATAAAGTAAAACAGTACCGCCATTTGTGTGTGTGTGTTTGGGTGTATATATATCAAATAAGTTTTTCTATGTGCCACCACTGGTTCAGCATGGGATATGTTAGGGATGGGGGGTTTTAAAGATCAAGATTCACAGTTTCACAGTTCTAGAAAATTCCACACGTGTCCCCCTCCACACCCAAAGCTTAAATATATAAAAGAAAAATCAACTCATACATTTGTTATTTATAAGGATAATCTGAGATTTTTTCTGCTTGCCTGAAGGGCTCACTTAGTCTGATGCTTATTAAAGCGCGTGACGCTGGGAAGGGGAGGATAAAATATTGACTGAAGGGACGCAGAAGAAATGACAAACTCAACGGATAGAATGAGCTATAATATGTCAGATGTAGAGCCAGGGACAACCCTCCAGACCCCTCTCTCTGTCTCCCTCTTTCTTTCCCTCTCTCTGTTTCTCCCTCTCCCTCTCTCTCTTTCTCTCTCTCTCTCTCTTTCTCTCTCTTTCTCTCTCTCTCTCTCTCCTTGTTTCTCTCCCTCGCTCTCTTTCTCTCTCTCTCTGCCTCTCTCGGTCTCTCTCTATATGAAGCTTATAGTTTCAGCTACATTCAATAGGAAAACATTAGCATTAAACATTAAAAATGGTAAAAAATTAAACAAACTGTTAATAAATATAATTACACCGGAAGTGACGCGTTAGACACATGGCTACCCACTTTTCCCCTAATCTTTAGCTACGCCACTGGTTGTTGTTGTAAGGAAACAGAAGTTCTCGACAAATCTCGATTTATCACGAGTCTGTCCCAATTTAAACGAGATTGCCAAATATAAAAAAAAAGAATAATTTGATCGATTTATAAAGACATCATTTATTCATCCCCCTCCCTCCCACTTTTCCGCATATTTCTTTAATTTATCCTTCGTTCCTTTTTTTTTTTTCATATTTTCTCAATTTCCATTTTAATGTACTCATTACATCGAGATGACCCTGCTGGTCTATCAGTTAATTTTTTTTTACATTCGTAAGTAGTAGCTCTAGTGAGCGCAGTTCAAAACTGTAGTAGGCCGTAACTCTAAATATTCTTCTTCTTCTTCTTCTTCTAGCCAGTCTGCAGAGCGGTTTGCTCTCTTGCAGTCAATGCCAGACAAACATATTTTTCATGTCTTTTTCAGTTGTTCAATACTGCTGTATAGTGTGTTGGTAATGGTAGGTTGAGGGGGGAGCAGAGTGTATCTGAGGTCGGTCAGCTAGGGACATTCAAGCAGGAAGTGGACTACAGTTTCTTGTGGGCAGGGGCAACGTCTGCAATTAGGTGGGTGAGTTGGGTTTATTCTATTTAGGTGTGAGTTGAGTGCTATATGTCCTGTTCTCAGCTGGAATATAGTGCCTTGTTCTTTGCGGGGGAGGAACTTTATGATGTCTTGTTTGTTGGGCTGATTCATAACTCTGAATATACAAGTATACCTTTTTGTGGTAGTTATACAACCGTCTCTTGCGGTTTCCCACAGGGCTGCGTAGGACCGAGACAAATGCCATACAATCGTCCAACAGTAAAAAAAAATGGTGTCCCGACGACCCCTCAATTGGGTTATGGGATAGATGAAGATGAAGACACAGCCGTTCCGTTAAAAATAATACTCTTTTAAACTGCATTCATTGACTGTGACCTGTGGGGGATGTAAAATATTCAAAGCACAAACAGAGGTCAAGGTTTCTCTCATTAGTTTCCCTAGGTTTCGTTTTATGGTAATAATAAGTACTCCGGGCCACCGATAGTTAATTTGTTCTGTAGGCTTTAACTCGATGTTTATTGATCGAACACGCCAAGAAATCGATTTCGTTGTTTTTGTGTGTGTGTGGTCAATCTTACTATTAAAACCTCGTTTCTTGGTCATTGAATCCACCATATGTT
>OX421508.1:32347526-32507526 GCA_949126835.1 Anisus vortex
CATTTAAGCGAATTGCGTTTAAACGATATAAAATATTTCTCAGCTCACGGTTTTCCCCGGGTTTTTCCTAACCTAATGAGAGCATTATTGTTTTTTTATTAACCTCGATAAAAACATGAACTGTGCACGCGAATACAGCATGTCAAGGTCGTCCGGTCTCTCCTTATTTTGTTAGAGCATTATTGCTTGTTCTTAATAAAAAACAATCTGATCACGCAGTCAGCACGCAGGCTTGATTAAAATTCTCGTGTCACTAGGCTGACTGGATTTTCCAACGATTGACCCATGATATATTTCTACGCGATTCGACACTTTTAGTTCAGTTCTTGGCGTACATTCGAACAGATAACATCTAAGATTCTGAGTCTCTGAGGATCGTTTCTATTTGAGTTGTATTATGAAAAATTTATTATTCTACTATTAACTACAATGCTATATGTTCATTGAGGATATTCATTACTAATTGGAATATGTGTATTTCTTGATTGTGTATATAATATTATTTGGATTCCTACTGGATTGATGTTGTAAATTAAACCAAATTTATCGTTGCTTTCTACACAACTTGGTTAACGTCAATATTTCAAAGTTATCTACATGTGTGTATGTGTAATATTTATTCAACTATATTAATAATCTACACTACAACTCAACATCGAGGTTCTTGCTGTATAATATGAGCCACATAAATAATTATACATGAAGTAAAATCAACTGAAAACTCTAAAACTACGCTATGTGAATTGCCAGGGGATTACAAGAACCAGGAATACTCTAGACAACTACAAATAAACTTCAGAATGATATAATAAGATCTTCACTAATACAAGGATACTCACACTAACAATAACAATACTATAACTATCATTTTCATAAATTGAATGGGGGCTCTAGCCGTAATAACATTATAAATTATAATTATATTTGTGTGATAAATAGAAGGTCTCATCCATGATTTATTATGGTGAATAAATTGCCTTGTAATAAAATGGGTTTTGCTCGTCAGTGATTTACTAACAAACGTTTAGAGGATTTACTTCAACTTCAAGAATCGTTATACTATTTACACAAACTATTTACAACTGCCGTAATACATACTCGTAACTTGGATGGATTGTGTTGGAAAATATGAACAATATACAATTTACTAAAGATTGTGATTGAATTGAACATTGCTATTGAGAATCGGAAAACTTAACTATTCAGCCTGGAAAATTATCTGGTGTATTACCTTATCGAACAAAGTAACTCTAAGAAAGTATTATTTTTATGACCTTGTTGCGACAAATCTGAACTGTGTGGTGTAGTGAATTATTCAAAGGACAGAAAGTAAGTTGGACACTTTTATTGTAGTATTAACAAGATTTACAGTGACTTTTAATAATATAAAATGGAAGCCACAAATAATCTTACATTGGATCCAGAGATATTTGATCTAACCTCAGAACAGCTTAATAAAATGTCAATGATACAATTAAAAGAATTGGCTAAATCATTGGGCATTTCTATCACAGAAACTAGGCCATCAAAAACCAAATTACTTCAAGAGGTAACTGAGTGTTTAAGAAAACAAGGTACACTAATTATTGAAGAAACTACTGCTAATGATAACATTAATGATGAATCAGATGATGAATTACCTTTTCCTATAAAACAAAGAGTAAAGCATACAACTGGTGACTTAAGTGAAGAATTGAAATTTAAACTTGAGTTAAGAAAGATGGAATTAGAGATGGAAAGAGAAAGAGAAAGCCAGAGAATTGAGATGGAAAGAGAAATAGCAAGAGAGAAAATAGCAAGCCAAGAAAGAATTGAGATAGCAAGGTCTCGTACGTCAAATCATTCGAATGCAAGCTCTGAAGCAGATGCAGAACTGTATAAGTTTAAGAAACATATTCCAGTTTTTGAAGATAATTCGGTGGAAGAGTTCTTCATGATTTTCGAGAGAAACGCTAAAGACTATCAATTTCCCGAGGGCAAGAAAGCTATACTCCTACGCTCAGCTCTGAACAAAGGAAAGGCACTTGATGTTGTATTAAGTCTTACTGAAGAGGAATTGTATGATTATGAACTGATCAAGAATAGAGTACTGCTAAGTTATGCATTAACACCTGAAAAATATAGAAAAGTTTTTCGTGAGTCTAAGAAAGAACAGGAACAATCCCATGTTGATTTTCTAAGACAGAAAAAGAAATATTTTGAAAGATGGATTCGAACCAAAAGGTGTAAACAAAGACTTTGATAAATTAGCTAATCTTATGCTAATGGAAGACTTTAACAATAACATCAGAGGTGATGTAAGAATACATTTAGCAGACAAAGGTGTAGAACAAGTAGAAACAGCAGCAGTAATGGCAGACGAATATGTTATTATCCATTCCAGCAATAAATTTACAACAGTTGATAAATCGAAATTCCAGAATCGAGATATGAAGGTAGAAAAGAAAACCATAAATCCAAATGAATCCTATCAATCAAAGAGACATCAGCAGAGCAATGAAGGTCCAACAAATTCCAAGCCAACCTGTAGCCATTGTAAACGAATTGGACATACTAAGGAAAAGTGCTGGATATTGAATGGGAACCCGAATAAAAAGAATGTTGTCTTATCGTATGTAGCAATGCCAAAGCAAAGAACTCATGTAAATGTAAAGAAGGATGTTAGAACTCAAACAGAGATACCTAGTGCTAATGCAGATAACCTGACAAAACACACGTATCTTGGAAACTTGAAACCAGAAATAGTTCCTGAAATAGAGACAATGGTTTTCAATAATTCTAATTCTAATCTGAGCTCCAAGGAGTCTATATCAGATAGAACCACCATGAGTACTAAACATACCTCTTACAAAAATAACTTGGATACAGATCTCATCGATACTGAGATACCAAGCAATTGTTTACCATTCATTGAAGAAGGTACCGTGTCATCCATAATAAATGGTGTCACTAGTGAAAAGAACATCAGAATACTCCGTGATACAGGGGCTGAGGTTTCACTACTTTTAGAGAATACTGTTCCTACGTCACAATCGACATATACAGGACAGGATCTTACTATTCAAGGTGTATCAAGGAAAAATGTACAAGTTCCTTTGCATCAAATACAGCTGAAGAGTGCGTACTTCACTGGAAATGTAGTTGTGGGTGTATACAAATCACTTCCGTTTAAAGGCGTTTCTTTAATACTGGGAAATGATATTGCTGGAGATGTGGTGCATTCCATATCCAAGAAAAAACAATACCTCAATAAAAGTGAGAGCTTTATCAAACCTATATGCATCGTCACGAGAGGTATGGCCCAACAACAAAAGTCTGTCGAAACCATGTCAAAGTCAAAAATAGAACCAGAAATTGACCTACAGGCAACTTTCCTGGCTGACATCTTGAGTGGTCCCTCAGTCAAGACTACTGAAAGTAATTTGTCACCTCGACAATTACTCCTATTAGAACAGAATAGAGATTCAGGAATTAAACACCTGAAGAAAAAGGTGATAACTGAACAGGAGGCAGAAATTAAAGGAAATGGATTTTTTCTGAAGGAGGGAATATTAATGCAAAAATGGAGAGATGTGAAATGTGATAATGACAATTGCAGAGAAGGAAGTCAGATTGTGGTACCAGCCATATATCGTAATGACATCTTACACATGGCTCATGACACGCCATATGCTGGTCATCTAGGAGTGAACAAGACTTACCGTCGAATTCTTCCGTACTTCTATTGGCCTGGACTACATCGTGACGTCACAAAATACTGCAAGTCATGCAATACATGCCAGATAGTTGGTAAACCTAACCAGACTATACCGGTAGCACCTCTAAAGCCAATACCCGCCTTTGCAGAACCATTTAGCCACTTGCTAATAGACTGTGTAGGTCCTTTGCCTAAAACAAAGACAGGACACCAGTACTTATTCACTATAATGTGCACTGCCACGAGATATCCTGAAGCTATTCCGCTACGCACCATTAACGCAGATAAGATATCTGACGCATTGATTGCATTTTGTTCAAGATACGGTCTTCCAAAGACTATACAGTCAGACCAAGGATCTAACTTTACATCAAAGCTGTTTAACCAGGTCTTAAAGAAACTAGGCATCCCACATGCAACTTCAACTGCGTACCATCCGCAAAGCCAAGGTGCCCTAGAAAGATATCATCAGACTCTGAAAACCATGCTCCGCACATACTGTTTTGAGAACACTGAAGACTGGGATCGCGGTATTCCATTCGCTCTTTTCGCGACTAGAGAAACTGTGCAGGAATCTCTTGGATTCAGTCCGTTCGAGTTAGTGTTTGGACATTCAGTTCGAGGACCTCTAAAACTGTTGCAGGAAACCTTGTTAAATTCTGATGAAGAGACTGGACTCGTAGCTTATGTGGAACAATTTAGCAATAGAATCTATCATGCTTTTAATCATGTTAAAGATAATCTTTTGCAGGCTCAGAAAAGAATGAAAGGGTACTATGATGTCAAGGCCAGATCCCGATGTTTCCATCCTGGTGATAAAGTCCTCATGTTGACCCAATTGTCTGGACAACCCCTGAGTGCAAAATATACAGGACCATATCAGGTTTTAGATAAAATCAGTGATGTAACATACCTTGTAAAAACCCCTGATAGAAGGAAAACACAGAGACTGTGCCATATAAACATGCTAAAACCTTATGTTGTTAGGGAAGAACAAACTGACATTAGGCCAGTGAGTGCTATCAAAACTGTTGAAACACCCCCGCCTAAATTTAAAAAGACAATCATAGAAAGTAAACTTCAAAACACTGAAGCACTTAAAAACCTCAATGATAAACTGGCACATCTAGACTCAGGTGAACAGACTTCTATCAAGGGTTTAATCTATGATCATGTAAATTTGTTTAGTGATGTTCCTAACAAAACAACTTTGGTTACCCATGATGTAGTTTTAAAAGATGATAATGTTAAACCTGTCAAACAACATCCGTATAGGGTTAATCCCATACAACTTGAACACATCCGTAAAGAAATTGATTATATGCTGAGCAATGATATAATTACTCACAGTAACAGTGATTGGTCATCCCCATGTGTGTTGGTTCCCAAATCTGATGGTTCACTACGCTTTTGTGTAGACTATAGGAAATTAAACCAAGTGACAAAAACAGATTCGTATCCCATACCACGGATAGATGATTTAATCGATAGAGTAAGCACTGCAAACTATGTAACTAAGATTGACTTACTAACAGCTTATTTCCAAATCCCATTAACAGATAGGGCTCAGGAGGTATCAACTTTTGTTACTCCTGATGGATTATATAAGTTTAAAGTAATGCCATTCGGAATGGTCAATGCTCCAGCTAGTTTTCAAAGACTAATAAACACTATTATCCATGATATCCCACAATGCCATGCATATCTGGACGATATCGTAGTGTTCAGTAATAACTTTAATGATCATCTACATCAGTTAAACCTATTATTCCAAAAACTAAAACAGGCTAATCTTACTATAAACCTAGTTAAAAGTCAATTTTGCCATGCAGAAATTGAATATTTAGGTCATGTAATGGGTAATGGCAAAGTAAAACCAGTGAATGCCAAAGTCAAAGCTATACAGGAATTCCCTGTCCCTAAAACGCAGAAACAACTTCGAGGATTTCTGGGTATGGCCGGGTACTACAGGAAGTTTTGTAAAAACTTTTCTATTATCACTTGCCCTTTGACAAATCTCTTGAGAAAGAAAAATCAATTTAAGTGGACTCAGGAATGTGACCAAGCCTTTAATGATATAAAAGACATACTGACCAAGGCACCAGTATTAGTCTCACCTGATTATACTAAACCCTTCAGAATAACGGTAGACTCGTGTAATACAGGAATGGGCGCGGTAATCTCACAAATAGGAGATGATTCTCTTGAACATCCCATTAGCTTTTGTTCAAAAAAATTTAACCCACATGAGGTAAATTATAGCACAATAGAGCAGGAATTACTAGGACTTATCCAAGCATTGAAACATTTCAATTACTATGTAAATGGTTCTCAGTTCCCAATCGAGATATTCACTGATCACAATCCACTAGTATTTCTTTCCCGCATCAAACAAAATCAGCGCATTCTAAGATGGAGTTTGTTTATTCAAGCTTACAACTTAAAAATAACTCACTTATCTGGAAAAGATAACATCGTCGCGGACACCCTATCGCGCATGTAACAAATGTATAAGGGGATAGATAACTACATGTATATATTCTGGTAATCCTAACTAAGAGAATTGGATCATTTAAAATATAAATGCATGAATATATGAATGTGTTGTGATTATTTTATGCAATATCTTATGCCTTATTTTATGCCATGAATATTTCCATTTGCTAAAACAAATATTATTATTGTTGTAGAAAAAAAAAAAAAAAGAAAGAACCTAATAAGTTACTCATAAATATTATGGATTTATGAACATAATTTTTCTTTATTGGTAAGATAATGAATGAACAGAAATGTACATCCTTATTTTGAAACAATCAAACTATAGTTGTGATTATGTAAAAACCAAAATAGAGTAATGTGCATACACTTCACATGCTTACACACTTAAGATTAAATTCTTACTCTTAAGTTTATTTAAATATTAATTTCATTTAAGTTGAATTAATTAATGATTGAATTGTTTAATATGATAACATTAGTTATGTTGATTTTTACCTTATAAATAAGATGATGATGTTTATAAGGAATGATATCTCAGAGAGTATAATTTTTAGAATAACGCGAACATGTGTTATGGTCTAAGGATAGCTTGAGATCCTATATGATGAGGGTTTAATAGAATAAATCATTTCCCTTACTTGTCTTATTTAACGGACTACCCAGGTGGAGTCAGGTTTTTTTTTTTGTATATTGTTTAGAACTAAAGTTAAGTGCAGGCGGTTCTAAAAGAAATTGCACACTTCTATTGTTTAGTATGCAATGTTCTTTTCCTTTTGGTATGGGCGACTGTTACGAAACGTAAATTCCCTACATTGTAATGTTAATAAACCAACTAAATCATTTAAGCGAATTGCGTTTAAACGATATAAAATATTTCTCAGCTCACGGTTTTCCCCGGGTTTTTCCTAACCTAATGAGAGCATTATTGTTTTTTTATTAACCTCGATAAAAACATGAACTGTGCACGCGAATACAGCATGTCAAGGTCGTCCGGTCTCTCCTTATTTTGTTAGAGCATTATTGCTTGTTCTTAATAAAAAACAATCTGATCACGCAGTCAGCACGCAGGCTTGATTAAAATTCTCGTGTCACTAGGCTGACTGGATTTTCCAACGATTGACCCATGATATATTTCTACGCGATTCGACACTTTTAGTTCAGTTCTTGGCGTACATTCGAACAGATAACATCTAAGATTCTGAGTCTCTGAGGATCGTTTCTATTTGAGTTGTATTATGAAAAATTTATTATTCTACTATTAACTACAATGCTATATGTTCATTGAGGATATTCATTACTAATTGGAATATGTGTATTTCTTGATTGTGTATATAATATTATTTGGATTCCTACTGGATTGATGTTGTAAATTAAACCAAATTTATCGTTGCTTTCTACACAACTTGGTTAACGTCAATATTTCAAAGTTATCTACATGTGTGTATGTGTAATATTTATTCAACTATATTAATAATCTACACTACAACTCAACATCGAGGTTCTTGCTGTATAATATGAGCCACATAAATAATTATACATGAAGTAAAATCAACTGAAAACTCTAAAACTACGCTATGTGAATTGCCAGGGGATTACAAGAACCAGGAATACTCTAGACAACTACAAATAAACTTCAGAATGATATAATAAGATCTTCACTAATACAAGGATACTCACACTAACAATAACAATACTATAACTATCATTTTCATAAATTGAATGGGGGCTCTAGCCGTAATAACATTATAAATTATAATTATATTTGTGTGATAAATAGAAGGTCTCATCCATGATTTATTATGGTGAATAAATTGCCTTGTAATACTATAAAGAAGATAATTGCGTCCTTCGCTTATCCGTGGTCATTTGTAGAGCACGACTCTCCATGCTAACGCACAATTTAAATATGCCCAGTACCCTTCTTGTCAACAACTGTGCGTTCGACCCGAAAGTTAAATGGAACTTCATGCTACATTTTCGCTTAACCCAGTACCATCTTGCTTGCCATCTAGTGGGGCACGCAGCGCGTTAGACTGACGTACCTAAGGTCCTGGGTTCGAGTCCTGATGAAGACTAGGATTTGTTTCCTGGTCTGGAAGGTGTCCCTGAGTCTACCCAGCTCTGATGGGTACCTTACATTAGTTGGGATAAAGTAAAGGCGGCTGGGCATTGTACTGACCACACAATCCCCTGGTATGTCGTGGCCACATAAGCCGGTGAACGCTGCTTCATCGGCCCTATGGATCAATTTGGTTCGACAAGATACGTTACTATACCGCTCTATGCATAGACTTTATACAAGTACATTGTATTTCAAAGCTTTGAAAAATATTTTTTTTGTCGATTTGTCCCATACACACGATTTTAAAATAGAATAATTTTGTATTCTTGAGATTATCTTTCGTTTAGGTCTAGTCTTATATTTCCATTAGTGATTTAGGCAAAAAGTATGAAATGTTGTTATGCAGTATCACTTAGATTAATGCCCGGTCTTGCCTAAAACCACGTGACCACGAAGTTTCGTTGCAAAAATGTGACAATATTTTCACATATTGATATTTATATATTGATCACTGTACAGCTGTCATGTAATAATAATTTGATGAATGAATGCAAGGAAACAAGACGATTCGTTGCCGAGTGCAATGCAACAAATTATATGAAAAAAACAGTACAACAATAATATAATGTGATTATGTAACATGACATATGTAAGAGGAACAACAATGTATCACCAAATATATGACATTGCAACATTAAATATATGAAATTGCAACATTAAATATGTGACATTGCAACATAAAATAGATGGCATTGCAACATAAAATATTTGATATTGCAACATTTTTCATTAAATATATGACATTGCAACATAAAATAGATGACATTGCAACATAAAATATATGCATCATTAAATATATGACATTGCAACATTAAATATTGCAGAAAGCAAGATCAATACAGATTACATAAGAGCCAACATTCAGCTGAAGCAACAACAACTAGAAGAAGTAAAGAATTTCAAATATCTTAGAGCCATCCTATCCGCAGACGAAAGCTGTGAGGCAGAAATTCGAGCCAGGATTGAGCCAGCAACGGCGGCAATGGCTAGACTAAACAGAATCTGATCCAGCAAAAGCATTAGCCTCCCATCAAAGCTTTACAGAGCCCTTGTGAAAACCATTGTTCTGTACGGATGTGCTAGCAGCCACTAAATAATTGGTAATGCAACAACATCAAATATATGACAAAATTACTTCAAATAAAATATAATATCGCCAAAGACTCGAGCCCAGCTAAATCCTGCATAAACTTATTCCTTACAAATGTAACATATATTTAATCCATATAAGGTTGTCCCTCTAGTAACCCAACATATAAAAACTTTATGCTATACCGTCTCCGAGAAATCACAAGAACAATGCGGCAATGTTACAAGGACACCCTACAGACACCCTACAGACACATTTCGAACACTGTAATCTGAAACATCACGCCACGGCCTCTGGTCTTTTTACATTTGTCTCATTCATTTCAGACGCTAAATCCGCTGGACCACTCACTTTAACTTATTAGCAAGTTAATAGGTCATTTATCTTTCCATCTTTATTTCTCTTCATTTCTCTCTCCTTCTCTCTATCTCCTATTTTTATTCTTCATCTTTCTCCTCTCTCTCTATCTTTCTTTCCCCATTTCTCTATCTTTTATTTGTTATTTATATATTTATTTTACTTTACTTCCTTCTTATATTTTTTTTTCTTTCTTTCTTTAATTCCTTTCTCTTTCTACGATTCTTTTTATCAACTCTCTAATTCGTCTTTAAAAAAAACAAAAAACTTTTCACTCTCTCTTATCTTATATATTACAGACGCTAATGCGATAAAGATAATGATTGCGTCCTACGCCCATTCGCCTGATTCTAGTCCTGCATTTCTATTAGTGTTTTTAATGATTCTAGTCCTGCATTTCTATTAGTGTTTTAACCCTTACAGTCCCGGGCCCGTATATAGCGGAACTGAAGGCAGCATAGATAGAAGTAGGTCGGGACTGTAAGGGTTAAATGATTCTAGTCCTGCATTCTATTGACGTTGTTCATGCAGCCCATGCCTGAATGCAAATCGGAAAGAAAGAGTAGGCCTACCTTACATGCATAATGGTGATTATAATGATTTATGATGATGCTGGTTATTTATATAGCGCTACTCTCCATGATATTACATTTAGCATTCTTCAAATTGTACGATAATCCTCAGACACCCAAATAAAAGCAATACTACAAAAAACACATTACTTTTTTAAAATAAAAGGTCAAATATGACACTAACGGTGAGCCGTAGAAGACAATTACCAATTTCTTCCATTTTCCCGCTCTGTATGAGCGACGTGCCAGCGTTCGGTCACCGTCTGGTCTTGACGGACTTTAAAAAAAATTCTGATTGAAACGAGGGAGTTGCATGCTGGGAAGTAAAAGGGGGGGGGGGGCGGGGTGGTTCAAGAAACCTTATAAAAGAAGTTGGCGAGGGGAGACCACTCATGGCTTCCTATTTCTCAGATGCGGTGATTATTATCTTCTTCTGATCATTCACATTTTTATTCCCTCTCTGTTTTTTTTTTTGTGTCGGGATAGTTTTTTAAGGTGGATATGCCATTATTTCCAGCAACAGGAATTTACAATGTAGTGGATTTTTCGCTGGACATATGTTTTTTGAGTATTTATTCATTCAAAGGAGTGTTAAGTAAGTCCATACCTTACATTATTAAAACTGACTATATAGATATTCTAAATTTTGTGTATATTTTTTTTCTTCAATATTTTAAACTAGAATAATTGTATCTTAAAAAAAATATACTTTTAACCAAATATTTTCAGTTTGTGTAACCTATTTTATTTTTTCCAATCGATGCATTTAAATTGTATACATGTTATCTTTTATTTAAAGAAATTTATTAAGCGTGGTAGGCCTGTCAATGTGACATATTGGGGTGTGGGGGAGGGGAGAGTTGTTGTTATTTCAGAAGAAAAAAAGATGTCATGATGGGCACAATGGGGCCGAGTGACAGCGCGTTCGGCTGGCGCACCGAATGCTCTGGGTTCGAATCTAGGTGAAACCTACGTTTTTTTACTTGGTCTAAAGGCTGTCCTTGAGTCTGCCCAACTCTGATGGGCGTCAGGCAGCCAATATCTGCAGGACACTTGAACCTCACACACCTGGATAAATTCGTATCTAAAGTATTGCTCTACATATCTGTATCATTATCTGTTCTATTGCGCATGCGCCAGTTTTCGTACGTGCCAGCGTAATGTGCGCAGACGTCGAGTGGAATTCCCCCTTTTAGATGTATATCGCAAAGCGGCATAGTTAAGTTATGTGTGAAGGGGTATGTGGGCCATTGTGGGCGGGATGGGTTGGGGCAAGAGGGTATAAATACCCCTCTATAACAGGAGACACACATTTTTTTCTATTTAGAAAAGTAACAGATGAAAAAGGATAATAAGCAAATAAAACATTTTTTATGCCAATCAAATAATTGTTTCTTCAATGTTCTATTTATTTATAATAAATATTATGTTCCCGAAGACCCGACGACTTCGTCAGCACTATGTTTAGATTTTAGAGAAATCCTCACGAATGTACAATTTCTGTGTTATGCAATTGAACGGATAAAAGTGTAGATTATCACAATTTCATTTCATCTAATTAAAATGTAAATCTTTTTGATAAAGTAAAATATGGGTTAAATAGTTGAGGATGATCTTGTGCAGGTGTTTGAGAATTGTGTTTGTAATTAACTTCACTTTACCTGATGCTCACTCTCCCTTTTCCTTAACGTACACTATTTGCACCACCCCTTAACCTGGCACTCTATTACGGCTCCAAAAATGTAAATCGGTACACGTGTAATAAAATCCATTGGTAAGTAAAATTTAAATCGTCGTTTATTATCATTTTGATTTCTTGTCTTGTCTATAATACATTGGTTAAGTGGAGGAAAAAAAATCAAGCATCGAGGTCATTAGCGAGTTCTCTAAATTCTCTTTCGAGCGAGACACGAGAAACCTCTCTGCTCGTAAAGTCGTTCATTCTCGTGACGTACTACGTTTTTACGCGGTTTAGTTACATAATTAAAAGACAGACAGACAAAGAGCCAAATAGATAAACTGGCAGATACTTAAATAGATGTAATAATAATAATAATTATATTTGTATACCGTTGCCAACAAACATAATGTAATTTCAGAGCGCATTTAATATTGAGCAACAAACACGCATGAACACGGATATAATTCTCTAGCCTAAAAACAATTAATAAATTAAAACTTTACAAACATAGGACAAAGCAAATATATGTAGTGTTAACCGAAATAATTTAAAAGTATAACAGTAGGGGTCTAAACATGTTTCATGAAAGTAAATATTTAATTTACAAATTTGGAATGGGTTGCCTGAACAAACCAGGAAAACCAGTAACTTAACATCATTTAAAACATTAATAACGATGCAAGACTAGACTCGAACCACGGATGAACGTAGGACGCAATAATCTTCTTTATAGAAGGAGCGTCTGTAATATATAAGATAAGATACAACAACGAATGGAAATTAAAGTTATGAAATGTGCCAAAAAATGAGATGAAAGAGCTTTGCTTTAACTTTAACATAGTTTTATAGACGTAAATTAACCGTCTATAGTGTTTTTTTCTGGGATGAATGTAATGTGTTTATTTGCCAATTTCATATTCGGTGCGTTTGTGAATAGCCAATTGACTATATTGTACACAAAGCTTATATCAGTTTATAAGCAATATAGTGGGATATGCAGCTCGTTCGACTGGCGTACATAAGGTCCTGGGTTCGAATTTTGATGAAGGCTAATATTTTTTCCCTGGACTCGAGTGTGTCCCTGAGTCTACTTAGCTCTGATGGGTACCAGACATTAGTTGGGGTAAAGTAAAGGAGGCTGTGCATTGTGCTGGCCACACATACTCTAGTATACCGTGGCCACTAAAATTTGGCCCGACGGGTACTTTATTTATAAGCAATGTAGTAACTAACATTAAACATTTTATTTAATCGGTTAAATTGTATAAATATGGGCTGGTTTAGTCTCCTATATTTGACCATTAAGAATATGTATAAAAAGAAAACGGACTTTTTAAACAGAATTTGTAAACTAAGACTAGCAATAAACCTTGTTTTTATCTGTAATCCATGTGTATGTGAAAGTATGTAATTCAATATCTGTAATTCAAAGTCTGTAATTCAGAGACATTATTCAAACTGTCTATTAATATTCTGGTTTTGGATTGCAAAGTAAAAAGTGCCATACAAAATATCTGCAATACTAAAATACTATTTTTATCTGGATTGTTTCTTCAACATAATAAAAACATGGTGTCACATGTTCTCTCTTTCGCAATACCCATCTCTTTGTAAAAAAAACAAACAAACACAACAACACTTAAAAACATATTGACTTGTACATTTATAGCAAATTCCAGATGTATTTATATCTAAAGCCAGAAGCACTATAGTCTATATGAGACTGAAGCCCATCTAAAAAAAAGCTAGTTAAGGATGAAGACTTGTACATAAAAAATAACCCACAACAGTTTTTGAATGTCTTAATCAGAATTTTTATTTGTTGTAAAATTGATGGTGTACTACTGAATTCGAAAGAGTTGTTATTTTGTATGTTTTTTTTTGGTTTTTTTTGTCTCTTTTCTTTGGCAATACGTTTTTGGAATTTAATTGACTAATGGTGTGGATGTGTGGATGGGTGTGGATGTGTGTGGATGTGTGTGTGGATGTGTGTGGATGTGTGTGGATGTGTGTGTGGATGTGTGTGGATGTGTGTGTGGATGTGTGTGGATGTGTGTGGATGTGTGTGTGGATGTGTGTGGATGTGTGTGTGGATGTGTGTGGATGTGTGTGGATGTGTGTGGATGTGTGTGGATGTGTGTGGATGTGTGTGTGGATGTGTGTGGATGTGTGTGGATGTGTGTGGATGTGTGTGTGGATGTGTGTGGATGTGTGTGTGGATGTGTGTGGATGTGTGTGGATGTGTGTGTGGATGTGTGTGGATGTGTGTGTGGATGTGTGTGGATGTGTGTGGATGTGTGTGGATGTGTGTGTGGATGTGTGTGGATGTGTGTGTGGATGTGTGTGGATGTGTGTGGATGTGTGTGGATGTGTGTGTGGATGTGTGTGGATGTGTGTGGATGTGTGTGGATGTGTGTGTGGATGTGTGTGGATGTGTGTGTGGATGTGTGTGGATGTGTGTGGATGTGTGTGTGGATGTGTGTGGATGTGTGTGGATGTGTGTGTGGATGTGTGTGGATGTGTGTGTGGATGTGTGTGGATGTGTGTGGATGTGTGTGGATGTGTGTGTGGATGTGTGTGTGGATGTGTGGATGTGTGTGGATGTGTGTGGATGTGTGTGGATGTGTGTGGATGTGTGTGGATGTGTGTGGATGTGTGTGTGTGGATGTGTGTGGATGTGTGTGTGGATGTGTGGATATGTGTGTGTGGATGTGTGTGTGGGTGTGTGTGGATGTGTGTGGATGTGTGTGGATGTGTGTGTGGATGTGTGTGGATGTGTGTGTGGATGTGTGTGGATGTGTGTGTGGATGTGTGTGTGGATGTGTGTGGATGTGTGGATGTGTGTGTGGTTGTGTTTGTGGATGTGTGTATGGATGTGTGGATGTGAGTGGATGTGTGTTTGGATGTGTGGATGTGTGTGTGGGTGTCTGGATGTGTGGGTGTGACGGGTCATAAAAATGGAGGACGTTCACATCAGTTCTTTTTGTTCTATTGTTCTAAGAGTTGGGATCTGAGTAAAGTCTTTTGTGAAATATGAGTGGCGGGGGGGGGGGCAAGGTGGCCGAGTGGCAGCGCGTTCGACTGGCATAGCGGTAGTGTCCTGGGTTCGAATCATGGTGAAAGCTAGGATTTTTGTTTCTGGGGTCCAGAAGCGCTCTAATACCTGACATTAACTCGGGTAAAGTAAAGGCGGCAATTGGGCATTTTGCTGGGCCAAACATCTCTTTGTATGCCGTGGCACAGAAATTGGTGAACGCTGCTTCACCGACCCTACAATGCTCAGAAAAACATACAAAAAAACACTTTCTTAATCCCATATGCGAGAACAAAGGCATATAAGTACTCTTTCTTCCCGAGTGGCACTCGGGCATCGAAAGGGTTGCCGGAACAAACCAGCAAAACCAGTAACTTAACATCATATTAAATGGCTAATAAAAATGCAAGACTAGCTTCAGACCACGGGAACAGCGTAGTACCCACTAATCTTTTTTATAGAAGGAGTGTCTGTAATAAATTCTTCTTCTTCTATTAGCCAGTCTGCAGAGCTGCTTGCAGTCAATGCCAGACAAACATATTATGTACATGTCTTTTTCATTTGTTCTATATTGCTATATGTGTGTTGGTAATGGTAGGTTGAGGGGGAGCACAGTGTATCTGAGGTAGGCTAGCTCAGGGCATTCCAGCAGGAAGTGGTCCACAGTCTGTAATATATAAGATATTAGAAAATATAAAAAAATTTCCTAATTTTTTTTTTCTATTTATATAAGGTAGTCTTTATTTCATTAGTATTAATAGTATCATGCGGTATTTCTCATCAGGATTTTGTATCCTAAGGTTTGATCCTTTCTCCTTTGGTTCTATTTCTCTCTCACTTGACCTACGTCCGGTCATTGACCTCTCCGTCCTGACGATTGAACTTGTACGCGGTAATTTGTCCCGTTTCATCGAGTATTTCCATCGGAATTCCGGAATCAATAGACGATGAATGACCTGCTGTGTTTGACGGGCCACACTTCCTTTCGTTTGTGACGTCGATAAAGTAGGCCACGGCCGAATCACATCTCAATGGATGGGTAAAAAGAAAAAATGGTATCCCTTCGGATCAATTTCATCCATAGGAGCCGGTGATGCAGCGTACACAAGTTTTCTGTGGCCACAACATGCTAAAAGATTGTGTATCCAAGACAAATACACTACCGCCTTTGACTTTACCCCAACTAAAGTTAGGTACCGGTACCCATCAGAGCTGGCTAGACTCAAGGACACACTCAAGTCCCGGGAGAAACAAAATCCCAGCCTGAACCAGGATTCAACCACAGAACCTTCGGATCGCCGGTGGAACGCGCTGCCGCTCGGCCATTGTGCCACACCAATATAAATATAATATCAACGGAGTAACAAACATATAAGCAGACTGAGCTCACGTCGAGGGAAGGAATAACAAAAATCACATTGGCCTATTTTTAAACACTCTTTATATAATATATATATATATATATATATTTCCTACCTACAATCCTACTAGCCCGTAGTCTGTTGGACCGTTAAGGCCCCAGAGTAGACATTTAAAGCAGCTCCCTCCATTCCTCCCGTCTCTCAGCCCTTCTCATTGCGTCGCACAGCTTTACTCCCGTCCACTCCCTGATGTTATTCTCCCATCGTTTCTTTTTTTCTTCCCCCCCCCCCACACCTCCCCTTCTGGTGGCGCCCTACAGAGTAGTGTTGGCAAGCCCGTTGTCTCTTGTTCTTTTGTTATTTTTTTTACTAATTGATTTGAGAAATCCATTGCAATAATTGCCATGCTTAAATTATTAATATAGGGGGATTATCAATAGATGATCTTAAATGCAAAAAATAATTTATACTTTTATTAATTTCATATAAATTTATGAGTGTGAATCAATTATGTAAATGGTGTGATTATGTCTATTTTTAATATTAATTTACAAATTGCAATAACATTACGGTTTGTGAAATGTTATTAAAATAAAGCGCGATTAATGATGTTATAAGTGTGTATATGTTCGTTATGTGCACCGATCTATAACATTTTTGTTGCCAAAAATAAAAAAAGTCTTTCACGTGACTTTCACTTATCTATAAAATTATATTTACTAAACACTGACCTGTACATTCATTTCAAGTGACTTAGACTTCCATTTTATCGTAAAGATTTGTTGTACTTATAGGTGGTTTATTTATATAACTATTCTATAACGTATTGTTAAGTGAATACTGTAGATAGTGTAATCAATTCTAGCCTGAATTTGCGCATACACATTTATTATGGATGCGCTATCCATTCTTTTTATAGATCAGTGATTATATGTGTGCTTTTTTTGTGTATGTGTGTTTATTTGTGTGTATTTGTGTATATATGTAGGGCGGGGTAAGTGTGTGGGAGTGTATGTGTGAGAGTGTGTGGGAGTGTGGTATCATATGTGTATGTATTTGTGGCCTTAATGTCATCCATACGCTTCAATTGTCTGTGCAAATTTTGCGAAAGTGGAAGTGTGCCTTCTGGATTGGCTGAAATTACCGGATATTCTGTTTCTTTGTGCATGCCGGTATCTAGGTCATTAACCTTTGAAAAAATAGTGATGGCTTTAAGGTTGACAAAAGAGAAATTGAAAGTCTAAATTAAAAATAGCCCAAACGTCTATCACTTTGTAATGTCAAACGTTGCAATCGTGTGTTATGATTTTGGATGCCGCTCGTTAGGTTTAGACCACGTGACGTGAATGTGGTGTGAATGGTCGAAAGGGGCAGTTTACTGGAATAATTACGAAATAGAATTCAGAGCTGCTCAAACTCGTTTAAAACTTGACATGGTGGAGCAATAGAAGTGAGTGACAATCTTGAATGTAATGTCATTTCGTTGTTGTTGTTGTTTTTTTTCAGAAATGTTGGTTGTGTAATATATTGAAACGTAAAATTTATTGCAAAGTGCGCTTATCTGTGGTCCTGAGTCTGGTTTTTATTTTTATTAGTAATTTAAATTATGTTATTTACTGGTTTTCATTCTTTGTTCAGGTAACCCATTCCATGCCCCCGATGTCACTCGCGAAGAAAGAGCACTTATAAGCAATTCTTCTCGCATAACATAAGGGATAAGGAAAGCGTTTTTCTCCTTATGTTTATCTGAACATTGCAACAGCCTGTTAAGATTTCGCACTAGTGCTAATTAATGTTGTTTGGAGAGTTGGCAAGTCGGAACGAATAGACTCTACAAACCGAAAAGAAAAATCAGTTACAATAGTGCGATATCCTAGAGAGGCGAGAATATAGAATCAAACGATAAAACTACATTATAAAGCAACCAATAACCGAACAGACTAATCTTTTGTCGATACTGTCCATATCGCGATATTGCTACGCGTTATCAATGATCACACACACACACACAAAGAAATAACAATTTTTCATTATCACTCCATTTGATAACCTCACAGTTTTCTCTTGTGTTTTCTCCCTTTGCTCAATCAAACGGAGGGGGGAAAAAAGGGGCGTTGTTATCTCAAGATGGCGTTAAGACCATTTCCTGTTGCTAAATTTAGATCGTAATATCGCCAGAATTTGATGGAATCGGAATTCACAGCTCTGCGGCAATTTCCGTTTCTTAACTGGAACATTATGGAGTGTGTTTTATGCATTGGATTCATTTGGGTGTTAAACAATGGCTTCAAACACACAGATTTGTAAGGAAGTAACATTAAAGCCTGAATGATTGAACACAAACATTTCGTAACAGTGGGATTCAGAATGATCAGAAACAATGTCTTCAAATTCACACGAATGAAAAACAAGAAAACAAAAGTATAGATATGCATACATTCACACAAAAACACACACACTCACAAAGGTGCAAATCCCCGCACAATAAAACACACACATACAGAAATGTGTGGTGTAAGAGAAGCATTGCAAGTGAAGTATCCCGTCGGACCAAATTGATCCATAGGTCCGGTGAAGCAGCGTTCACCAGTTTCTGTGACCACGACATACTAGGGGATTGTGTGGTCAGCACTATGCACAGCCGCCATTACGTTACCACAACTAAGGTCAGGTACCCATCAGAGCTGGGTAGACTCAGGGACACCCTCCCGACCCGGGAAAAAAATCCTAGCCTGCACCAGGATTCGAACTCGGTACGCAAGGCGAACGCGCTGCCGCGCGGCCACTATGAAGAGAAACGCGCATGAAACTCAGGGATTTTGAAAGTGATCGGCATTTTAGGGGTATAACACATTACGGCTACCCTTAGTGGAAGACCTTATGTATAAAAATAAAACGGTACGAGAGGATAAGTACTAGATCAGTGGTTCCCAAACTTTTTTAGACCGCGACCCCTTTTTACAGTTTATCATGCTTTGGCGACCCCCCCCCCCCCATAAAAAAAAAGTATACTTTCGTTTTCAGTCAATTGGGACAGTCTTTGCAAGAGCACAACTATGCAGTTCACCTCCAACAATAAGTCTACTGTGCTTAAACTTGATAATCAACAAGGTGGAAAAGCATGTTTACTAAGATATTTTGTTGGAAATGGAAGAAAATGGTGCAACACAATCTCAGTCAAAATAGTTTATGACTGCAAACATTTGATTCAAAATTGTGTACCTGGCATTATAGAGAAATCAGTTCTCTATGCATCGTTGTTAATACGCTCAATGAACTTTGTGCTTTCTCAAGAATATCTTAAACTTTAAATGTGAATGGGCTTCTGGCAAGTACATAGATATGTAGTGTCAGGTAGATTTGGAAAGTATCATGAAATTTCGGCTGCAAGCATGTGAAAGTGTTATTTCACAGAATTTATCACCGTAATCATTTTGTCATGTTTTTCAAAAAAAGCAGATAAAGTAGACCAGGAGCCGCATGAGAAAAAAAAGTGCTTGTTCGATCCCACTTTCAACACTAGTCAAATCTAGATGATTTATTTGCATTACATACGTTTATAGAAATCAGGAATCTTTTACAAGGTCTGTGGACCATTTTATGAAACTGCTATAAGAATTACGATTAGAATGTAATCATATCATTCACAACCTTACAAGCCTATTCACAAACTTTAATCAAGTTCAGTTTTTAATTTAAATTAATGTAACTTTTCCTAAACTTTAGCATTGATCTTACAAATAATATTACGAAGATAAACTCTTCTGGGCCCCGGCGTAGCGCAATAACTACACACACACAAACACACGCCCTCTTCGTGGGGCCTAATTTTTTTATGCAAAAGCTAAATTTCATTTGGAATTATCGGATCTTTTTAGATAAATTAAGGCATGTTATATTTTCCTCCTTGCAGTGATAAATTTAACTCATTCAAGACGACAAAATGTCAACCAAGTAAGGTATTGTCTGCAGTTCACTTTAATCGCCGAAAAGTGCTTCAAAGAGCAGTCTTGCTTTATGATATAAAATATATAGCAAAAACTAGTTTACCATGAAGTTAAAAAAACAAGTTTTAATTCCTCTCGACAATCATCTCACAAGTATGATATAGCAAGCATTATTCGGAGCATCATACTCCTTTGCGCAATTGCGAAAACAGTCAAATGTGTTAAAGATCTTGTTTTTACAAAAGGGCACAACTTATATTACTTCTTTTAACTGGTGTGGCAATGTCTTTGTTGCTAATATTTGTCCATATATCATAAAGTGGTCACTAATTATTTTGAAATCCAGGCCGAACAGAATCTACACTAAATGCTTTTATAACAGAGAAGAGGCTTTTTAACACAACTCTCTACACACGTGTTACTGGTCCGCATACGTGCATTATAGTGCCGACCTTGTCACATACACCTGTATTGATGTAATTATGCCAAGTAACCAACACGTAGTATGTGGAAGTATCTGCATGTCGGTGGACTCGCCTGGAGAGGAAAGATGAACTGTGTTTCGGCTCCTAAGACCATCAAAAACATTTGTTTTCCGAAGGTCTTTGGCGACCCCCGCGAAATGGTCATTCGACCCCCAAGGGGGTCGCGCCCCCAGTTTGGGAACCGCTGTACTAGATCTATTATCTAGTAATCTCCGTTTCATTTTGACGCCACAGTTGTAGAATTGTCCGCATTGAAAAAGTAGGCCCGGGGTGTTGGACGGGAGATCATTATACATTTAGCTTTCTTTCCGTGATGACTGCTTTCCCTAGCTAACCGGTCTCATCAGTCCGGGTTTAGAGTTAGAGCGCTCTATGTTCGTTCTTTGCATTCATTTCGTTCGATTTATGAGACTTTATTTTTAAAGCGTATCCTTACAACGGCATACACTACCTCACCCTCCATGACAGCAAACCAGTTGGTCCACGGCCACGTATTCAGTATTCACAACTAATCCTTATAACTAAAGGTCATTCCCCTACCCGCCACATGGGGGCGCGCTTGGTAGGAGATGATTGCTCCCCCTCCCCCCCCCCCCCAAAGGCTCTAGCCGTTGAAATAACTACATTAGCTGATAACTAATTAACTAACTAATGACAGTAAGGAACCTTTAAGACTTTGGGTTATTCTTTCTTCAACTTTATTTAATATAGAAACGGGGGCAGATAATGTAGTTGACAAGGGCGATAACAATGCAGGTTACTTTAAAAGTCAAGAATGTGGAATTCGCTAACTCGAAATATACTGAATTGTAATTGTAGAGAAAGTGGGCGTTGCTGTTTTTTTCTTGTATAAGTAGGACGAGGACAGGAAGAGAAACTGATTTGTCATTGAGCAGAAGAATGTCAGGTTATTATCGATTATATAAACCTGTACTTAGCGTAGTTGCGTAAAGGCCATCCAGTTATGAAATACTAGTGGTTATTCCCGTCCAAATAACGGTGCAACGAATGATTACAATGTTTTTGTTAAAAGATAAAGAACAAAATAACGAACACTATTACAATAAAAACTGTAGTAAAAACGTATCTTTCGGTATTTATTTTTTTTTTTATGGAAATCATTTTTAAAAAGGAGATTATTCTGAATTGGCGCTCAGTTTAGAACCTTAACATACGTTGATTAGCAATAGGTCTAAGCTTATTTAAAAAAAAATATTAACGAATTAGGCTATATTGTTTATGTAATAAAAATTTCTTTGGGAGGACGTTTCCAAATTAAACATTTAACTTTAGGAGCCTATAGCGAACAAACATAATAATAAATAAATAAATGTACACAGATTTATATATAAACAAACTCACGGTAATTATTTATATTGATTGATGATGATTGTGTGTTGTTGCTTTTTTTTTGGTTCATGATATATCTCATGGACGTTGCTGCATACAATAATCTGACCCCGGAAATTATAGACCTGTTTCTCTAACAAGCATAACATGTAAATTACTTGAACATATAATATATAGTAGTATAGTAAATCATCTAGACAAACTAAATGCACTGTGCCCACACCAACATGGCTTCAGGAAAAATAGATCATGCGAGACTCAATTGATAGGCTTAATAGATGACTTGTCAAAGGGATTAGATAATAACAACCAAATTGATGCTATATTACTAGATTTTTCAAAAGCATTTGATAAAGTTCATCATTCTAGTCTTCTTAAAAAACTTAAATACTTTGGCATCTCTGGTCCCTTACACCAGTGGATTCAGGACTTTCTTATAGGCAGAGAACAAACAGTGATAATAAATGGCTCTAAGTCATCACCAATAACAGTAAACTCAGGAGTTCCACAAGGAACTGTTCTAGGGCCCCTACTATTTCTAATTTACATTAATGATCTGCCAAATTGCATCAACACAGGCACAACAGTAAGATTATTTGCTGATGATTGCATAATGTATAGAATAATAAAGACAGGAAAAGATAGTGAACTTTTACAAAAAGACCTAGATGAACTACAAAAATGGGAATCAAACTGGAGTATGTCTTTTCATCCAGAAAAATGCCAACTAATAAGGGTATCCAAGAAAAAGAAACAAATAATAACAAACTACTTCATTCATGGTAAAGAACTAACTCAAACTAGCAATGCTAAGTATCTAGGAGTAATAATAAATGATAAGTTATCTTGGAACCCTCACATTGATGAAGTAATTAAAAAATCAAACAAAACATTAGGATTCATAAAAAGGAACTTTTACAAATGTAATAAGAATATAAAACTAAAATGCTATCTCACATTAGTTAGGCCTATACTAGAATATGCAGGATCTGTATGGGACCCATCAACTAAAGAAAACATTAAAAAATTAGAACAAATTCAAAAAAGAGCTGCAAGGTTTATAACTAGTGAATATTCCCAATTGACAAGAGTAACACCATTAGTCAAATCACTAAACCTAGAAACACTAGAGGACAGAAGGGCAAAGAGTAAAGTAGTAATAATACATAAGGCATTAAACTCTAATTTAGAAATACAACCCAATAACAATCTGTTGCAAAGCTCAGATAAACATAAAGACAAAAACACCTTCCTTGTCCCTTATGCGAGAACAAATGCATATAAGTACTCTTTCTTCCCGAGTGGCATTCGGGCATGGAATGGGTTGCCTGAACAAACCAGGAAAACCAATAACCTAACATCATTTAAAACATTAATAAAAATGCAAGACTAGACTCGGACCATGGATGAGCGTAGGACGCAATAATCTTCTTTATAGAAGGAGCGTCTGTAATGTATAAGATAAGATAAGAGATCGATAGGACGTGATTGATTTTAGTTGATCTAAGTTGATGGTAAGTCTATTTATTGTCAAAACATGTTTGTGCATGTAGAAAGTGAAGCAACGTTCATATGTTTCTCTGGACAAGGCGTCATAGCGTATTTAGCGGACTACGTCGGTGGATTCAATTGACTATGTTTGCATACATTTTGTACCATGTTATGAATGTTGAATGGCAGTTGCTGTTTTACAGTGTAGGAGTTTATTAGATTCGTCTTTCATTGTAAGGTGAGGGGGGGGGGGGGTGAAGTGTCCTACGCGTTTACAATGTACTGTGTCACGCAGTGCCCTTACAAAGAGGGGGGGGCAGGGGGGCATATGCCCGGGGGCTTGTGTGGGCTCTGACTGTGTGTGTGTGTGTGTGAAGGTTCAGTGGTCAGTATTGTTGGTTTTCCTCGTGCTGTAAGATCACGTGCTACCCTGGCCCAGTGTGTAGCTTGTCCCAATAAAAGTTTAGTTAATGTTCAACAACTGAACAGTGGTGTTGTGTTTTCTTTCAAGACACTACACCAGGCCCCACGAGAGGGGGGTACAGTCGATACGCCGTACCGGGGCCCATGAGAGGTTAGGGGGCCCATGAAGTCCATGGCGCTGGGGGCCCTTAATTTTGATGTGCGCTCTTCAACACAGTCACTCCTCAAAACTCCTAGTTTGGATGAACACAAAAAGAAGTACATGTGAGTGCGCTCTTTTGAATCAGTGGCGCTTTTTCTGTGGAACTGTTTATCTCAGACACTGATAGGATCTGGGACAAGAGAGTCTTTTTAAAAGAACTTAAAGACCTTTCTCTTTGGCTAATACATCTGCCACTGCAAATCAAACCAAGAGCGCACTGAGCATATTAATTTATTAGCATGGATAGAGGCGCTATAAGAAATGCCTATTCTTATCTTATCTTCGTATCTCTTTTTTATTATTTTTCTCCAGAGACGATTACAGATATAGACCTATGAGCCTTAAAGGATTACAGTTCTTCCTGTTAGCTTAGTAGCCTAGGCCTATATTTTATATCGCTGCATAATAGTACGGCAGTCAAAGCTAGTTAGTCGATTCTTTTACACTTTAATGATCTCCTGTGCGATAGCCAAGAAGGGAGGTTGAAGTAATCATAATTTTAGACTTTAGACAAATGTAAATACACATTATTCAGTTGCAGCCTCAAGAGGTGGAAAATTCTGTCAAAGCTCCATGGCATTTCTAGCACCATATGGTCAGATCGAATTGAAAGTGTAACACCATTAATAGCTCATCTACCAGGGGTTGAGTTGGCTTTGGAAGACCTGTAACTGTTAAAGCTGAATCTTACTCCGAAAACCAGAAACGAAATCCATGAAATCTATATGTTATGTCGGTTCTTTCACTTGCATCCTAATGTCAGTCATGTGGCACAGTATACTAGTCCCTATTGACTTCTGCAACAAAGTCATTCAATCTTGTGATGCGACTATAGATATGGAAGTTGCAAACATAGAAAGCTTATGATGTGCACAACTAGGGGCTTTGCGAAACAGTTGGAAAGCAATGTGGAATGAAGCTAAGCTTGTTGCAGCCCACCTTCAGATAGAAGTACAATTGTTTAGGAATAGCATTACAACTGCCAGAAAAAAAACAAGATTTCATGATGAGGATAAACCTGATTAATATGCAAATGAGATGAATGAAACAGAAGAATGCCCTGAGGAAGTCCACTTTCAAAAACACATTATTTTAAGTTGTATTGGATAGTGTTATTGGAGGGCTTACAGTTTACAGTTCGGTTCAATTAAGTTCAAGATATTTCTAACACATTCAGCTTTCTTTAGAACTACCAAAAGATGTCAGAAGAAGACTTGAAGTATAAAGCTGCTAAGTTAGCAGAAAAGTATTATAATGACATAAGTTGTGAAGACTATCTTCAGGAAGTAATTCACCTAACAATGGTTCACAATGCAAATTTTGGTAAAGAACAGTTAAGTGCATTGGAACTGTTAAATGTTTTGCCAAATTCCAAATTAAAAAATAATTGTTCATAACATAAGTGTCAGTTCGAGGATGTCCCTTACAGCACCAGCCACAGTAGCATTAGCAGAGAGGAGCTTCAGTATACTTAGCTCATCAAAAATTGCCTTATGTCCACCATAAGTCAAGATAGCCTGAACAACTTGGCTAGGCTCAGTATTGAGTCTGGCATTGCAAGACAAATAACCTTTGACACTGTAATTCGTAGTTTTGCAAAGAAAAAGGCACGCAATTTAAGGCAGCCCTGTTTTAATAATTAATAATTTAATGTTTTTAGTTTTTTTCTTTTGTGTCTTTTTTATCATTCATGTAGGCCTTTTGATGTATTTTCTGTTGACTATTTCTTTTCACCAAACAGTAAGCATTCAAAAGATGAATGATTTGGTATATTTGTAAATAGTTAGATCAATTCTGATCAATACTGAAGCGGAGGAACAATTAGATCTACAACAATTTAAACTAAGAACTATGTAGGCTACTTGATTAATGTATAATTTTTGTTATAGACCTGTAAGGCTGTGATTGAAATGATTGCACTATAATGGTAAATGGTAACAATTATGTCAGTTTCACAAAATAATCCACATACCTTTTAAAAAGATTCCTGATTTTTCAAACGTATGTAATACAAATAAATCATCTAGATATGACTAGTTTTAGAAAAAAAAGGTGTTTTTTTTTTTTGGGGGGGGGGGGGGGGCCCAAAAAATATCTCGTACCGGCATCTTTTTTTTCTCTCGAGGGCCCTGCACTACACTACAGTTGAATGGCGTATAATTTGACCTAACAAAAAAACACTAATGCTAGGAATCCATCATGTCAGCTGATAGCAATCAATACATGTGTTGTAGTGGTCTATCCGCCATCTATTTGACTGCGATTCCGAAGCTCTCCTTGGGTTCGAATCCATACAGCAACAAACAAAGGCTATCTATGGTTATATCCTTGAATGTGACCTTGATTTTAAGAGGAACCTGGCATTTGTTTGAAGCAAGGAAAGGTAAAATTTCATTTTGTTGGCGACACAGTCTTATTTCAGAACATAGCAACATAAATTAGTTAACTAGTCAGAAATGGCTGCTTTACATGGCGCAACGACGATACAAAAAGTTCAAATAGACTGTGGTAGTTTTTACGTTTCATTTTATACATATATATTTATCTACATCCGGTTACTTGAGAGTATTAGCAGCGCGCTAAGTTGCCATAACGAAGGTCATGGGCTCGAATCCTTGTCAAGACTATACATTTTTCCCGGGTCCAGGAGGGTGTCCCTAAGTCTAACTATCTGGGTTGCCTGCCATTAATTTTGTGTTTGTTAAAAGTAAAGGCGGATGGGAATTGTGTTGGCCACACGAACCCCTAGTACGCCGCGGCCACGCTGCGTAATAACTTCAATAGATCAAACTATTCTGGGGTTGATACCTTACTACTAATTTTTTACATTTATTCACAGGCCTATTTATAGATCATAAATTGACAAGCAACACTCGGCGCAGTTTACCAACATGGCACAGGTTATCTCGCATACCATCAAACCTCTCTTTGATCTCACAGAAACGAATTTTACGGTGAATTAAAAGTGTTACGCGAAAGATAAAAATAAAAAAATAACTCATATTACTAGACATCAACAACCATGTTTTCTACTTGACCCTGTTGTTTATAGGTTATATAGACTATATATGTTTTCACATTTGCATTTATGCACTTAACGTATCGCCACAAGATGAAATACTAAACCCTTTCACGTTTAGAGTTAGGTTAACTGCATTTTAATTACATGAACGGGGTAGGAAAACCCACAGATATATTTCGACTTGATACGCAGTAAATATTTACGTTTTCATTATTTAATGTGTCTGGACTACATTTGGTTGCATTATCTGTGTGTGATCACGTCTGTATCTTTATAGAAGTGGCGTCTGAAATGAAAACGAAGAAGAAATGAATAATGCCTTAAAAGAGAAAACAAACAGTGTATTACATCACCTTTTGTAAAATGCATGCTTCATGATCTGAGATCATTGCTCTGCCCCAAATCTACTGCCTTTAAAAAAACGCTGGAACCGCCAGTGCTTTTACATTAAACAAGTACAAGTCTTAATCTTAAGATATGATACACACACATACACACACACATAGAGAGAAGTAGTCCTATGCGCATGTCTTGTTTTTTCAGGTCTGACATGATAACTTTCGGAATGTGATAACTTCAAAATGCTAATGCAGATAAAAAGTAAAAAAACAAAATCTTTAAATGGCTAGCTATCTCTTTTTAACTGCCTCCTTCTTACCTTTTTCTACTCGCCCTTCCTCCCATCCTCATACATCCACCCCCATGGCACCTTCATGGCACCCTCATGGCACCCTCATGGCACGAACCGAACTGAACTCTCTACAAGTAGCAAGCCCTCGTGTAAGACGTTTTAAACTTTCTCTTAAAACGGTGTATTTTTTGTTTGTTTTGTTTTGGTTGTTTTATTTTGGTGTTATCTTCCAATGTTCTTCCAATGTTCTTCCAATGTTCTTCCAATGTTCTTCCAATGTTCTTCCAATGTTCTTCCAATGTTCTTCCAATGTTCTTCCAATGTTCTTCCAATGTTCTTCCAATGTTCTTCCAATGTTCTTCCAATGTTCTTCTCTGAAACTTCTTGCGGATAGCCACTAAAGGTTTAACTGGAACAAAGATAAAAATAATTGGTTTCTAAAAACATCGTCTAAGTGCAAACACCAATTTATCATGCGCAAAGTTTTAAATGTGCTCTTGTCCTTTCATGTCTTTGTAAATCTGATTATATTTCTTTAAACTTTACTTACTTTCTTTTTATCAAATAGAATGTTTTTCGTTGTTTGTTTGTTTTTGTGGGGTAGTTCCCATTTTTGTTTAGCCGGAAAAGGGGTTGGGGGGAAATTGGGGGTGGGGAGTAATTTTTACGTTTTCAGTTTATGCCCTAGCTATGACACCTTCAGGAGCCGGCTGAAGACTCACCTATTTCGTCAGCAGAATTAGCGTATTACTATATATTTCGTTGTCTGTCTGTATTCTGTAACTGTCGTCTGCGCATAGAACTGTCACCAACGGGATATGCGCTATATAAGCACCGTTATTATTATTATTATTATTATTATTATGCATAAATCATAAAACTATCGTGCGCTTTTTGATGCAAATATATATAAAAACATAAATCGTATTATTCTATAATGACGTCGAGTAAGAATTCTATATCTAGATCTTACGCTTAATAAAATCTTGGTGAAAGCGTTTGTTTTAAACATACACTGACGAATAACTATATGGGGCACGCTGGTCTAGGGGCAGCGCGTTCGACTGGCGATCCGAAGGTTTGAGTTCGAATCCTTGTGGAGGCTAGTTTTTTTTCCCCAGGATTTGAGGCTGTCCCTGAGTCTACGCAGATCAGATGGGCACCTGACATTGTGCTAGCCACATATCCCCTAGAAAGCCGTGAATTGCCGTGGCCACAGAAACTGGTGAACGCTGCTTCATCGGTCCTATGAGCGATTTGGTCCGAAGGGTGCTTTACTTTTTTACACTGACGAAAACATATCAATCCAGTAATGATAAAAAAACTTCGAATCTAGATATCCTTTAAACATTTGTTATTTCCTTGTTGTTTTTTTTTAAATCAAGTTTAATTTAATAATATTGTGTTATTCTTAGAATTCCATAATTTTAAAAAACATGATCTTTTTAGTTATTAATTATAATTGACGCCATTTAATTGTCATTCTGACCATCAAGAACCTTTTTTTTTTTTGCTATGTACTCTTAGCTGAGAAAATTTGGATGCACTTGGGGCGTTTTTTTACACTGTGGAATGATGTGTTGTCGTCACTGATCTATAAAAAGAATGGATCAGACACGGAAGTAACTCTCTTGAAGCTAAAAACAATAGGCTTTCACAGTGGCTGTCACTTATCTGTAAAATTATATTTTCTAAGCACTGACTTGTAAATACAATTCAAATGACTTATAATTCCTTTTTATCATATAAATTTGTTCTAATTATAGGTTGTTTTATTTCTCTAACTCGCTTATATTTATTAGTGAATAGTGTGAGTGGGGCAATCTAGCCTCAATTTACGCATACAAACGTAAATATCGAGACGACATCCATTCTTTTTATAGATCAGTGCGTGACTCGATGATTGCACTTGTTTTTCTTGCAGCATCTCGAAGTGCAAGACTTTTTGCTTGTAACTCCGCGTTAGATTCTCTGCATGCGTAATCTGCAGAGAATAAAAAAAGTATTAGAACCACTCTAACAAAAGAGGCACTTATCGCAGGCCTGGTAATCACTCAATTAGGCATCGCGAACTGTCTTTACATAAGACTACTGCCAGAGTATGATTCGATAAAAACTACAAAGGGTCCAAAACATGGCTGCTAAAAAAAATTGTTCTGAACAATGTAGGAAACTTGTCTAAATTGCCCGGATGAATATAAAACAGGCCTGTATGAGCTACAGAAAGAAAGTTTATTAATTACAATGAACAGAAAGCTATAAATCTAATAATTAAAGAATTTTTTTTTTTACTGAAAACTTTTAGATAAGTAATTTAACCCTTCCCGTACCGACCTACTTCTATCTATGCTGCCTTCAGTTCCGCTATGTACGCGCCCGGGACTGTAAGGGTTAATAAATGAAATAAAAAAAAAAAGGTATAGACTAACTGGAGAATCGAACCCGGGTCGCCCGCATGGCAGTCGGATACGTTAACCACTTAGCTATCGAAGACACGTGTCCGAAATGAAATAGCGAAGGTATAATATGAGATAATAAAGTCACGTGTCTTTAAATTAACTAATATGATTGGTTGAACACATACACAGACTACTTTATATATATAGAGATGATGTGGGCGTGTGTTGACACGTGACTGCTATGCCACACGCTGTCTAATAATAGATTCAAATCACAAATAATAAGCCTATGTGGGCGAACAATTTATTCTGTATTAAAGATAAGAACAAGAACAAAAGGTCAATGATAATGTCACGTGACGTGCAAGTTTTGGGATTTTCCGCAGAAAAAAAACAACAAAATTCCGTTTTTCTATTTCCGTTCTCAACATGTTTTTATATAATTCTTTTTTTGCCACTTTTCAATCGTGCGCGATTTATACGGTGAATTTATATCCAACGTTACGATGTTAAATGAAACAGATGAAGAAATAATTACAAGTTGGAATCGAGACGTTTTTTGTTATCTTTTTATAGCTTTACATCAAAACCGAGTTTTACTGGGCGTCTTTATTTCACAGGCGTTTAATGGATGTCATAAAATATATTTGAATGTTGGAACTAAAAGAAAAATATTTAGCACGAACTGGACACATTTTTAATTTTCTTGTTTTCTTTTATTTTGTGGGTGTTTGTGTTTTAAATTAATTTTTTTTTATAAAAAAGATAACAAGGAATAGCTCAGATTTAAATCTTGAATGTTGCCTGAAGCAAATTTAATTAATTGTTTGTTGGGTTAAAGAATTATAGCAAAAACTTAAATAAGGAACAGAATAACTAAAAAGAAATCCGGTTCGAATATTCAAATAAAATCATAAGTTATAAGAAAAAAATAAAATGTTAAAATAAATGGTTAGTTATCGATATATATTATTTGAATGTATTGAAAATGTAATAAAAATAATACCTTTAAATGTTAGACAATTTTGTTTATTTGTTAAAAAGTAAAGTATCAGGACCAAATCGATCATATGGCCGGTGAAGCTTTCACCAGTTTCTGTTGCCACGGCATACAAGGTGATTATGGGGCCAGCACAATGCCCAGTCATCCAACTAATGTCAGGTACCCGTCAGAGCTGGGTAGACTGAGGTTCCCGGGGAAAAAATTCCTAGCGTTCACCAGGATTCGCTACGCCAGTCGAACGCGCTGCTGCTCGGCCATCGCGCCAAAAACTACAACAACAACAACTGGCATATAATGTGGATTCGAACTTGAGATCTCTGGTATGCTGCCAGACAACCGTGTGGTCTGTGGATGTGTAAATAGTTTCTAAAATTTTCCGATGTATACACTTTGAAGTTTTGAGACTACTATTTACTTAACATGTGGCCTAAATGAGTCTATAGAGTTTTATGGCAACCATTTCGGCTCATGTTTACTGAATAAACGGGTTAATATGTGATATATAATGGATAAATGAACTGGAAATAATATGTCTTTTCACTATACTCCAGGCTAGGACTATTGATTGTATCATGTTTTCAAGATTCAATTCTTGACAACTTGATAGAAAACAAATGAGCAATAAACCCAGACAGGCAGGGGTGAGTTGGTTGCTATTGTTACTGGATTTCCCTATCTCTTATACGAGAACAAATCTATATAAGTAGGCTACTCTATCTTCCAGTGGCGTGGTTAGGGGAGGGGGGTCCAAATTCGAAAGTCCCCCTGGGCCCCTACTTCAGGGGGGCCCCCAAAGGAGTGTCCGAATTTTTTTTTCAGGGACCCCCAAAAGAGTGTCCAAAAAAAAATGTGCAGGTGATCCTAAAGAGGTCAAGCCCCCCCGGGCCCCCAAATCCCTAGCTACGCCACTGCTTTCTTCACGAGTGTCATTCGGGGATGGAAGGGGTTGCCTAAACAAACCAGAAAACCAATAACTTAATATCGTTTAAAACATTAATAAAAATGCACGGACCACGGATGAGCATAGGACGCAATAATCTTCTTTATTTACCTAACTACCTATGGATATATTTATCTATCTATCAATCTAACGAGCAGACTATAAATATGTATAACACTTAAACTAGAAACAATCAGAATCCGACTACCATTGACATACCCAGAGCATTCTCACACTTCCGATAATCTATTGCTTAAAATAGAGTCTTAGATTGCCGTTTCCCGTATCTCTTGTTGTTGTTTAACTCTCGCGTCTAGCGTACTCTGCTGCCAAGCAGATAGAGCTGACATGGTCGATCTTAACCCTTACAGTCCCGGGCGCGTATATAGCGGAACTGAAGGCAGCATAGATAGAAGTAGGTCGGTACGGGAAGGGTTAAGTAGGAAGGGTCCAGTGTGATGTGTTTGTTATGTTTTCTGTACATGGCTCCGTCAGAGACGCGATAACATTGTTACCAACACATCACAGCAACACCTTGATGAGTTAGAGAAAACATAACTTCTTGGTTTCGGTGCAGTGTTTCCACAATCTTGATGAATGAAATAAGTGTTATAACCAGAGTGTTAGGATGTAGGCCTAATGTGTTGTTACGCTTACGCCTTCGGTGTATGCGTTCATTGTATGCGTCCATTATTTGCTGATGATGATGACGCTTGTCCATCAGTTTCTATGAAGAACATCCTTTGTCAGAGTATAATACAATTGTATGCATAGCCGAGAGTGCATGTTGGGGTAAGGAGGTGGGAGGATGAATAGTGCGAATTCGGAGGATGAAGGGAGTCAAGGAGGCGAATAGAGTTAAAATGTGACAGAGTAGACAATAGTACATTTTAGGGGGTAGGAAATAGCGTAGGCCCTACTGTAGGAGGCAATAGCATGCTGGTTCAAACCTATTGAACGATTCACACTAAGGTGAAACGTTTTGCTGGCGTAGCGAAGATCCTGGGTTCGAATCCTGTGGAAGGCTGAAATTCGTTCCCGGGTCTGGAGTGTGTCACTGAGTCTACCCAGCTCTCTGATGGGTACGTGACTTTCGTTGGGGAAATTTAAGGCGGCTGGGTATTGTGCTGGTCACACATTCTCCACGTATGCCATGGCCACTTGAGCTAGCGCGCCCTGGCCTTAGTCCACTATGTGATATTATCAAACTGCAAGAGTAGACTTAAATTCTGGATAAGCGTGAGGCCGGGGAGGGGGGCGGGGGTCCTGCGGTTAGTTCATCGGACTTTCAACAAAACGGCCCGGGTTTCTAGCCCTGCCGCCGACCCATCCCTGCCACCGACCCATCCCTGCCGCCGACCCATCCCTGCCGCCGACCCATCCCTGCCGCCGACCCATCCCTGCCGCCGACCCATCCCTGCCGCTCTACAGGAGTTTTTGGGCCTAGGTGAGTTACTAATCGTATATCTAGAAGGAACATCTGTAAACTTATATGTCAAGGTATATGTAATAATCTTCTCTATAGAACGTGTATTATTAAAAGTCCTATACAATAATATCTTATATTATATGATTACAATATTTCCTTACAATACACCCTTTCTGTTAAGTGTTAGTGTTCTGCTGGTTTCTCGTGTATTGGCCTACACAGCTTATTCGCAAACTGAAATATGTTGCCTGACACGCTTACTGAAAATTCGATGGCCGGAAACACTGTCATGCGTGAACATATGGGACAAGACCAGACAAAAACCCATCGACAACAGCATCAAAAGCCGTAGATGGAAGTGGATTGGACACACTTTGAGATGGAAGTGGATTGGGCACACTTTGAGATGGAAGTGGATTGGGCACACTTTGAGATGGAAGTGGATTGGGCACACTTTGAGATGGAAGTGGATTGGACACACTTTGAGATGGAAGTGGATTGGGCACACTTTGAGATGGAAGTGGATTGGGCACACTTTGAGATGGAAGTGGATTGGACACACTTTGAGATGGAAGTGGATTGGGCACACTTTGAGATGGAAGTGGATTGGACACACTTTGAGATGGAAGTGGATTGGGCACACTTTGAGATGGAAGTGGATTGGACACACTTTGAGATGGAAGTGGATTGGGCACACTTTGAGATGGAAGTGGATTGGGCACACTTTGAGATGGAAGTGGATTGGACACACTTTGAGATGGAAGTGGATTGGGCACACTTTGAGATGGAAGTGGATTGGGCACACTTTGAGATGGAAGTGGATTGGGCACACTTTGAGATGGAAGTGGATTGGGCACACTTTGAGATGGAAGTGGATTGGGCACACTTTGAGATGGAAGTGGATTGGGCACACTTTGAGATGGAAGTGGATTGGGCACACTTTGAGATGGAAGTGGATTGGGCACACTTTGAGATGGAAGTGGATTGGACACACTTTGAGATGGAAGTGGATTGGACACACTTTGAGATGGAAGTGGATTGGGCACACTTTGAGATGGAAGTGGATTGGGCACACTTTGAGATGGAAGTGGATTGGGCACACTTTGAGATGGAAGTGGATTGGACACACTTTGAGAAGACCAGAAGACGGTGTGGCGAGACAAGCACTTGACTGGAATCCCCAGGGGAAAATAAAAGTAGGCAGACCAAGGCAGACTTGGAGGAGGTCGGTCGTAGGTCACAAATAAAGAGAGCCGCCCAAGACTGATGGAAATGTGTAGTTGCGGCCCTATGCTCCTATGGGGATATCCAGGATTAAGTCAAGTATTTGCCAAGTTGAACAATATATTTCACAAGAATAAAATGAATGCCGAATAAAGACCACTTAGCAATTTAATGACAATAAAAATAAAAACGGATTTTGCTGTGTCCTAATATATTTCACAAATAATTGAAAGCGACATTCAAGAAAGAAAGAGAGCGTATGTGTTTGTGTGTGAGAGAGAGAGAGCGAGAAAGAGAGAGAGAGGGAGAGAAAGGGAGAGAGAGGGAGAGAAAGAGAGAGAGAGGGAGAGAAAGGGAGAGAGAGGGAGAGAAAGGGAGAGAGAGGGAGAGAAAGGGAGAGAGAGAGCGAGAAAGAGAGAGAGAGGGAGAGAAAGGGAGAGAGTGGGAGAGAAAGGGAGAGAGAGACACAAAGTAATGTGGGGATGTGTGCGCCTCAATCTGAAGACATCAGTTTTATATGTAGGCCCCCAGGCAAGGACTCTCTCTATCCCAGCTCGAAACTTGTGAAATGCTACGTCCCTGTTAAAAGAAAAGTTTTCTACTAGGGGGAGATAAAAAGGTTTTAATTGATAAGTACCAACGTGAAGAGTTCTCTTTTCTTTCCAGCTATAAAAGATGGCGCTCTAGGGCTGGAGCAGCTCTGTTATCAATTTGGAAGATCTTTTAATTCTTATTTCTTTCTTCCTCTCTCTCTCTCCCTCTCTTCTTTAGCCCAACAGAAAATGCCCCTGGCAAAGAAGAAAGGTCTCTTATGTTTCTTGTTGTTTGTTTTATTTCAGACAGTCTACTTCACCATTTTCATGAAAGTGGATGTGTTATTTAGCTCTTTGAGAAGTTGATTAATTGCAACCCAGTTTTTCAAATGTCTTTTTCTAAAAAAAAAAATGATTTTTTTAATGTTGTTGGTTTGTATTTTTCGACAGAATTTTTTTCCAATTTTACATTAGAGATTTAAAGACTGTACCAGGAATGAGAACCGTGGAAATTGGAAAGAAAATATATAGTTAGGAAATATTTAAGTTTGTAATGTTGCCTTATGTTCTATTTTGTGGGGTCACTGTGGTAGAGCGTTCGGCTGGCGTACCGAAGGTCCTAGGTTCGAATCCTGGTGAAGGCTAGGATTTGTTCCCGGGTCTGGAGGGTGTCCCTGGGTTAAACCAGCTCTGATGGGTACCGACGTTTAGTTGGGATAAAGTAAATGCGGCTGGGCATTGCGCTTGCAACAAATCCCATAGTTTGCCCTGGGCACAGAAACTAGTGAACACTGCTTCACTGGCCCTGTGATCAGTTTGGTCCGACGGGTTATTTACTTGGTGATTGACTTATTTCCCTTGTATTTCTTGTGGAACAAAGAGTTTCTGCAACATGTCTCCAACGCACTCGGGTTTTCATTGGACGTATTCAGTTCTCCTCAAGTCATGCCTCACTGCTTCATCTTATCTTCGCACAACCTGGTCCAGACTGTCTTTGGTCTACCGGCCTTTCTTTTGTCATGTGACTAATCTATAGATGTTTAGTCACCTGGATTTCTGAAATTAATAATCTATAAATTCCTGGATTTTTGAGATCCATGATCTATAAATATCTTAGAAATGTTAAGTCTCAATCTATTTACCTTTTAATTCACTACACAATATTCATAACCAGCTAATGTGATAATACATAAGACATTAAACTATAATATACAGATACAACATCAGAACAAATTGTTGCGATACTCAGATAAACATAAAGACAAAAATACTTTCCCTATTCCTTATGCGAGAACAAATGCATAAAAGTTCTCTTTCTTCCTGGGTGGCATTCAGGCATGGAATGGGTTGCCTGAAACAAACAAGGAAAACCAATAACTTAACATCATTTAAAACATTGATAAAGATGCAAGACTAGATTCGGACCACGGATGAGCGTAGGACGCAATAATCTTCTTCATAGAAGGGCGTCTGTAATATATAAGATAAAACAAGATAATGCAACACGACTATGTAAACCCTCTTTAATCTGCAGGAGTCACAATAAGCAAAATGTTTTTTTGTTGTTGTTGTTTTTTTTGTTTTTGTTTTTTTGCTTATTGAAAATCGAACACAAGAAAATCAATAATTGTTTAAACCCGTCACAACATAGAAACAAACACAAATTTATAAAAAAAACAGTAACAATAATAAAATGAAAAAGATAACTATAACACACATTTGACGTTTGTGTTTGGTATATGTCATCAACATTCAATTGAAATAATGAATTTCAACAACATACTATTCTATTGCGTACTTTGCACATTTCTACTGGAGAAAAAAAATTCCTAATGGGTTTTAAATGGTTGTTGTTTAGTTTGTGTAGGTTTTAGTTCCACTGATGCTTACAACAACAATACCTGTACAGACAAAAACCTTTCTTTTTTGTTGTTGTCTGATTCGTTCAAATCGAGAAGAACATACAATCTATTCTCCCATTAGACGTGCAAACATTTAAAAAAAGGACAGACAGACACACACACAGACACAATGGATGCTGGAAAATAACAATAATAGGGCGGAAAAGTAGACAAAAATAAAAAAAAAAGTTAACTGTTTTACTAATTGGTGGCAGCGGTTGAAAAAAAGAAACGATCTAAAAAAACAAAATAGACATATCTCGAAATCTATTTCAGTGGATCGTTAGATAACACAGGCTGGCACGGAATGTTTCAATCATTATGTTACGTGGCAATAAGATTTTGAGTGGGAGGAGTTGTAATGATAATTTGTACTATTAAACTACAAGCTGTATGCGAGTATTATGTGTGTGTGTGTATGTGTCTGTTTGTTGTCTATTTTGACAGTTTTGAGAGTATATAAGAGTATTGTGTATGTTCTGTAAAAGTAAGTCGATTGTAGATGTGTTTGTCTGTGCGTCTGGAACGTAAAAGATGAGAGGCCAGACTGGTCCTACTGTTAGCACACTGGGCCGGCAGCCTGATGAATAAGGTTCCAACCCTGCTGCCGTCCAGGCCCCCGTATGTAATACTTATAGTTACGGTTTGGTACAGCTAGTCGTTTTGTAATGTGCGTTTTGACAGCTAGATATTACACAGCATGTTTTTGTTTATTGTGCATTATAATGTATATTTACCATGAAAGCAAAGACAGCTGTTACACTCTGACCGTGATAAAAAGATATATCTTCTTTTCAAACTGGATTCTGTTTTCATTAGACATTTTCAATCAAGTTTAATTGTTTCCTTATGAGACGAATACGTTTTACATTCAGAAAGATAGGTCATGTCCGGAATTTTAAAATTTTATAAAAATTGTTATAATAATAATAAAAATTATATTATGGTCATTTCTTATAGCGCTTTCATCCATGCTATTAAATTTGGCATGCTCAGTGCGCTCTTGGTGTAAATTACAGTGGCAGATGTATTAATGACTAAGGCACACAGCCACTAGCCAAAGAGAGAGCTCTTTATAATTTAATATATACTTATAATAATAGTTTCTAAATTGTATTTGAGATTGTTTTGCTAGTTCGTGTAGAGTTGTTTATTTCCATATGATTTTGGTGTAGAGAGTATGTTTATTTTAATTTAGATATATTTATGACGTAATAAAATGTTGCTTTCTCGTAGCTTCTTCTACTTTTAACTACGCAATTTCTTTTGCATTCGGAAAGCTTCGGGAAAATCCATTTCTAGTAATGTCTGCACTTAAATCTTTATAAATAGATTCGCGCGGTCCTTTGAATGCTGTTGATTTTTTGTTGTTATTTGATTTACGCATAGTGAACGGTAGAGTTGTTTATACTGTACATAAGTTCAAGATTTCAATTTTTCTTTCAAACATACATCAAGTGGCTTGAGTTATTATAATTTATTATTGTGAACAAGATCTTAGACAACAGAGGATATGTGAGGACATAACGAAATGTAATTAAAGCCATTGTTTTTTTTTCTTTAAGTGACAGGTGGAACTCGTAATACACACATTAGAGAAGTCCAATTCAAAAGGCACTAATTCACTTGAAAGACGAGTTATCCCGACTGGCTTCAAGTAAATTTTATTATTCACATGTCATGATGTGAAATTTATTACAACTAAATACTTTAGTTCTATCTAATACATGTTGTTGTTTTTTTGCGTATGAGTGAAACAGTAGAAAAAAAATCATTTTCTGTTGACTAAGCACCTTTAGCAACAGCACTACTCATACACTTTCTCACAGGTATAAATATGTCCATATGCAGATATTTACACACACAGTAGGTTGTGAAACGGTGGCATACAATTAAATGCCTATGAAAACAAAGTGTACCGTATACATTCTTTAAATAGTGTGTTTTTTTCGGCAGTGAAAGCTTTAGAATTTTCTCCAAAAAAACAATTGAGATATCCATTTGCCTTCCGAAGCTTTACACACACACAAACGTATTGTTCATTTGAAAGCTTTAAAAAGCCCCCCCCCCCCCCTTATAAATTATAATTGAGGGTTGGGTGACAGGTAAAGAGCTGCATATTAGTTAGATTGTGTTATCTTTGTCAACTATTCTATGTGCAATTTTTTTTGCCTGATAAAACAACGATATGCCACGTCTTATCTTATCTTATACATAAATGGCGCTTCTTCTATAAAGAAGATTATTCCGTCCTACGCACGTGCGTTGCTAGAGTTTAGTCCCGCATTTCTATTAGTGTTTTAAATGATATTAAGTGACTGGTTTTCCTGGTTTGCTCAGGCAACCCATTCCATGCCTGGATGCCACTCGCGATGAAAGAGTACTTATATACATTTGTTCTTGCATAAGAGATAAGGAAAGTGTTATAGTCCTTATGCCTATGTGATAATTATAACAGAACACTTTGAGCTAGTCATACCGCGTCAAAGTTGTACAAAGTGAATGTAGAAGATTTGTATTTACAATACGACTGCACACAGTTCTGAAGTTACTTGATTGTTCAAACTTAAATCATAACTATACATTATTCACAATAAGACTTGAAAGTTTAATGGAATACGAAAATATCGCTATCACATAACATATTGTTCAAATATCAGTGCTTATATATTTGAGCCACAGGCTATAAAACATGAAGCCATGAATCAAATAAAGTTAAACAATCTTTTACATAAATTTACATCTCAGAATTTCTCACTGGAAAAGTTCTGTTACTCGAGAAGACACATTAAATGCCTTTCAGCAAACATTTTCTTTGAACCAAATATATAATAAAGTCACGTTAATTTTAAATACATTTTTGTCTATTGCAAAGTCCTTTTTTTTTTTGTTTTTTTCTTTTCATTTTTTTAAGCCGTTGTCTACTGTGGGATAGTGTGGCTTTAGCATTCATCAAATTTCTTCCTACTAAGGATGGGCTGATTATCCTAAATGAAAAAAAAATTTCAACTGTTGGACACAATTTTAGATCTGGGACAAAAGTTGTAGACGATTCTGGGATTTGAACCCGGGACTTGTTTGGAAAGATATTTGAAAATAGTATAGATCAAAATAACTATGAGAACAAAAAAAAATGTAAGATATTTTTCTTCCTATACTAGAGATGCGATAATTTATAGTGGGCCCAAACCTTATTCAACTTTTTAAAGACATGTATTTAAAAAAAAAAATGTAATGTACTTTTTAAAAAAATAATTTTTTAAGGAAATAAAAGAATGAAATAATAAGACAAAAAATATGTTTAACAAGAAAAAGGGTACTATAGCAACAAATCCTACCTAATCCTACATATCCCGTAGTCTGTTGGACCGCTGGGGCGCCACATATGACATGTAAACCAGCCTCCTCCATTTCTCCCTTCTCTCAGCCGTTCTCAATGCCTCGCACAGTTTTGTACCTGTCCATTCCCTGATATTATCTTCCCAACGTTTCTTTTATCTTCCTCTCTTTCGGCCTCCTCTTGTGGTACTGGTGGTACCCTGCAGGATGGTCTTTGCAAGCCCGTTGGTTCTGGTGACGTGGCCATACCATTCCAGTTTTCTTTTCTTGGCTGTGGCCAGCAGGTCTTCATATTTTCCAATTTCCTGTTGTATTCTTTTTCGTATCTGTTCGTTGGTGATATGGTCTTTGTAACAGATACCGAGCAGGGTCCTGAAGCATCTCATTTCCATAGCGTTTATCTTCTTTTCCAGCTCAGCTGTTAGTGTCCATGACTCACAAGCATATAAGAAAATGGAGAGAACCAGTGAGCGCATCAGCTGATTTTGGTGCTGAGGGCTAAGTTCTTGTATTTCCATATTGTCTAGAGCCTCTTTAGTGATGCTGTTGTCTGGGTAATCCTGGACATTACTTCTGGTTTGGAGCCCTCTTCGGATACAATAGCTCCTAGGTATTTGAAGCTGCTTACTGTTTCCCAACTCTGCCCACCAATCTTGATCTGCGTGGTGATGCCGCTGGTGTTACTAGCAACAAATATTTAGAAATAATTATACGAAAATTTTACATGTTGCCTTTTCACAACTATTAAAGTTTCGGAATTGAAAAAAAACAACTATGTCTATGTGTAAAAACTTCGGAGTTTTGTAACAAATCCTCCAAAACGAGAAGGTTGTATATCGCCCACCGTGTTGATGAAATAAAGCTAGCCCACACACAAACAACCCATAAAACGTACCAGTTTTACGTCTGGGGAAATGTTCAACCTTGAATGTCTAATTAGTAGAGTCTAAAATTTTCATACCCGGACGCGTCAAATTTAGTTTGGTGTGAAATAAACCGAACTAGACCAGGTCTAGTATTTTTCTTAAAATAACAAGCCCCACTAAAGCAGCAAAAACAAAATGTGGCTGTAACCAGCGTGACATGGCGGCATGGGTTGAGGGAAGGAAGGTCTAGTCGCAAATAAGATTTTAAACAGCTGCGGTCACTAAGCAAGAGTGGAATGGATTTGGACAAAACAAATAATCTGGCTGTAATTATGTTTTTTTTTCTGTCTTTATTAAGCGTCCCTTCTTAAACTATTTGTATTTTTACACACACAAATTTCAGTGGTTTAAAAGCTAAGTCAAAGTTTTAGTTATTTTCATATGTTTCGTTTTATCAGCATTTCTCTATATATGTTGATTTTGCCATGATCGGGTTTACTATATATAATACCACTACTCTGTTGCATCCACATCCATTTTTACCGCCTATGTTACACCAATCTATAAGTAACATATAACAGATAAGAATTTCGCCAAGGTTTTCATTCAGGATATAATGGTTTACTTATACAAAAAGAAAAAAAAACGTTTACTTCGAATCTGCTACCTAGAACACAGGTCTAGTGCGTATGTGTGGGACAGAATATCCCCAATTGCAGGCCCTCGAGAAAACATTATGACAACAATCAAACGGCGCAAACTGACATGGTTCGGTCATGTTTTGCGGCACAATAGCCTGTCCAAAACAATCCTCCAGGGCACGGTAGAAGGGGGACGTCGGAGAGGCCGTCAGCGGAGATACTGGCTCGACAATGTAAAATATCGGACAGGGTTGCAGTTGACTCAACTATTGACAACCGCTCAAGATAGGCAAAAGTGGAGAAAGTTGACTGCTGAAGTGTCCATTCACTCCCCACAACGAACACAACGGTCAAGGGATGGATGATAATGATATTGTTATTACTACTTTACTCATTGCCCTTCTGTCCACTAATGATTCTAGGTTTAATGATTTAACTATTGATATTACTCAGTTGTGAATATACACTAGTAATGAACTTTGCAGCTCTTTTCTGAATCTGTTGAAATTTTTTAAATGTTTTTTTTAGTTGATGGGTCCCATACACATGATACATATTCTTATACAGGTATAGTGTGCTGATATTTCTAGCCAGCTTTAAAAACATGTGACCTAGAATGTAACTATTTTTCTGTGTGGCCCAGTAATTTTGCTTTTGTGGACCGGTATCGGTACCGGTATCGGGTCGCGGAATCCTGAAAACTCGCGTGTTACACAATGATGGCAGGAGATGATGTTTCCGAGGTGTGTGATAAAATGAAATCTTCCATCTAGTTTGGAGTACATTAAAGTACATTGGTTTGGTCGTATGCAGATAGGTATTGAGCCCGAGGGGAGCATAATGATATCAAGGTTTTGTTATGGGAAGTAAAATGACGTCAAGATTTGTAATTAGAAGTAAAATGACGTTAAGGTTTTGTTATGAGAAGTAAAATGACGTCAAGGTTTTGTAAGGGGAAGTAAAATGACGTCAAGGTTTTGTAATGAGAAGTAAAATGACGTCAAGGTTTTGTAATGAAAAGTAAAATGACGTCAAGGTTTTGTAATGAAAAGTAAAATGACGTCAAGGTTTTGTAAGGGGAAGTAAAATGACGTCAAGGTTTTGTAATGAGAAGTAAAATGACGTTAAGGTTTTGTAATGAGAAGTAAAATGACGTCAAATATTGTAAAAAGGGGGGGGGGGGTGCAAAATGAAGTATTTTGTGTGTGAGAATTGAATAACTATCATAAAACACAAATAATATTCAAATAAATTAATTATGTTTCGATAGAGTAGTGATAGAGTGATAGAGTAGTGAACAGGTAAGCAAATATTAGAAAACTAAAAATGTTAGAAAGTATTTTATAAGTTGTACAAACGTTCCTTCTAGATAGAAGATTATTACGTTCAATAGGCTCAAAACTCCTGCAGGGCGGCAGGGATCTTTCGGCTGCAAGAGATAGAACCCGCGACCTGCCGGTTGACAGTGTGGTGAACTAACCACGGGACCAGTGTTCTTATTTTGACTAAATTTAGTAAAACACAAAAGTGTGTGGTAGGCTGGATGGGGGAGGGGGGGGGGGGGGAGATTGGCCTTCCACAGAAAAAGGAAATGAAAAACAATGTACTGTAACAGTTTAATGTCGAAACGCCGTTTGGGACTGTTCTTTACAATCAAGTTTTCATCTAAACAAATTAATTAAGTGATAAATCAATAAAAGTACATTTATAAAAGTACACTGTAAAAAAAAATGAAAACAAAATTGATTTACTTTAGTTTTCTGTTCACTGTTTGTTACATTGTAAGCTAGTTAATAATTATGGATCAATGTCATGATATTTTAATGAATGTATTATCTTCAATGTCATGATATTTTAATGAATGTATTATCTTCAATGTCATGATATTTTAATGAATGTATTATGGATCAATGTCATGATATTTTAATGAATGTATTATCTTCAATGTCATGATATTTTAATGAATGTATTATGGATCAATGTCATGATATTTTAATGAATGTATTATCTTCAATGTCATGATATTTTAATGAATGTATTATGGATCAATGTCATGATATTTTAATGAATGTATTATCTTCAATGTCATGATATTTTAATGAATGTATTATGGATCAATGTCATGATATTTTAATGAATGTATTATCTTCAATGTCATGATATTTTAATGAATGTATTATGGATCAATGTCATGATATTTTAATGAATGTATTATCTTCAATGTCATGATATTTTAATGAATGTATTATCTTCAACTTCCTCTCTACTTCTCACCCACCGAACCCTTTAATGGGAACGTTGGTCTAGCGCAGCGGTTCCCAAATTGTGGGTCGCGACCCCCTTGGGGTCGAATGAACATTTCGCGGGAGTCGCCAAAGATTTTCGGAAAACGTATGTTTTCGATGGTCTTAGGAGCCGAACACAGCTTGTGTTGGAAAGAAGGATCGAACAAGCACTCTTTTTTTCTCATGCGGCTCCTGGTCTACTTTATCGGTTTTCTTTGAAAAGCATGACATTAAGCAGACAAAATGATTATGATGATAAATTCTGTGAAATAACACTTTCACATCCTTGTAGACTAAATGTCATGGTTTTTTTCCAAATACACCTGACACCACATATTTATGTACTTGCCAGAAGCCCATTCACGTTCAAAGTTGATGATGTTCCTGAGAAAGCACAAAGGAGTTTATTAACATATTGAGCTTATTAACAACGATGTAGCAAAAACTGATTTCTCTATAATGCCAGGTACACAATTCTGGATCAAAGGTTTGGAGTCATAAAATTGTTTGACTGACTTTGTGTTGCGCCATTTACTTCCATTTGCGACAAAATATCTTAGTGAACATGCTTTTCCACCTTGCATGTTGGTTATCAAGTCGAAACACAGTAGACCAGGGGTCGGGAACCTATGGTTCGCGAGCCAGATGTGGCTCTATTGATGGCTGCATCTGGCTCGCAGACAAATGTTGGATTATAAAAAAACTGTTTCTTTAGATTTCTTTGATATACATATTAATTGCATATCAATATTTCATTCTACAAATGAGCTAAAGTCTACTGCAGCTCAGCATCAGAAGTGGTAAAGGAGATAAACTCCGCAGACCTAAAAGACAGAAAAATAGCAATCCTGCTTCCACTGTTATTAAAGGGAAATAATTCTTGCCTTACGTTACACAAAATGCACATATTTACTTGAATTTTTAGTTTTAAACATAATGTATGGCTCTCACAGATTTACTTTTCAAAATATGTGGTGTCCATGGCTCTCTAAGTCAAAAAGGTTTCCGACCACTGCAGTAGACTTATTGTTGGACATGAACTGCTTAGTTGTGCTCTTGCAAAGACTGTCCCGAGAATTTCTGAACGGATAAGAAATACGCAATGTCAACCATCCCAATAGCTGACGTTCGTGTTGTAATTAGAAATTAGGCCAACATTTGTTTTTATGCTTTCTTGTTTTTGTTTTTTTATGATTAATCGCTATGCTTTACTTAAGTTCAATTTGTAACAATAAAAATACATCCTGTGTATCAGATATTTACATTACAATTCATAACAGTCGCAAAATGCAGTAATAAAGTAGGTTCGAAATTATTATTTTTTTTTTTCGCCAAAAGATGACAAACTGTATAAAGGGGTCGCGGCTTTAAAAAGTTTGGGAACCACTGGTCTAGCGACAGTGCGTTCGGACATTCGAATTCGGGTTCGTGTCCTTATGAACGCCAAAATATGATTTTTCTATAGTCAACTTAGATGTGATGGTCATCTGACATTTCGGCGGGGGGGGGGGGGGGGGAGGGGGGTGTTGAGTAACGGCTGATGGGCATTGTGTTGGTCACCCATGTCTGCCATAGCGACATAGAAAGCGTGAAAGCTGCTTCATTTGCTTTAGAGACCAATCTGTCGGAGACGGTGCACGAGCTAACAGCGCGAATGCCCTGGGTTCGAATTCTGGCGAAGGCTAAGCTTTGTTCCCGGGTCTGGCGGGTGTCCCTGCGTGTACATATCTCTGATGGGTACCTGACTTTAGTTGGGGTAAAGTAAAGGCGGCTGGGTATTATACTGTACACACAATCCCCTCGTATGCCGCGGCCACAGAAACTACTCAACCCATTTAATTTTATCTTATCGAAAAGATTTACATTTTAATTAGGTTAATTGAAATTTTGTCACACAATCCCCGAGTGTGCCGTGGCCACAGAAACTGGTGATCGCTGCTTTATCGGCCATTTTGTTATTCTGGTCCGAAAGGTACTTTACTTAAAACTTGAAATGTGTCTAGAAAAACGGATTAGCCTTCCGGCTCTGAAATCTAATGCGTTACGTTACGGTGAGGAAGGGGGGGGGGGGGGGCAAATCAAAAGCCTGTCCGAGACATGCCGCATTACATAGGGGACGATCCCCACAGTCATATGCACTTAATGCACTACACGTTTTACATGAAAGAAATCCCCCCTCTGATCATTAACGTGGCGGCATTTTTCATATACCGGCACTGTCGCCCGGTAGCTCAAATTCCAGATCATAGACCTGGTCATCCAGGACCATACTAGGGGATTGTGTGTCCAATACAATGCCCACCCGCCTTTACTTTACCAGCAACTTGAAGTACTCATCAGAGCTGGGTAGACTTAGGGACACACTCCAGACCCGGGAACAAATCCTAGCCTATACCAGAATTCGAAACCAGGACCTTTTGTACGCCACCCGAACGCGCTGCCACTTGGCCACCGCCCGACCTGCTCTCTATGTACGTCTGTCTAGTGTTATTAGTCCGTCTGTACCCCCCCCCTCTCTATATCTGTGTATGCTCCTCACTATATGTCTCCCTCACTCTCCTCGTTCGATCTGAGTGTCATTCCATCAATCTATCTTTCTGCTTGTTTCTCTCTCTATCCCGATCCCGACTCTCTCACCACTCTCTCTCTCTACATACCGCCACTCTCTCTCTCTCTACATACCGCCACTCTCTCAAGCTTACTAGCAAGACAGACTAACATGAAAAAAGAAACTATACAAATTGAGCTAATTTGTAACATAATTGACTTGTCTGGCTTTTTTTTTCTTTATCTTGTCTCTCTCGCAGGAGTACTTTTTACTTCTTCTCAGTCTTTCTCTGTATTCCTATCTGTCTATCTCTCTCTCTCTCTCTCTCTCATCTCTCTCTCTCTCTCTCTCTCTCTCATCTCTCTCTCTTTCTCTCTCTCTCTCTCTCATCTCTCTCTCTCTCTCTCTCTCTCTCTCTATCTCTTTCAATATCTCTATCTCTGCAGATAAATGATTATTTACAAGTCTGTTTAAAGTTTATGTTTGTATACCCTACCTACATCCTACATATCCCGTAGTCTGATGGACCGTTGGGGCGCAACAGATGACATTGTACACCAGCCTCTTCCATTCCTCCCGTCTCTCAGCCCTTCTCGTTGTGTCGCACAGCTTTACTCCCATCCACTCCCCGATGTTGTCCTCCCATCGTTTCTTTTGTCGTCATCTTTTTTCTCGCACACCCTCTATGATGGTGCCCTACAAAAAAGTTTTGGCAAGCCCGTCGGCTCGTGTTATGTGACAATATTGACAATACTAGTTCACCTTTCTTTTCTTGACCGTGGTTGTTATATTGTTCGATGTCTTGGATTATCCTTGTTTGTGTCTGCTCGGTGGAGATGTTTGTATTTAGCACAATATAATTGTTAAGAAATACATAAATAGAATTATAATAAACGCTATCCGGTGAAAAATAATCAAAGGGTCCACTTTCATCTTAGCAGCTATTGTACAGCGTCTATGGCAACACAATGCCAGCGAAGAGTGTAGCCGTTAAAGTAAAACATAACAATCAATTCTCCAAAATAATTTTATTGATATTGTCAATATGATAAAAGCGTATGCTAAACAAATACCTGAGGTATATACGTTTACAACATGGGTGTGCAACAGTATCAGTGACTGGGCCGAAAAAGTCATTTAATACCCTAACCCTAACCCTAACCCTAAAGAAATCAATGGTAAAAAACAACGTTAGGAACTACTGTTAAAAAAAATACACAACATCTTTTATACCAGCTGGACATTTCTATTCAGCTCTTCGTGGAGTTTTAAAGACAAGATTTAACAACCAAAGACAATATTATTAGGATAATTTTAGTTTGGAATTGGTCGGTCGCTTCACTAACAACGCCCCGCACGTTCGAGGACGCTTGGTCCCCCAGGGGCGAAGGGTGGCACTTATCCACGGACTTAAAGTTGTACTCGCCAATTTATTTTGATGGTTGGCTGGGAGAGGGAGGTAGACAGCTAAGCGAGTTTTCAATGATGTAACCATTGCCTACGGATGTGGGGTTACGGGGGGGGGGGGGGGAGACTATAACGAAAGATCAATTTCTCACACCCTCAATTAGGCTTGGCATATACATGTGTTTCAAAAGAAGAACATTCAGGGACAAAAAAGAAGACAAAAGAGGACAAAAAGGTGACAAAAAAAGGAAAAAAAATGGGACAAAAAAGAGGACAAAAAAAGAGGACAAAAAAGAGGACAAAAAAAAGACTTATTGAGGTGTTACGGGTTTTGTTCAGCAACCAATATACATTTTACTACAAAATGGCTACCCATAATTGCATATTCGTTAACCGACCAAGAAAGTCTTGTTAAAAATGAATTACCGTATATACTCACGTATAAGTCGCACTTTATTTACCGAAAATTTCGACAAAAAGTAAGGGTGCGACTTATACACCCGACACTGTTTTTGAAAAGTCCGAAAAACATCACTACTCTGTCATACAGTTTCCTACACAACCCGTATAGTTTACTGTAGTGATGTAGAATTACTAGGATATGCGTAGGCCTACATTTTACATTAAGAAAACTTTCGTAGGTGTAAATATACTACCTTTAAATAACTGAAAGTGACAAATATTTTAGATTTTTCAAAGCTAAAAGGCAGTGTAACCCCTGAAAGTCAGGGTGCTACTTATATTATACGCGGGTCAATGATATAAGAAAAATAATCTTCAACTAGGGGTGCGACTTATCCACCGGTGCGACTTATACGCGAGTATATACGGTATATTATTATGTAGATTGCAGGCTGAATCGTCCGCTTGCGTTTGAGTAATGTTCAGTTTATTCATTTCTTGCACAAATGATCACTTGTTTTTTAAATGTATTATAAGCATGTTAATATTATGGTTCAAAACTGTAGGCCTACATAAAATATTACATTAGCCAGACAATTTTAAGGTTCCGAGCTTTGCATGCCGTATGGAGTCCTTTAGAGTAGCGGTTAAATTGTAGAGATTTTCTTTTACACTAAAGTTTTCTTTACCTAATAAATATATCAATTTGTTCGCTATAGACAAATTTAACGAATTTGACGAAAGTCAAAAGGTATAAGTATAAATTTGAAACCTTCTTCAAAAGTAAATGTGTACTATATTTCTCTATTCGTAGGTTTATTTTTTAAAACAAAACGTTTTACTAATGAGTTAAAGTTATAAACAGAAACGCCCTTAAAAAAAATACAGAGTTTTCAAAATGACAACTTGACAGCAACAATTAATTATTCGTATGCATATTCCATGGCCATGGCGACCGTAAACAATTTAAAAAAAAACACAAAATAGCGAAAGAAACGTTTTCACTTCAGTTTTTATTGTGATATTTTTTTTTCTTTCTCTCTTAACAAAACACATAGTAGATATTTCTTTCTCCGTCATTTTAACTGTAGATATATATTATATTTAATTAATATATACATATATCCAATCCCGTCCACTCCGTTCGGCTTCTGACGCACTAACTCTTCGGATCCCTCGCACGAAGCTAGTGTCCGCTGGCCAACGTACATTTTCCTACGCGGGCCCGTCCGTCAGGGTTTTCCCTCCCTGTAAAAGCTTTTTTTTTTTTCTTTTTATTTTCTCTCTCTTTCCTTTTTGATTGTTTTTTTTTTTATTCTTTTATCTGAACATATTCATTGCAGTCATTCATTTCTCCGTCATTTTGGAGGGCATAGTTACTAGTATAATATAATCATGGTATCATCCTGAACTCAATTTCAGTAAAACTGTAAGCCCGTAGTTAAGGATCTTTGTTTTCAGAACAAACAACAGCAAAACATTTTAAAATAGGACGAGATAGTGTTACAGTTATATTTTAGGAGGTCAACTGGTTTGTGTACATTACGACCAGTTACCGCCCCTTCTCACCGTGGTGACCGCTACGGTCACGGAAAAAAAGGTTAAAAAAAAACTGGTTTTGTGAACACGGACACACATGGGAGTGTGTGTGAGTTTTTAGTAGCGAGAGTTGGGTTTTTTGGCTTGTGGCGAGACAGTGGATTGTAAATAGATTTTGGAATGTGACGTAAGAATTGAGGTTGTAACTATCTTCCTATCGATATTAAACGTTTTTGTTGCAAACTGTTGTGTGTTGAGTCTAAAAGACCTGGAGTTTTGAAGCATAAACACGCACGAAGCGTTTTTAAAGCGTAAACAAGTCACGTAACAGATAGTAAATGAAATGTTGGTTCAAACTTATACAGACGCATACATCAATGGTCTCAAAATTCTGCTTGCTCAAGGTACAATTAGTCTTCCGTCACGGTGTTCGAGGTGGCAGCGCGTTCAGCTGTCGTACTGAATGGTCCTGGGATCGAATCCTGGTGAAGGCTAGGATTTTTTCTCGATTCTGAAGGGTGTCCCTGAGTCTAACAAGCTCCAATGAGTATTCGACTTAAGTTGGGTTAAAGTAAAGGCAGCTGGGCATTGTGCTGGCCTCACTTTTTCATGTAGAAGAGAATTGAACTGCAGTTTAGGTGTGTCTTACGCGTGCCATTGAAAATCCCTCTGCGTGTCAAGATTCGCACACGTTTTGCAGGATGCCGACCCCTGCCCTAGTATGCCGTGGCCACAGAAACTGGTGAACGATGGGTACTTTACTTTTTACTTAAACGTTATCATCAGCTGCTAACATTTCTTACCAACATAACTTTGAGTGACCACGGAACGAATTTTCAGCAATGCTAAAGAGTTTGGGCATTTTTGAAGTCTGGCCAATAATTGACAAAACAAAATGGCCCACAAATGTGTAACTTAAGTACACATCGTGCAAGGCATGACCTGGCATGAACAACACCGTTGTAGCGATCTAATTATAAATCCCCCACTGCTCCTTCCCATTTCCCAATCTAGATGTTCTTTAGTATGGAAGACTACTGTGTATGGGTTGGTTATTCGTGACAGATGTTCGGATACTGCTAAGGTCATCGGTTTGTTGTTGTTCGTTAGGTGGCATATATGTGTTCTAAAAGCATGAATTTAGTTCTTGAGTTTTAGTTTTTGTTTTTCTGGCAGTGCTTTGTTTCGCAGTTGTGTATTCATTCGGGAATATGTTTCTGCGTTGGTACGTCTAGCAGACTTAAGACAAAACGAAAACGTACGTAAAATCCTAGTTATTTTTATCCATTATAAAAATGTTGACGTATCTGCTGCATGTATAATTCTTAACCTATTGCAAGTTTATGGGGCGCGGTGGCGTGGCGTATCGAAGATCCTGGGTTTGATTCCTGGTGAATGTTAGGATTTTGCCCCCGGGACTCGAGGGTGTCCCTGAGTCAGCCCAGATGGGTACCTGACACAATCCTCTAGTATGCCGTGGCCACAGAAACTGGTGAACGCTGCTTCACCCGGACCTATTATCGATTTGGTCCGACGGGTACTTTACATTACATTGCAAGTTTAGATCGAAGTTATTGCAAACCTAACCATTACATTTTGAAAAACAAAACTAGCTCTAACTCATTTCAAACCTTGAAGATCTTTCTGTCTAAACTCTTCCTCATTCGCAAGCCCCCCCCCCCCCCCCATCTTTTATTTTTGAACGAATGTAATCCGACAATTATCGGTCACTGCGTACGAAATGATTTCGTGGCTAGAACGAAGCCCAGCCGTATTGTATTCTGACAGTTGTGTATTTATTCGGGAATATGTTTCTGCGTTGGTACGTTGGTACCTCCAAAACATACACACATTGGCGGACTGCTCATACTCTTTAGATTTGCTTTATTACCCTAGTGATGTCTTCAGGAAAAGGTTCATTTCGAAAACAACCGTCTGCAATTTGTGATAACTTTCTGGACATGTTTCTGGTGCCCCAGGATGCCTAGCGGCAGCATGCTCTTATAACGTGCCGATGGTCCCGGGTTCGACCCCAGCGAGGACTAAGAGTTGTCGGGGTGTCCCCGAATCTACCCAGCTTTGGACTTACCTGACATTAGTTTGGGGCAAAGTGAGCGCGACTTGGCATTGTCTTCGCTACACAATCCCCTAATAATGCCATGGCCAAGGAAAATAGTGAACGTTGCTTCACGTGCCCTATATGTCACATTTGTCTGGTGGGGCTATGTTACAAAATATCTCGGAAAGCATAATGTATACAAGAAAGCATCTGTAACTTGCGATTACATTTTCGACATATTTATGATGCCTTCTATAACCTAGCAATGTACAGAAGGTCCTGAGCTCATGTCCTGAATAAAGATAGTAATTGTGTGTGTGTGTGTCTGGAGGATGCCCCCTTAATCTATCCATCTCTGAACAGGCCTGACATTAGGAGCAAAGTAAATAAAACTGGGCATTGTACTAGCCACACAATCCCCCTATTACACCGTTGTCACGGAAACTTAAGAGAATGCTGCTTCACACAGATCCATTGGATCAAATATTGGTCTGTGGTTAAGCTACTGTACATATATGTCCGTAAACAACATTCTGTACACAAAAACTTGCAACAACATTCCGGACAAACTCCTGGGACTAATATTTTAAGTGGCTTTAATTTCTCCCCCCCCCCTTCCCCTGGAGAGTCTAGGGATCTCTGAGAACAAAATGTAAAGTCTATCTTCTCAATAGTTCAAAAGGTTCTATTTTGTCGTTACCTTAAAGCTGTAGAGTCTGTTACAGTTCGTATGGCCTTATTGAACTAGTCTTGAAAAATAATGCAATCCATAATAATTATGAGATCATCATTACATAGTTCAAATCTAGGTTTAACGTAAGTTTATTTTGTCCTGGTTTCTGGTTCTCAGATGGATGGTAGCAGGGCCGTCGAGGAAGGTTTTATAATACTGAAGCAGGTCTGACATTGGGGCCCCCTTTTTAAAAAGGCTTTATTTTATGGGGGGGCCCCTTGAACTAGATGGATCTCGGGACATTGTACCGTCATCAGCCCGCCTTAATCCCTCTCAACCCGAACCCGGAAATCTTTACGTGAGTTCCAATCTCTAACTTTAATAACCTAGCTCCTAGGTATTGTGCTGGCCACAGACTCCCCGTGGTATGCCGAATGCCGCTTCAATAGCTCCGTGGATGGACAGACCTGGTATGAGACGGGATGCTATATTATTTTCATACGTTATTGGAGCGAATTAAACATATTAATTAAAGGCTTAATTTCTGAGGCAATTTGTCCTAAAGGCTGAGTCGATATTTTAACAAATCGGATTAGGGCCGATGGAGTTTTAAAAGCAGCGCCGATAACTCGATCAATAAACACCATGGCTTCTGGCTTTCTCTATTAAATCATTATTTCGACCCGGTTAGGAATGATGATAGATTGGACCATTGGACCATACCGGAAGTAGTGAAGGTTCTAAGGTCAGACCCGTAATACTATTTCGAGGGCTATTTTATGTTGGCATACAGCGAGGCTTGTGTGGCCGAAGAAAAAAACAAAACAACACGAGTTCTCTGGCGTTTTACATGATGGACATGCAACTTAGCAATACAATTGTAACGATCTAACCATAGACCACTACGCTACAGAAGTTAAAATAATAATAACATAATAATATAAATGTAATTATTAGGTGTTAGAACATTTACAGTATAAATAGCGTTTACACCATAGAAGCAGACAACCAAAGACGTCATAATCTGCTATTCACAAGGAATGTCTGTAAACTTATAAGACAATTTAATATTGTAGCTCACCCTTGCATCTATAATAATAATAATTCTATTTGGATAGCGCTGCTAACAAACATAATATAAGCTTATGGCGCATTTAATATTGAGCAACAAATAATCAAGAACACCGATATAATTATCTAGGCTAAAAACATTTAAAGCTAATAATTGATTTAAAACTATACAAACATAGGACAAAGCAAATGAATGTAGGATTAACCGACTTAAAAAAAAATAAAACAGTAGTAAAAATAAAAACTGAATTACCCATTACATATCGTCTAAGTAATGTAAGCGGCAAAGCACGATTCATTTCTAATTATTTGCATATAAAAAATATATATTACAGATTTCGTATTCAAGGGGAATAATCAACATGGCACGTCTCCAGACCTGGCGCCATCCTGTCTGCTCAACAGATGATCATCGAGGCGCTCGGAAATCTTCGGAATGCCAAGTTCGGATTAGCTTACTGCTGATTGGACGCTTTGTTGATTTCGTATCCTGATATTTGTGAGCGGGAATTCGGATTTGTCAAAATAAACAACAAAAGACAAGTGTGTTTTATTTTTAATTAAAGTTTAAGGTTTTGTGTAGTATTTGTCAGTTTTAAAAAACTATCAATAATGTAGAAGTCTAAAAACACGCCTGTAACAATGATGGATGCCATTACAGTGATTGTACCGCCATTCAACCCTGCGTCGGCCTTGACCTTTGTCCTCTCCACGTCATCCATGAGTAGGCCGGAGGTCTCGAGCTACGCCCCAAACGAGAGCCTCTCCCTGAGCAACGGAAGCAGCGCCTCCCACGCCGCCGGGCAGAAGGAGGTCAAACCTTTCCAGTGGGGGATGCTGGGCCTGACCCTGATCATCGTCTGCACCGCCGTGGGGAACCTGCTGGTGTGCCTGGCCGTCTGCTGGGAGAAACGCCTGCAGAACATGACCAACTACTTCCTGATGTCCCTGGCCATCGCAGACTTTCTGGTGTCGCTCCTGGTGATGCCCATAGGGATGATCGTGGAGATATTTGGTGAGTACTCTAAACTATGTTAAACTCTCGCATGCATTTTTCTTACACACACAGACGTCCTAAATATATTTGGTGATTAGTCTAAAGTATGTTAAACTCTCGCAGTCATTTTTATAACTCACATGAACGTTCTTAATATTTGGTGAGTACCCTACAGTATTTACAACTAACTCTCTCTTACACTTTCATATCACACAGAAATATCCTCAACATTGCTTTATTATTTTTTTCTGTTATGAGTAAACCACATACTTATCTAAAAGCGTCTACATGACAATAACTACATGACTATCTATTTAATGTATCCCAATCCAGATACTTAACTGTCACTTACAGGCAAGAAAGGAAGTGAGAGTGAATGTCATTATGACATTTTATCATTTTTGTCTATTATGAGTAATATTGCTATTAGTACAATGTCTACGTTTCGCCCACGTAATTCGCCCATGTAATTGATGTCTGTGATTAAATTTGTTCTATGGGCCACGTCCGGAATATATCAACCCACCCACGACACATGTGTCCTCTAAATTTTGATTATACGTGTACCAAAGTACCATTTCTAATTCATCCAACGTTCCAACAGTCTATAGGTCGTTCTGCTCTATCACAAAAGTTCTTCGTAGAAGAGACTTGCATGGCTCTTTTGTTGGTCTTCCGCCTGCTAGTGAAAACTGTTCTGCGTGCACAGAGTCTGTTAGTTGCCGACCACTGACCTAGACAAACACTTTCATCACCAACCAATGGGATCTTTGATCACAGATGTTTTAGTGTTGATACTATGAATACTTGTGTTATTTGAATAAGCAAAAATTGTGGCCGCGTTAAACTAGGAGATTGTATGGCCAACACAATGGCTTGACGTCTTTACTTTACCCAAACTCGTAAGGTATCCATTAGGGACTGGGTAGACTCAGTGATACCCTTCCCAGACCCGGGAACAAATCTCAACCTTTACTATGATTCGAACGCAGGACCTTCGGTACGCGACCCGAACGCGCTGCCCTCTGTGCCCCCATATATGTATGTATTATATGTATGTTTATAAATCTTTAATATAAAAATTAACATATCTAACTTGGAGAAACACGCTTATATTTTCTATTCTATTAAAGAAACAATAGTTGTGCATTCAACATTGAGCAATCTATCAATCGTTTATATAAGTGATGATAAAACTTTAAAGACTTTCTCTATACTGATACATTTATAGAGAAAGAGCTATAAAATCTTCGTTTTGTAAGTTAAAATAAACAGTTCCCTTAAAAGGGTTTCTTTAAGGCGCCGTAAAAATGGAGGAAAAGTGTCTAAGAATAAATGTAAAGTTCATTTTGCCCCCAGGGGGGCGTATCCGGAAGTGTCTTTTCCTCTTCTTTTTCCACAAAACCATCCATTACCTCTTACAACCAGCCCATTTTCTCACGAACCTGAAGAAATGTGGGGGGGGGGAAGGGGGAGTAAGGGATTGTGTGTGTGTTAGGTTTGTCACATTAAGAGGTTTTCTGTACGATTGTATTGATGTCGCTGTAGCTGTAATTTGTGAGTGATTAGAGTGCAGGATTAGAACGGAAGGTCCAGGTTCAAATCCTAATCGTTTATTAAATTGGATATCTGTCCAGTCTTTTAGGGTGTTCGCACATTGTGCAGGCCACACAATCCGCATTTTATTAAATTTTCTTTTACAAGCCAAGAATCTATTTATAGAAAATCTACTGGATGTATGGAAATCAAGATATAAAGTTAGATAGCACATGAGAAAGGACACCTCGATAAATGTAGATCTGTATATAGATAGATAGATAGGCAGATATATAGACTATATTTATAAAGATGGATAGATTGATACATAGATAGATATGTAAATAGATTAATAGATATGGAGATATAAAGATAGACTGACATGTAGATGGTTAGGTAGATAGATAGATATATAGATAGGTAGAAAGACAGGTTGATAAATATATACCGTAGATAGGAAGATTTGTAGGTAGGTAGATAGACAGATAGAAAGATAGATACACATGTAGATAGATAGGTAGGTAGATTGATAGGTAGGTAGATAGATAGGTAGATACAGAAATAAGTGAAGGGCTTATTTCTTATATTATATCTTTTATCATAAGATAATTGGCATATCTATATTTATCAAAATTAGTATTGTAGTTATTTTTCCTGATCTAAAAAGGGGCAGTAACTCTCCTGAAAAAAAGACTGGTTTTCATTTTCTCTTTAAAACTCATAGATTATCTTTCCGTAATTATCTCCCATTGATCCGCAGTAACTCTGATGTTACATCCTGAAGCCAGTCGCATCGGTCGGTTGGCTGGTTCCCTCCTTATTTTCCCATCATGCTATAACTCGTCTGCAGCCAATGAAATTACCTTTTCGACGAAAAACCGATACCGACGAAAATTGAAACCGACGAAATTTGAAACCGACAAAAATTGAAACCAACGAAAACCGAAACCGAAAAAAAACGAAACTGACGAAAAACCAAAACCGACGAAAACCAAATCCGACGAAAAGGGAAACGGAAGAAAATTGAAACCGACGACAATTGAAACCGACAAAAATTGAAACCAACGAAAACCGAAACCAAAAAAAAACGAAACTGACGAAAAACCAAAACCGACGAAAACCAAATCCGACGAAAAGGGAAACGGAAGAAAATTGAAACCGACGACAATTGAAACCGACGAAAATTGAAACCGACGAAAATTGAAACCGACGAAAAGCTAAACCGACGAAAAGCGAAAACGACGAAAAGTGAAACAGTCGAAAACCGAAACCGACGAAAAGCGAAACCGACGAAAACTGCAGTCAACGATAGGCGAGGTTTGACTCTTTATTAATATGCTTTAGATAGTTCTCTTGTTTGTTGTAAGTAGTTCGTCCGTCTTTCATTTGCCTGTACAACTTGTAATGTACAACTTAGTATCAACTCTGTTATGCCAGACATCATTCTTACAATTTAACATTTTATTGAAAGCCCATTTCAAATATTTCTTTCACCGACTGGTTCATAATTGGTTCTATTATATACAATGAATATTAAAAAAGCGTTTATAATGAAGTAAGTATAATGGTTGAATTCATTTACTAAATTTTAATGTCATCACCATTTCCACGGTTAGCGTAATCACAGTTAAACAAGTTAATTATAAACGCAAAGGTCATTTATATTGTTACGAATATCGGTCATAAATGAATGACGTAGTAAGGCATTGACCTCTTAACAAGTGCGTATCAGAGTCCAAGGCGACCAAGGTTTGACCTTTGTGCCCTGAGGGCAGTTTAAATAAAAAAATTCGTCCAACCCCGTGGAAATTGGAGGATAATTCTGGATGTTATAGAGAAAGAGGTTAAAATGCGTATTAAGACCCTGTAGAATCTTCGATGATAGTTTTCTTTGTAAAGTCCCCACCTCCTTAAAGTTAGTTCAGTTGGAAAGTTTGTAGAGTGAAGTCGCTATATTAATACTTGTACATTATATGCCATTTATTTTGAAATACTTATGTTACCATCAGTTGATGCGTTTATTGATCGTTTATATTGAGTCTACAATTTAAATAAAATTGTTTATTCAACAACTGGAGTTGTTTGATCTATCATTGTTGAGAAAGGTGTTGAAGATAATTATCACGAATATAACTACATTACTGCATAGACCTGTCAGTCAAGGAACCCCTAGCTTGGGCTACAGATTAGCAGAATCTAGAGACTTCTAATAAAGATACAACTATATACATTGAATCCGATTTAACGAGTCGTAATAATAGTCATCATAGAGACGTCCATAACAATATTTTAACGGTGTATAAAAAGCCCTTTCTGTAAAAAGTTTTAAATAAGCCACGCTTACATAAAGAAACATACAGACATACATGCAACCCATCTTAGAAATAATACATATTCACCAAACCGAAATGTATTGAATCGGCGCCAGGGTTTAGAGTTTAGATCTATTACTGCATTTTGTTTTAAAAACCTCACGTGTGTTTCAAATAATTCATTCACCTGTCGAGACGTCTTTTCTCACCTGTACTGACACAACATTGTGTCTGGACCATACAACTACATCATTGGTCGGAACATTGTGTCTGGACCATAAAACTACATCATTGGTGGGAACATTGTGTCTGGACCATACAACTACATCATAGGTCGGTAGTAGCTGTCTTTATCTGGGTAATTCAATTTTGTTTGTTTTCTTTTTTCAACACATGTTAGTGACATGATGACAGCTCTCGTAAATTGGAGATTCAAACTGTGCCTCCCACCTCCCCGTTGGGCCTTCATAAGGATATTTTAATTAGCCTACCTGAATAACTTTACTTAAAAGTGGCATTCTTTTATGTCAGCAAAGTTGTGTTTTTTTTGTGGTCATTTCATATTTTCAGTAAAAGTAAAGTATCCCCATTGATTCGTAAGGCTTGCGAAGTAGCGCTAATAGGTTTTTGTGGCCACGGTATGCTAGGGGATTGTGGGGCCAGAACAACGCGTAGCCGCGTTTACTTTTTCCTAACTAATATTAGGTACCACCCATCAGAGCTGGGTAGGCTCAGGGACACCTCTCCAGACCCGGGAAACGAATACTAGCCTTCACCAGGATTTCAACTCAAGACCTTCGGCACGCCATTCAAAAGCTCTGCTGCTCTGACACCGTGCCCTTATTTCCAGGACAATCTAATATTTCTTGAAAGTATTGCCGGTTTGACAATCTTTAATCGCCGTATCAAGCAACGGTATCATTGTGGTCAGCGTAAAATCAAAAATGTGCTTTTTGTTTATCTAAAGGCTCAATATTGTTTATATCAATGATGATATTTGGCCAATCATCCAGGATATAATCCAACATTTACGACGGCCAAAGTATAAAACCTATAAAAATAAAGTATCCAAAAGGTTTTTTGCAGACCACATCTTTGTTTTTCACTGTAAGACTTATATTAAAAACTTTATTCGGTATGAATTTTTATGCGTTCAAATAATTAAAATACAAATACATTTAACGCTGAATCTGTTATAGATCTATGTATCATGTATGGGGAGCGGTGGCCGAGTGGCGGCGCACTTGACTGGCGATCCGAAGGTTCGAATCCTGGTGCAGGCTAGGATATTTTTTTCCGGGACTTGATGGTACCCCTGAGCTCTACCAAGCTCCGATAGGTACCTGACACTTTGTGGCGGCTGGGCATTGTGATGGCCCACACATACCCTCGTATGCAGTGAACGCTGCTTCACCAGCCCAATGATCAGTTTGTAGATTTGAGAGTTGATTGGTAGTATGTTTTCTCTTATTACATTTACGTGTGTTTGTGTTCATTGGATTGGGGGAAAGAAATGTTTGTATAGAGAATTTCGATAAGTGTGGAATGGCCACAACAAGGACTAGCCAATTGTCCACTCGGACACAATGACTGTATCAAGAGTTAAGAATGCAGAAATGAAATGTGTGTGTTTGAGTTAGTGTGTGTTTGAGTTAGTGTGTGTTTTAAGTGTATGGATGGGAGAGAGATTTGTGAAATGCTAGAAATATCAGAAGTACGCCCAGAAGGCTCCGAAATGAAATAAATATCTTTCATGAGAGACATATTCATAGATCATCTATCTCTTATTGCGTGTAGAGGTAGAGTTAATGTTTATCTTATCTTATACATTACAGACGCTCCTTCTATACAGAAGATTATTGCGTCCTATGCTCATCCGTTGTCCGAGTCTAGTCTTGCATCTTTATTAATGTTTAAAATTATAAGGTACTGGTTTTTGTCCTTATTTGTTCACGTCCGAATGCCGCTCGGGAGGAAAGAGTACTTATATGCATTTGTTCTCGCATAAGGGAAAAGGAAAGTTGTTTTTATCTTTATGTTTATCTGAGCATTGCAATAGATTGTTATTGGGTTGTATTTCTATATTATAGTTCAATGCCTTATATATTATTACTATTTTACTCTTTGCCTTACTGTCCATTAGTGTTTCTATGTTTAGTGATTTATCTATCAATCTATCTATCTTTTTATTTATCTATTGACGTGTCTGCCAATTCATCTATTCGCCCCCTCTGTCTGTCAGTTTTCTATTTAACTATACCAATATATTATTAATTCACGTCATTGATAAAGTCGTTTGTTTATCATGCCTGTCTATATTGTCTGTCTGATGATCAATTGAACCCCTAAAAGTCGGTCTGTCCGTCCCTCAGCTATTTGACGTACCAAGTGATCCGTCTCTCTATCCGCCTGTCATTGCCTGCGAACGCTAAACTATCAATATTTAAATATATCTATAATTACTTCCTGTCAGCCATCTGCCTGCCACCCCACCCCCCCCCCTTGTTTGTTTTTAAAAATTTAATTTCCATCGATGCGCCTTTTGGAGATTTTAAGATTTGTTTGGGGGGGGGGGGGGGTGGAAGCACCGGCAGTTTCCAGAGACAAAAATAAAAATTCAATTCCTTAGAAACAAAAGCTTTTATAGAGATATGTATAAACAAAAGTAAGAATAAAACATTACGCCTTCTCTTGTCTGGGGCGCAACATTAAAGAGAGAAGAGAGAGAGAAACCTGACAGAGAGAGAGAGGACGGGGCAATCGATATGAGCTGTCAACGACTCCAGTTTCCGACATAGAACAGAATTCAAAGTCTTGGGTGGCTTTTTACAGGATTCTTCCGCGGGGTCTGTTTAAAAAACACGTATTCCTTCTTTGTTCTCTGTTTTTCACTCTTTGTTCTTGTTTTGTTGTGTTTTTTTCGCTTATTTTGGTAAAATTTTTATCTTATCTTTATCTTTCTTTATTTCTTGTTCAATTTTTATCTGGTTTCATTTGTTATATATTTTTTTTGGTTAAAGACAGACTGTAATTTTATGAGATATTAAAACAACATTGAGTTTCATTGTTATAGTTTTTTTCGCCATTTCACGAGAAGCCTTGCGGATAGTATTAAATTGAGCTAAGTCAATATTTAACAAGCAAAGAAAATTGTTGTATAAACGTACACTACATTTTGTTTGTTAGTGTCATCACAGGCTGAGTGTTCAGGTGAGACAATCTTTAAATAAACAATCACAAGTTGTGTTTTCTAAACGCAAAACTATATTAGATTGAAGAATTTATATATCATCCGTAGCCTTTTACATAATTACCGTGAGTTTGTCTATTTGTTTATAAATGTATTTATTTAATTATATGTTTGTTCGCTATTGGCTCTTAGGCCGTTTGACCGATCGGCACAAAAAATAAATGTATAAATTGGAAACGTCCTCGAAAAGAAATTTTTATTATATAAACAATATTGGTTGATTCGTTAATTTACTTTTTAAAATAAACTTAGACCTATTGATAATCACCGTATGTTAAAGTTCTAAACTGAGCGCCATTTCAGAATGATCTCCCTTTAAATGCTTTCAATTTAAAAAAAAGAACAAAAAATAAATACCGAAAGATACGTTCTCAATGAAGTTTTTATTGTAATAGTGTTAGTTATTTTTTTCTTTCTTATTTAACAAAACACACTGTAATCATTCGTTTCTCCGTCATTTTGACGGGCATAACCACTAGTAAATATATAGATTATATGAAATTAACTTATCCACAACGAAAACACTAGTCTTGGAATGATTCGGTCCACAACACCAGTCCTGGAATGACCTCACCAAGAAAGAAAAAAGCAAAATGGAAGAATTCCAATGACCACAGCTAAAGAAAATTTTCTATTCCCAGCAGGTGAACGAGTTTCCAGAAAACGGATTTAGCTACCAGGGTTAAGGTCGCCGAAACCAGACATTCTGGAAATGACTGCTCTAGTTGAGCGCACATTTTGATGACGCAATTTGCCATGTAATACGCCTTGATACCCTCAAACCCATATTAAGTACCAATCCCCTCCCCTTCCTCCGCCCTGTGGGGTGTCTAAGAATAGGAATACAGGGTGTTTGTGAGCCAGTTGCCGCAAAAGCCCGCCTCAATGGGCGAGTGAAAAAAAAAAGAGTATAATGAACTGCGCGAGGCTGTATTGAAATTGTGACTTTGATGAGAATATTTTGATAACATCAGCTTCGTAGGAACCGGCAAGTGAAAGAGAGAGAAATGAGGGATAGGAAGCAGATGTATGGAGTTTCCGAACATTACTCGAATTAGTAAAATTTTGGAGACATTTGCAAAGTTTGTAGCCAATACCTGAACTTTTGCTTGTTTTCTCGTTATGCGAGAACAAATGCATATAAGTACTTTTTCTTCCCAGGGGACAATTCGGGCATGTAATGGGTTGCCTGAACAAACCAGGAAAACTAGTAACTTAACATCATTTAAAACTTTAATAAAAATGAAAGACAAGACTCGAACCACGGATGAGCGTTGGACGCAATAATCCTCTTTATAAAAGGAGCGGCTGTAATATATAAGAAAAGAAGATAAGATTCCTTTGTAATACTGAAAAGAACAGTTCCGCCGGATGCTTTAATACTTGCTCACTGACTCTGTTTCATCACATAGAACATAGGTTCTCAACCTTTTTCGGCTCACCGCTCCCTATTACAATTTTTTTCTGCTCAACGCCCCCCCCCAACTTTTTTTGCGCCCTCTCTCCCCACCACTCTGGGAATTAAAAGGTCAATATATTTTATGCAATTTTTTCTTGGCCGACTAGATTTCTGAGCTTTTTTATTGTCTTTAAAAAAAATGAAAAGGGAACATATTGTACGAATTGATAGATAAAAAAATTACCTAAACAAGAGGCTTAACAAAAAATCAATATTTATGTGAAGCGTTTGCCTGGTGTGTTGCTAGTAGTTTGTCTAAATTTGTTTCAATTTTGTTTGCAAAAGCCTTAGGTCTCCACGCTTCACTATTTGCAGCTTGTCTTGTTTTTCATTTTTAACAACCAAATTGTACTAGCATAAAATCCACTTTCCACAAAAGAGGTTGATAAGAATGCAATATAAAATTGTTGCCCAAACTCACTGACCTAGAGAAACTGTTTAATTTTCTCCCAAGGAATCGCATTTGCTTTTAAAAAACTCGAGCGCCGAATCCAAGTCTCATACATTATATTTAAACGGTCATCTTTTGCTAACCAACGCGCTTCTGTGTGCAGTAGCCATCGCTTGTAGTCCTCGTCAATGAACAATGAGCAATATTTATTTTGCCACATAGTACAAACAATAAATAGGCAATAAAGGCATACATACAGACATAAGAAAATTAAAAACTTGGCCAACAATAAAAAAATTATATCTAGACAATAATAGTTTTATTAACTAAAGGGAGATAATTAACCCGTTTCATTTGAACTAATATTTCTAGTGTTTTTTTCTTTTGTAAAAAAAATTAATGGCTTAAAATGTATGACTGATAAAACTGTAAAAAGTATTTGAAAATTATGTAAATATTATATTACTAAAGAATGTATAGGCCTATGTAGGCCTATATTTTCAAACATTACATTAACTACCCAGTTCGTATGATTACTACGTATCTATTCCGCTTAATGATAATTTGGTTACAATGAAAAAAGTGTAAATGCTTAAAATAACATCTCAGTAAAGAGATAAAAATATCATTAATATTAGCAGATTAGAAATTTAGCATCGTTTACATCACATTTAATTTGAAAAAAACTAATCGATTCAAATAGCTTTGGTGTTGAAATTATATCAGGTACATTTGTACCGCCCACTTACTGTTCACCGCCCCCCAATCGCCCCCGGGAACGTAAGCGCCCCCCCCCCAAAGCCGTTCACCGCCCCCCGGGGGGGGGGCGATAACGTCCCCGTTGAGAACCTATGACATAGAAGGAGCATCTGGAATATAAAAGATAGATAATCGATAAAAGATAGATAATAGATAAAAGATAGATAATAGACTGCAATTTCAGTTATTTTCAGTTAAACCAGAAGACAGCTTATCTTGTTCATGCATACACGCTCACATACACATCATAAACTCACATACACATACACTCACACACACAGACACACATACACATCATAAACTCACATACACATACACTCACACACACAGACACACATACACATCATAAACTCACATACACATACACTCACACACACAGACACACATACACATCATAAACTCACATACACATACACTCACACACACAGACACATATACACATCATAAACTCACATACACATACACTCACACACACAGACACACATACACATCATAAACTCACATACACATACACTCACACACACAGACACACATACACATCATAAACTCACATACACATACACTCACACACACAGACACACATACACATCATAAACTCACATACACATACACTCACACACACAGACACACAGACACATCATAAACTCACATACACTCACACACACAGACACACATACACATCATAAACTCACATACACATACACTCACACACACAGACACAAAGACACATCATAAACTCACATACACTCACACACACACACAGACACACAGACACACACAGGTCTTTGAATCCTCTGACGGTTTCACATTGCATTAAAATTGTAACTAGTTTATCAGGAGAAGTTGACAAACATTAGAGATAACAAGTTTTGTATAACATGAAATATATCAACTTTAGTTTCTTATTTTAAAAAACCTAGCCTTATAAGATAAGATAAGATGACTTTATTGATCTAAATAAAAAGAAATTTGACTTGATTACATTAATTCCGTCTTTCAGCATATTTAAAACAATATTAAGTTGTCGTATGAAATTTATATAAGCACTCAATGAAATAAATGTACATATCTTGTGAAATACTATAAAGACCAATAATAAATATGTTGTTTGTTTATTTGTTGTTGAACTCTAAGTAACAACAACTTCAACTGGGGTTTTAAAAATATGTAAAGTTGTGTCCACTGTGTATCATCTCCAGTGTGCATCACACACTTGTGCCGTGTCTTGAAAAAGCTTGCAAAAAAACAACACCACTTAAACCCAAGAAAGATAACTGTGTGTGTGCAGCCTGCCTTCTAGCTTCCTAATCCAAGAACAGTAATCGTGTCAGCCATACCCCTAGGCACGTTCAATCTCGACCGTTCCTCCTTTCTCAACAACCGTGGACATTTTTATACATTAATGCATCTTTAAAAAAAAGAAAAGAAATGTTTTACTTACTCGCAATCTTATTTTCAAATGTATGCTAAAAAAATACCTTAGGTAAGCGATCGGCAGCCATTTCGGTGTAAGTGCGCTAAAAGTAGGATTTCTATTTTATTCGGCGTGCCAACAACCTCAAAGTCTACCTGCTCTTTTCTTACAGACGATACTTGAATTGCATTTTTTTAATTGGGGTGGTCTTCCGGGTGTCATTGAAAATCGCTCTGCCCTACCTGACACGCATGCCGTAGGTTGCTGACCCCCAAGGCTTAGATAAATCAAACAGGCAGGGGGTCAAGCTAGCGGGTGTGGCAGAACGACAGGCGGGTAAACATGGGGGCAGATAGATGGATGATCGATTTGGAAGATGGATAAACGGATAGTTTGTATGTGCGTGTGGGCTCATGGGTTAATACATGAGTGGAAAGCGATTGGTTGTAAACAGCTTGTTGACTAAAGTAAAGTATTGAGGAAGATTATTTAACATGGCAACACATTTTATAGATTGTTTGAAACTATACATCGTTTTGTCTGGATCGATCAAGAGTTAATTGTGCACATATTGCACCCACCGACTGCGCAGTTCTATCCTTGCTTTGATGTTGATGACTCCTACACAATGTACGGAGTGAGAGAGAGAGAGATTAACAGAAGACCTCACTTGTGAACGTAACCACTATGCTTGAGTGGGTGTCCGTCGTTTGTGTGTGTGAAACTAAATAAATTTGCATTTCTTATCTTACATTGCCTTTTTAAAAAAGTTAAATAAGAGGGCACATTGTTCATTAAAATTATAATATTTAGACTGTATTTAGAGTGTACCAATCACAAGAAGTGCTTAGTAGCCCATCTATAGGGCCGGTGAAGCAGGCAGCAGCCATGGCATACTAGAGGATTGTATGGCCAGCACAATGCCCAGCTGCCTTTACTTTACGCCAACTAATGTCAGATACCCATCAGATCTGGGCAGACTCATGGACATCCTCCGGACCCGAGAACAAATCCTAGCTTTCACCAGGATTCGAACCCAAGAGCTTCGCTTCCACCAGCCAAACGCGCCGCTGCTCCGCCATCACGCCCCACAACGCCACAACATAATATATTTTACAGTTATTATTTTGCGTGGGGGTGTTTGATTGAACCCTCCACCAACACTCCTCCTCCCTAACAGTTCTAGGAGTAACTCGCACTTTTGTTTATCTGTCATCTACGTCTGCCGGAACCCTAGGGGTTTCTGGTATGGACACTATCTTACGAAGCAGACGTTTGACACAATCAACGTACATTGTGTTTTTGTTTGTTTTAGTTTTTAGTTGTTTTCTGTGTTGGAGACGAAAGGGTTAAATGGAAAATAGTTTGTTTGTTTGTTCTCCTATGCAAAGTGTTGTTGTTCAAGTTTTTTCTTTATTGGGTTTTGAATGATGGTGTCTTGGTTTTTTTCTTCACGTCTAGAGAAGTCTGTTATATTAAAGTAATGGGGGCACGGACAGACTAATCATAATGAATGTTTTATGTGACCTTTTAACTCACACCGGCCCAATGGATCAATTTGTTCAGACTGGGGTACTGCCAGCTTCGTCACTCCAAAATACACTTCATCTTAGTCGTAGATCCACGCTGGAGTTAGCTCAAGTGTGCTAATCATAATGAAGGTCATTTGTTTAGCGTGACTCTTCCCATTTAGCACGCCCAGTGCGCTCTTATCTTATACATTACAGACGCTCCATCTATAAAGAAGATTATTGCGTCCTACGCTCATCCGCGGTCCCAGTCTAGCCTTGCATCTTTATTAATGTTTTAAATGATGTTAAGTTACTGGTTTTCCTGGTTTGTTCAGGCAACCTTTCCATGTCCAAAAGCCACTCGGGAAGAGTGAGTTCTTTATATGCATTTATTCTCGCTCTTAACCCACAACTGTGGGGTTTTATGTTTCATCCGAAAAGTTAAATGGAATTTATCCACCATTTTCATAAAGTTTTGCTTTATTTTACCGCCATCTTGCTTACGGAAGTGCTGGTCCATCTCTCATTGCTAAGTCTTCGCCCGCTTACTATTCATTAAAATTATAATTGTTACGAAGATTAGTCCTGTAAAAAAATCCAATTAGAGTTTTTAATACATTGTATATTGTAAACAGGAAATGAATCCTAGTTTTTGATGAGATGACACTCAGGCAACAGTTATATACTGGTAGGCCAACATAATATTCCCTTCTTTATTTTAATAGTAAGTTGTTGGTTTATTGGTTATTAATCCCCTACACTACGACAATATATGTGTTATTAGGGTTAGGGTTAGGGCTATTGTTTCATTTATTAGTAGATCTATCTTTTTAAGTCTTACTGATTGTAGTTTTTCTTGATTTGATTTGAGGAGCTTCAAATCCTAGTCCTAAGATTACTATAGTATTTTGGTACTATTTTTCCTTTGTAACGGCTAATAATTTAGATTAGGATTTCATTATTATATTTCTTCTTTGATTGTATTATTTCATTATATGTAAATAAAGTTAAGTGTTTCGTTTGTTAATAGTTAATAGCAGTTTTATTCTTCTACCTAAATATAATTTGTAATCGTTTTACATTAGTATTCGTAATAGTTAGTAGTTCTAACGGTTCTAACGGTATTCTTGCGATTCATACTCCACCATTTCCCTAGATATTTTTATTAATTAGAGCCAGTTTTCTATTTTATCTTAAATAAAGATCCAGTGTTATCGCAAGGATAACCGTTAGTAAATTAAACTCTTCAACGTAATATAATAAAAAACAACTTGCGAAAATACACAAAAATAATATAAAAAAACTACCTCTAGAAGCTCGCTATATAGCTCTTAAGCTTGTTCCATTCAATTAGCGACAAACAAGCCAAAAATAATAGATTTTGGTCCTGTAGGGCTGTTTTTAACCATCAAGCCCAATCCAGTTCCTTTCCGAACCAAAAAAAATATGAAAGACAATCCACGAATTCAAAGCGTTGTTCAGCCCTGCAAAAAAAGAGAACTTACATTAATTAGACCTTGTGTATTAAAATCTTAATTAAGCTGCCTTTTTTTACAAAGTTATTTCATTATATATCTTAACTTGCATTTTTGTATAGTAATGTTTACGGTAAAACCTTATTTTCTGGTGCAATCTAATGCAATTAATGTGGTGTGCCTTTAATGCTAAATGTTTTTCATAATATATCTAATTGTTTCAATGTCTAACGGTTGCAAAACTATTGTAATATAACGTCATGAATTAGAATTGAAAGATTTGCATTGTTAAATTTTTTTTTGTAAATTTTTTTTATGTATTATTTTTTAGGGAAAATTGTAACAAAAAAGGAAAGTATTTTGCGCAGACGTTCTTTATGAACGACCCCTTATCTATTTTTTTTTTACCACAACATCATGAGTTACGGGCCTTCTTTACAGCTTTTTGGGCTTACGGGACTGTGTCCATATATAAAAAAAAGTCTCCATTGCTTAAAATGACAGTTTCTCGCAAACCGTTGTTGGTATTTGGTGATATTTATCTCTCTCTCTCTCTCTCTCTCTCTCTCTCTCTCGGCTGGGGATGGATGGACGCTCGCGCCCTCAGGCAGCGAGCTTTAGAAAGAGGGAAAATAATATTAAATCATACTTCCCCCTCCCCTGCCCTCACAATTGCACCCCTGTTGTTATGTTGAGTCCAGCACTCCTTTAGGGGACGTCCATTAATTACGTCAACAAAATAGGGGGGAGGGGGGGTCTAAAAAAGTTTGACAATTGTTGACATGGGGGAGGGGGGGTGGTCAAGAAAAGTTGACGTCAACAATGTTACTTTTCATGAAATAAATAATAATAAAATTATTACAAAATTCTACATTTGCCATGTTTCACTTAGGCCTACATAGATAACAATCAAAGATATGGCTTTACGTTAATACACATATAATAGGCTTACAGTTGACATGTCCTTTGTGTGTTTATCTTGTAAGTTTGTAGATCTATGTATGGGTGGAAACTAATGCAATCGTTAGCAAGGCAGTGTGAACGACCAAAATTGTAGAAAACAACATCTTCGCTGTTTAGCGTCGGGTTGTCCATTGTGTTTTAATTGGATAGTTTCGCTTTAATTAAATCCGCAATCCGTATAATTTTATTACAAGAGCTGCCGTTAAGTTTAAGTGTGTAGGCCTATTGGTAAACTGAGCAAGAAACAGTTTTGTTAACATATAAATTCACTGTAGGCTGATGGGCAGCTTGCATTTGGTTTTCCAAATTTAAAGCCCATGCAAGAGTCTTTAAAAAAAGGATAATTCTTTTCTTGCACAAATCATCACCTGTTTATCAATTATATATTTATATATTTTTTTCAAAATGTATTTGTCTTAATGCTTAAAAAACAAAATAGTAAAAAAAAAGCCGGACATTTTAAAGATTTTGCCTGCCGGACGGAGGACATGAGTCTAAAGAGGAGGACATGTCCTTCTTTTGACGGACGTCTGGCAACCCTATTCTAGCTAGACATGGTGGCTGGAATAACAAAGGAACACAAACACACCAACAAACTGTCTGCAGAGAACGTTCAGAAACCCAGTTTTTTTGCCGCTCAGTACATCTAAATTAAGCACCAGAGACTGGCGTTCGTTATGTAAGCCACATGTAAGGGATGGCTGGGATTGACAATATAACTAAAAACAACAATAGGTCCTCTCTGAGACTTTAAGTAATGTTTGCACAACATTGAAGGAAGTATATTGTGTAAATCTCCAACATGGTTATTTTAAAATATTTCCTTCAGAAAAATAAGCTTAATTCTTGGCCCACCACATGAAGTACGAAATACACCACTACGAAATACTTAGCCTACCTTATTTCCTATTAATAAATATAATATACCAGTACATCAGCTCTACATAGACTACAAAATGGCTTATGATAGAATTAATAGAAAATATATATATGAAACAGTGGAATTCTTTGGGATCCCTAATAAGCTAACTAGACTAATATATATGACATAATGTAAATCTAGGAGTAAAGTCAAGGCTCAGGGAGAATTCTCGCGTGAATTCCGAATTCAACAAGGACTACGACAAGGAAACTCACTATCGTGCATGCTATTTAACCTAGTATTAGAGAGAGTCATTAGAAACATTAATGTAGACACTAGAGGGACGAAAACAGAATATTTCAATAGAGAAGCCCCCAACATACACCCCAGTGGAACCCTATATAGCCAACCTCTACAGTACCTAGCGTATGCTGATGATATAGCCTTACTTGGAAAGAATAAAAATGCCATTCAACAAGCTCTTACAGAGCTTGAAGATGCCTCTAAGCTGGCAGGACTTGAGATCAATGACCACAAAACAAAGTACATGGTACTGACGAGGGATGATTCAAAGGAAGAAGATAAGGAAGTCTTCAAAACCATGAATCGCACATTTGAAAGAGTAGATACTTTCAAATACTTAGGGTCAAGCCTTAATGAAAGGAATGAGATACTACCTGAAATAAAAGAAAGAATAGCTGCAGGAAATCGTGCCTATTTAAGGCTCCAAAATGTATTCCGCAACAAAAATATCTCAAAAAGAACAAAGAAGGTGATGTACAAAACCTTAATAAGACCAGTGGTGATGAATAGCAGTGAAACATGGACAATGACAAAATCCATTGAGACCTTGCTTAAATACCTGGGAAAGAAAAGTGCTGCGGAGGATATATGGAGCTGTGCAAGACACAGATGGCTGGAGGTGAAGAACAAACGAAGAACTGTACACCCTGTACGAGGATCCAACGGTGGTAGCCGAGATAAAGAAGGGCAGACTGAGGTGGGCAGGCCACGTGGAAAGAATGACAGACGACAGAGCAGCCAGAACAGCACATCACCAGAGGCCAAGAGGAAAGAGGCTTAGGGGCAGACCAAGAAAAAGATGGCTCGAAGCTATAGAGTAAGATCTACAAAGTCTTGGTGTGCGGGCTTGGCGAAGGAAGGCCCGAGATAGGCCCGAAAGGAAGGACGTGGTGGCGCAGGCCAAAGCCCTACATGGGCTGTAGGGCCATAGGGATGTATGGATGAATTCTAATAGGCTATATAGACAGATAGGTTTGCCTACTACGTTATAATTGGTGAAACATTAAAATTAGGTCGATTAGGCTACATAGTTCTATTTAGTAATTTTGACGTTTTAATTTCTAATTTTCTGTAAAAATTGTATGAGATAAAAATGTATTAGTATCAGTGGCGTCGTCAGGATTGCAAGGTGTGGGTGGCAAATAGTGCAAGGTAGGAGAGGTAAGGGATAGGGAAGGCAACTACAGTGTGTATAATGTATGTGTGTGTGGACAATAATGCATAAAGGAATAGTGAACATAATATGGTTAAAATAGAAGGCTATAATTAACAACTGGTGCACAATTTCCCCCTACACTATTTAACAATTAACATCGTACCAAAAGCTCATTAGTGAAACGTAAAATTAGATAAAATTAAATATTTATATGAAAAGAACACTAGTAAACAAAAAGGAAAGAAATATTGATAAGATCCTCGGATCGGAAAAAATGTGGGAGGGGCGAGTGAGGGGGTAGGAACCATGTTACACCCCCTTTTGTGGCTACGCCTATAAAAGTTATAGTCCATTTGAAATCTTTTAACAAGTTTTAAAATGTATTACAATTAAGTATAGTATATATAGTATAAACCTTTCCGTTTCAAATCTATTTTAAACATAAAAGCAAGCGTCTAAAATGTTTCTTGTTATGGTGGGGGGGGGGGGGTAAGAAATTGTTGACGTAATTATATAGGGGGGGTCTCTGAAAGTTTGACAATTGTTGACAAGGGGGAGGGGGGGAGGTAAAAATCGCCAAAAAATTGTTGACGTAATTAATGGACGTCCCCTTATCTGATCATTTCTTAGTAACCGTGTCATCGAGTCCATACAGAAAAAAATGTTCTCAAGACTTTTTCACTCTCTTACTTGTCCTGTAGAAAACAACAACTTCGCTTTAAATCACTTTTATCTTGTCTTATACATTACAGACGCTCCTTCTATAAACAAGATTATTGCGTCCTACGTTTACCCTTAGTCTGAGTCAAAGTATTGCATTTTTATTCGTGTTTTATATTATATTAAGTTACTGGTTTTCCTCTGGTTTGTTCAGGCAACCCACTCCATGCCCGGAAGCCAATCGGGAAGAAAGAGTACTTAAGTACTTACATGCATTTGTTCTCGCTCAAGGCGTAAGGAAAGTATTTTGTTTCTCTGTTTATCTGAGCATTGCAACAAGGTTGTTATTGTGTTGTATTTCTAAATTAGAATTTAATGTCTTATATATTATTACTACTTCACTATTTGCCCTGTACTAGTACAGTATAAAGGTCATTTTAATTTAAATATATTATGTTCTTTTTATAGCGGATAAAAGATCTGCTAACAAGACAGGCTATAAACAAGAAAAGGACATTTTCAAGACACTAACGGTAGTTTAAAATAGGATAAAAGATATTGTTTTCTATTTCATCAACTTTCATTTTCTTTTTAAATATAGTAGCCTACATAAGTGTGAAACGAAGCTCTGGGGGCCACATCTGGATAGGTGTACAATAAGATTGAAACCGGGCCGCGAGAGATTGTTAAATTCCGATTGCAGTGATTATCATTTTTTTAAATATAATTTTTATCAATATATATTAGGAAAATATTGCATGAATCTTGATTCGAATATTCTTTGTGTAAAAATAGTAACTCGAAAATATTTCATTTGTGTTCTTAATGCACGTCTGCCAGATGTTATAGTTTGTGTCACTCTCAGATGACATTTCAAGAGTTTTCTAGACATCGCCAAACATTGCCGACCGTGTCATCAAGTTTAAAGGATAACAAAAAAAAAACTTCATCAGACAGGTATTTGTGTGTGTGTCTGTGTGTGTGTGTCTGTGTGTGTATCTGTCATTGTGTCTGTATGTGCCAAATGACATATTGATCGCTTGGAGTTCTGGACCTGACTGAACTGGACGTAGCCTGAAGGGGCTAGTGATTACTCTATGTTGCCTATCACTGGCCGTGGCCACGTCATATCCGTTCATTAGAGACTGACCGCTGTCCACCACGATCTCCAGATTTATCTTGAAGCATTTTTTTTTTTGGAGATACGTTTTGATTTGGTGTGTCTTTGTGTATGTGTGTGTGTGTGTGTTGCACAGCCTGGAATAACATTCTGTACTTCGCGTCACGTCAAAAGCTGAAGCTATTTCTGCAAAACGTTTTCGATGGCTTCCTGATTGAACATGAGAAAATGGGTTTTAAAGATGCTAGAAAAAATACAAAAACGAGACAACAAAAAAAGCAACGAACTAAAAGAACTAAAATATATTATACCTTTTCTTATATATTACAGACGCTCCTTCTATAAAGAAGATTATTGCGTCCTACGCTCATTGGTGTAATGAGGATTTCAAATAGTGCAAGGTTAAGGGAGGTCGAAGGGGGGGGGGCGGAGGTCACATAATGTAAGATGGTTAGGGGGAGGGGCGAAAAAGTGCATGTTGTATCCCTGTAGGCATCCATACGCAGAATCTTCCAGATCAAACAATTTCAACGCACGTCTTATTGGTTATGGAATGATCCTTATTCTAGTCCAAGTCTAACTAATGTGAGATAGCATTGTAGTCACTCCTCAAAACTCCCAGTTTGGATGGACACCTGGGAGTGCGCTCATTTGAATCAGTTGCGCATTCTTTATGGAATCATTTATCTCAGACACTGAGAGAGTCTGGGCCAAGAGAATCTTTTAAAAAGAACTTAAAGACCGTTCTCTTTGGCTAATACATCTTCAATTGCAAGTCACACCAAGAGCGCACTAAGCATGCTAATTTAATAACGTGTTTAGAAGCGCTATAAGAAGTGCCCATTCTTATCTCATCTTATCTTATCTTAGTTCCATGTTCTTATTACATTTTTAAAAGTTACTTTTTATGAAGCCTAATGTTTTGTTTTATTTTTTTAATTCCTTCATCAAATGAAAATGTGGATTCCAAGATGATATATAATTTATTATTAATTACCAGGCCTGCGTCATCGGCACGCTGCTTTATGGAAGTGAATCATGGACAACCTATGCGTCCCATGAGCGCAAGCTTAATAGCTTCCACCTGAGGTGTCTGCGTCGCGTCCTTGGCATTAAATGGCAGGACAAAGTCCCTAATAGTGAGGTACTGAAGCGCGTCAGCGCCCAAAGCATGTTCGCCGTCCTCAGTGAAAGACGCGTAAGATGGCTAGGACATGTAAGAAGAATGAGTCCAGGCAGAATCCCTAAGGACCTCCTATATGGAGAATTGGCATCTGGAAAGAGGAAAACAGGTCGCCCACGCCTCCGCTAAAGAGAGGTCTGCATGAGGCACATGAGAGCAGCCAGAATAAGCACAAGTGACTGGGAGGAGAAGGCAGAGGATCGGTCCACCTGGCGCACTGCTGTCACGAAATGGGGTTAAAATAGCAGAGGAAAGTAGAATGGAGGAGACCATAGATAAAGGGCTAGAAGAAAGGCGAAGAAAATAGAATCCACGGAACACGTGTGCAAAGGCTGTAAAAAAGACTCACTCAAGGATAGGCCTGCTGAGCCACACGAGGAAGTGCAACCTCGAACCACGGTGATGCACCATCATCTCGCGAGACGGAAGGATGCCATTGATTACTCCTAAGTACTTTGCATTGTTAGGTCTTTAACAGGAATAAAGTCGTTTTTAATTATATTTAATAAATAGTATATGTTATTCAATTATGACAAAGTCTCTTAAAACTTTATATTTTTTTAATACTTATTTAGTAATGAGTATCTAAAATAAATTATAGTATTTGAATCATGTTGTTAATATTGTTGATCGTTTTAAAAGTTCTTTTCATCTACAAGCTTATGATATTAATAAAATAATAATAATGATTATTTATAGAGCGCTTGAATCCATGCTATTAAATTTAGTAAGCTCAGCGCGCTTTAGAAGATTATTACATCCACTAGGCCCCAAAACTCCTGTAGGGCGGCAGGGATAGGTCGTCGGGAGGGCTAGAACCCGGACCGTTTTCTTGACAGTGCGGTGAACTAAAAGAGTGTTTGATTCAAATCAAAGTAAATCTTGACCGAATAAACGTCCATTAAAATATGATCTTTTTAGCAAGACTTCTAAAAAGAGATCTATTTTTAAACATTACCAAGGAAAACATGTGTAGGGAGATGTCATTTCAGGAAAGTCGTGGATGAATTTGAAACAAAAATTGAAAGAAAATAAATACACTTTCTAAAACAAACGAAAGAACAAAGTGTGAGACAGCAAAAAGCCATTAGCGAATTGTGTCGCAGTTGAGATTTTGTCCACCTGACTCGACCACGTGACTTTTCAGCTTCTGATGACAATCCACTTCCGCTCCACTGGGATATGTTGACCTTTGGTTCATTAACTGGGCTTAACTTTTTTTTTTGACGGGGGGAGTGGCGGGGGACGGGGGGGGGGAATCTGGACATTTCGGCCTTGATGGTGACTCCTTAGAGAAGCGTCGGACAGAAGTAAAGACGAGGAGTTGGGGGGCGGGGGGTGGGGGCCTCATGAATTTATACATAGCATCAGTGGAGCCAGTAATTATGGAAGAGTTAACACGGGAAGGAATCTGTGGGCGGGAGGACAGTGACGTTATAGTCCCGTAATGAGTTCGTCCCGGTTCACTGAACACTGTATTAGTGGAGTGGGTAGTCCAGGCAGGTCTTAGTATAGGTCCTACATACTTTAATATAAATAACTTCAAGAAGGCGTTTCTTACTATAAATATTCTGATTGTTTGGGTTTGTAGAGCTATTCAAGCGACGTTTACAATGTTCTGTAGCCACGCCAGATAATGGGATTGTGACGCTGGCACAATATCGAACACCCCATTGGAAGAAAAAGAATACGTTTTTATAAACCTTAGTTTCGAACACAAGACCTTCAGATAGCGATCCTCCCACTGTTGCTAAATTGCAGTGTATAAGGCATAAGTCAAATAATAACATGCTTGAAGGATATCACTTGATACAGCGTTTCCCAAACCAGGGTCAGGACAAGGTAACGGGTCAGGACAACGTGCCGGGTCAGGACAAGGTGTCGGGTCAGGACAAGGTACCGGGTCAGGACAAGGTACCGGGTCAGGACAAGGTGCCGGGTCACAAAATCAAAAATGATCGAGTCCCAACAAGAATAGATTAGTTCTAAATGTAGTTCAGATTATAAGACTATACTAGTACGAGTCTAGTACTGTGTAATAAATCGAGAAATGTAAAGACACAGTGTATAATTGTACTCAGACTTTATTATGTAATGAAGACTAGTACATTCAAAATGGTAGAACAAGGACGTCGCTAACATACTAGGGGATTATGGGTAAACAACAAAAGGGGCAGCACTCTCACAGTTCACACAATGGAAAACAACACAACAAATAGACATAATGGTTGCAACATTCCTCCTCCTTTAATTTCTAGGTGGCCCAAGATCCAAATCGTTCTGGAACACGCCTAGTACGACCTGATGTTCGAGGTACTGGGGATACAGGTGACATCTGATTTTCCAGTGATGGTATTGGTATGTCCGAAACCCGAGGTACCAGGGCTGCATGAGAGACCGACTGATTTAATGGCGGAGCTTCCGTTGCTGGAATGTTCACTATTTCCTCCGGTTTTTCTGTCTGAAACTCAGGCTCTACATTGTCTCTTGAAGATGAACTGGTTGTGGATTTATTATGAACCTTTTCTGTAAGATCAAGATCCGGAATGTCCGTATACCTATTACGAATATGGTCTACATGTCTCTTTACTGTTCTTCCATCTGTCAGTTTGATGGCATAAGAGAGCGGACCGGTCACTGACTGTACGGTCCCCGGCAACCACTCGACTCTAGAACCACCACTATGAGTATAAACTTTATCACCTAGTGCGAAAGTGCGTGTCTTGCAACCTTTATCGTGCGACTGGGCCTGCAGCGCTTGTTTTGTCTCTACGCGACTTTTCAAATCAGCCTGGAGCATTGAAATGGGCGTACGCAGGCACCGGTTCATCAGCAACTGTGATGGAGTCTCTTGGGTTGTGCTTTGGGGCGTGGTTCTGTATTTGAACAAGAATTTGTTTAGCCGCATTTCCCACGGAATAATATTTTCCATTTTCCTGATGCTAGACTTGAATATTTGAACTGCCCTTTCTGCAAGTCCATTGGTGGATGGATGTCTTGGAGCCGAGCGGATGTGTTTAATTCCATGCCTTGTGCAGAATCTTTGGAAATCATCACTAGTGAATGCCGTACCATTGTCCGATACTAGAGTGACTGGAAGACCATGAGTTGCAAATATTCCACTGAGTGCAATGATAGTTGCCTGGGTTGATGTATTAGGAACATTTATCACTTCTAGCCATTTCGAATGGGCATCAATTACAATCAGAAAGAGTTTACCCATGAAAGGACCGGCATGATCAATATGAACCCTAGACCAGGGAGAACTTGGCCATTCCCAAGGGTGGAGCTCTGCCACCGCTGGTACATTTTGATTTTTGTCACATGACGAACACTCTCTCACTGCTGACTCAATATCATGGTCCATTCCTGGCCACCAGACGTAACTTCTGCCTGTAGCCTTCATCCTTGATATACCTATGTGAGTATCATGAAGTAAACACAAAACTGCCTCGCGACATTTGCTAGGAACAATAATCCTGTTTCCCCATAGGAGACAGCCATCCATGATTGATAGTTCCTCCTTCCTAATGTAAAATGCATTATAACACTTATCAACTTTGCCTGGCCAACCCCACCTGACCCATTGAAACACTTTTGACAGAACACGGTCCCGTTGCGTCTCGGTCCGAATCTCCCGAGAACTCACTAACGGAGCAGCTGAGTCGATCATGTTGACAACCAAAACCATCTCCTGAGGCATTGTTACAGATTGAGGTAGGTCCGGGAGTGGAAGTCGACTCAAAGCATCCGCATTAGCATTATCAACTCCTCGCTTGTATTCAATGCTGTAATTATAGGCAGAAAGTGTTAATGCCCATCTTTGTATCCGTGCCGACGCCATAGCTGGAATTGTGCAGTCATGGCCAAACAAGTAGGTCAAGGGCTTGTGGTCTGTCACGAGGATGAATCTATCATTTCCTGTTCGGCCATAAAGATATTGATGGAATTTAGTGACCCCAAATACCAAAGCCAGGGCCTCCCTGTCAATTTGTGAATAGTTCATTTCAGCTGGATTCAAGCTACGGGATGCGAATGCTATGGGTCGGTCTGTACCATCGGTATACCTATGACTTAGCACCGCACCGATTCCTTTCGGCGAGGCGTCACATTGTACCAGAAGTGGTAAAAGTGGGTTGTAATGAACCAATAAATCAGAAATACTGATCATGTCCTTTGCATAGTGAAAAACTGTTTCCTCTCGTTTCCCCCATTTCCAAGAAACGTCCTTTTTCGTAAGCTCGTACAATGGTGCAAGCTCAGCAGAAAGATTCCTGAGGAACCTAGAGTAGTAGTTTATGAGGCCAAGAAAACTTCGAAGTTCAGTTTTATTTGTAGGTGTTGGTGCTTCCTTTACAGCCTTCACCTTCGCTGGGATAGGATGAAGACCCTCCGCGTCTATGCGGTGACCCAGATACTCAACTGAAGGTTGCATGAACATACATTTGTTTTTATTCGCCTGCAGCCCTGCTTGCATGAGGCGCTCAAGCACAAGTTCAACATTTTTAAAATGCTCGCAATTATCTCTCCCTGTCACAAGAATGTCATCTAGATAAACGCAGACACCTTTTAGTCCTTTCAATACATTACAGATAATTCTTTGAAAACAGCCCACTGCTGCGTTAACACCGAATGGGAGACGTTTCACTTTAAACAGGCCCATGTGAGTGTTTACAGTCAGATATTTGTGGTACTCCTCATCCACGGGTATCTGTGAATAGGCTTGATGCAAATCAATTTTTGTAAATGTTTGTCCACCTCTTAATTCTGCAAACATGTCTTCAATTCTAGGCAGGGGGTAAGGGTCAACCTTACAGGCTTGATTTATCGTTACCTTGTAATCACCACAAAGCCGTATTGTGCCATCGGTTTTCAAAACAGGCACCACGGGGGCTGCCCAATCGCTGTAATCAACCGCCTCCCATATGCCAAGTTCTACATTTTTATCAATAGCCTCTTGTACTTTGTTCTTGATGGCATAAGGTACTGGTCTGGCCTTAAAAAACCGAGGTTGTGCTTCTGGGTCAATGAAAAATTTGACTGGTGGACCATTGTATTTGCAGAGGCTTCCTTCAAAAATAGCTGAATATTTCAATAGCAAGTCATCAATATTCACGGTTTGGATATTATTGATGCTGTTCCAGTCTAGGCGAATAGCTGTTAACCAATTTCGGCCAAGAAGTGAAGGCCCACCACCAGCAACCACGACTAGGGGTAGGACCGCATGTTGTCCTTTATATGTCACGTTAACGTTTGCATACCCATGCACAACGATGGGTTCTCCTGTATAGGTAGTAATAGCGCTGTGAAACGTCGACAGCTTAACGTCCTGGAAGAACTCTCTGTATGTATGTTGTGAAATAATTGTAAGGGAGGCCCCTGTATCCACCTGCATCCTTATGTCCCTAGACTCTACCTGTAACACCACATCTATTGAAGGAATTTTTTTCTGTAGTAAAGCAACACTAGATAATGAGAAACACTCATCAGAAGAGTGCTCTTCCTGAGATACAATGTTAGTCGGATTTGATCGTGACATGTTGGGGAACCTTTTGAACTTAGGTACCTCAGCCTGCGGTGGTTTGACATTAGTGGTTCTACAGGCTCTTTGGATATGACCCTTCCTATTGCAGCCATGGCAGATGGCATCTTTGAACCGGCAATCTTGCCTGAGATGAGACCCCCCACAGCCGAAACATGTTAAAGGAAACTTGGGTTTTACTTGAACTTGCACTTTGTTGACTTCCTGTAGGCCTACATTAGTCGAGGTAGACCAGGCCGTGGCCGCCTCGAGTATGTCCTTTGCATTATACTCGGCAGCTTCCAATGCCAAAGCCGTCTCCAGTGCCGTGTTAAATGTTATTGTGTCCGGCAGAGACAATAATTTCCTTTGCATGGCCTCATTGTTTATACCAACAATGAAAATGTCCCTAAGTTGCTCGCTAAGGTCAGAAAACCTACAATCTGTTGCAGCCTGCCTTAATCGTACCACAAAACTTGCAATAGTTTCCCCCTCCTTCCTTTTAATTGTATAATATTTGAACCTTGAAACAATGCGGCTTGGTGCCGGATTAACGTGGTGCTTTACCAGTGACACAAGCTCAGCAAAGGATTTATTAGCTGGCTTCTCAGGGGCAGTAAGCGTTGATATTAAATGGTATGCATCTGGCCCAACAGTAGCTAAAAATACTTGCCGACGTTTTTCATCATTTTCTATGCCATTTGCACCGAAGAAATTTTCGAGTATATCAGTATACTCGTCCCAATTAGAACCAAGTTTAAACTCATTAATATGGCCGATTAAAGGCATTTGAAATATGAACTACTAATAATATACGTAAATATAAGTAAATATACAAGTTTATCCTCGTCGCCAATGTAATAAATCGAGAAATGTAAAGACACAGTGTATAATTGTACTCAGACTTTATTATGTAATGAAGACTAGTACATTCAAAATGGTAGAACAAGGACGTCGCTAACATACTAGGGGATTATGGGTAAACAACAAAAGGGGCAGCACTCTCACAGTTCACACAATGGAAAACAACACAACAAATAGACATAATGGTTGCAACATACTGCATGTCATTAATTTAGTGTTTTAAATTATGCTAAATTACTGGTTTTCATGGTTTGTTCAGGCAACCATTCCATGCCCTGATGCCACTCGGGATTAAATAGTACCTTAATGCATTTCTTCTTGCATTTGGCTAAGAGTTATGTGTATTGCGCCTTATTAGGCAGTTCAACACGGTGCTAAGTTCGGGATACATGTAGCGATCTATACACAAACACCGATATCAATGGGGACTATGCAGAAGTATTTTCCGGTCACGTGATGAGGATTAGATAGATTGATAAACATGGAAGTGCTCATTCATTTTACTGTAGCTGGATGCTCACATTTTGACTTAAAATCAAGACGCAGTGAAGTTAAAATATGTTTTCATCTATTTTCGCTGATAGATACAAACTTCTTAAATGCATGTCAAAAGACGACGCCAATATTTTGTTGCAAAACAACCTAATATTATGTTCCTAAAACATCGAATAAAATGACTTCCGTGTTTTAAACTTTCACTGCCTTCAATGGTTAACCACGGTAAGTCCATACAATATACAACGGCATAGAGTTTTTTGCTTAAGTCTTCAAACTTTTTTTTATCTATGATTATATACGCCTAATACTCAATTCATTAATTATAAATATCGTTTCACATTTTTAGTAACTCGTAGCTTAGCAGAGCTAAAGCCTAAAGCGGTCTAGCCAAAATATTATAATAACTATATTAACTACTTAAACTTTAAACCTAGCCTAATAATTTAATAAACTAATAAAATAAGTAAATAAACCGACTAACAAGAAGAATATGGTAATATAGACAAATATAGTTAATTTTTAGATGATAATAATAAAGAATATTGTTGCATGTAGGCCTATCATTCTATGCCTGCATATAATAATAATAATATTTGTATAGCGCTGCCAACAAACATAATGTAAGCTCAGAGCGCGTTTAACATACAACTAAGAATACGGATATTACCCTAGCCCAGGTGACAGAGCTAAATTGATGATTAAAAAAAGATAAAACAAATAAATGTAGCATTAACCGACCCAACCCATAAATAAGACAGTAAGTTTCTAAAGCATGTTAAATGTTATCTAAGGTAAATATTGAAATAATGAGTTTTTAAGTTCTGTTTGAAAGTAACAGTAGAGCTTGTTCGCCTCAGTTGAATGGGAAGTTGATTCCACACCTTCGGACCGGATACTGAGAAGGCTCTAAGGCCAACGGTATATAGGCTATTATAATTATAATAGCCTACTCACTATTCTACAGTCTACTAGTCCTATGCTTTTTAATTTTAATACATAGGCCTATATTAAAATTATATTCTCTATGATAGGCCCTATGCCTATATGCCATGCAAATCATATGCCCTACAGTGTAGGCATATTACTTTGTTATTGATTGGCTATTTAAATATTTCAAATCATTTTTATAATAGTTAAGACTACTAAATATAGTCCAGTAGGCATATAATATCTTAAGTTAATAAGCTCTATTAGAATAGCCATAAATAATTAGCCTAATTATAATAGTCTAATTCCAATTATTTTTTTTTTCAGTAATTTAGTATAATACTTTATAACAATTGAACACTTCTAAGAAGTGATTTACACCATGACCAAAGTCATTAATTTAATTAATATTAGCCTCATTGTCCCTAAAACCGGATAAGCATATAAATAAGTATGTATGTAGGCCTACTCTTTTACTTGTAAATTAATAACTGAGCAGTATTTTTGCATTTAATGTGTAATTTATTATTAGTAATATTGGCTTGCATTAATTGGGTAGGCCTATAATATAGGATGGATGAGGGGGGGGGGGGGGATTGGGTTGAAGCTACAATATAATCTGATAGTCTAGGCCTACAACCCCTACAATATAATCTGATAGTCTAGGCCTATGTTGTCTGTGGATCATCATCAATAGAAATAGGACTGATTATAGTGAATGGTAGTGAATCTATTTATAACTATAAAAGCTATTTATTTATAAATAATTATAAATTCTCTGTATATCTTTAATTTTAACACATTGGTACATGGTATAGTCATCATTATTGTTTACTTATTTCAGATAGTCATCAACTAGAGCAGCTCCAATTGTATTCTCTCACATATACCACTTAGTACCCATATACCAGCAGGCCTACAGAAAAAGACATCTTATGAATTTTGGTAATTTTTTAAATTTTAAATATATAATTTATAAATTCTAATGATTACCGATACAGTGTTGTGTTATCTGAATTGTATTTAGTTGAAATTATTACTATAATAGTATTATATAAAATTATTCACATACAGTAGCTCAATGTATGGATATTTTTATATTTTTTAGCACACTTAAATTGTACTGTATTAATATGTTGGAAACTGTGTACTGGTAGTAAATAGTAGTGGGGATAAGAGTAACTGAAAAGTTATGATATAAATAAAAACATGTTAAAAAAAAAATCTTATTATTATTATTTTCATATGTAGATTGAATGTGTCAACTACTGGAATTGAATGTTATTGTGGATCATCAGATGCAAAGTGATGTCAGCAGCAAGTCATGGCAAAAAGAATTGTATCAGTAATTGACACTGCTAAATGAGATTAAAATAAGTCAACTTATTGTTCACAATATCACATTGGAGTTTTCAATTCGCTTGCTGTCTGTTAAAGGAGAATTTCTGTTTTGATTGGTTAAAGGACATGACGTTCAATATTTTGAAAATAGGAAAACTATCTGACATCATCCATGAATGTTTTAATTTATTGCAAAAAAAAATACTAATAAAAAAAATATATATTATTAGCATTATTTTTATAATTTATAGTATTTTATTTTATATTAATATTAAACCATGTTGAATATCATGCCAGAATATGAAGGCCTATGGTAAAAATAATTGAAAATGCATTAGTACTGGTAATTTGTAAATATTATATAAAAATGAAAAACAAGTCTACCAAATAATAATATTTATTATTTAACATTTCATGTTTGTGTTTATTGTAGTGTAGATTGTCAGAGTAGGCACAAGGTAATATTTATGTCATGTAGAATTGTTTAATTCTTAGCATTAGCAAATAGGGTGCCCTTATTTTGGTGGACATAAGTTTTGGTGCATGCTGTGCCCTGAATAACAGTCTTTAAACTCATGTTTTGGTGCATGCTGTGCCCTGAATAACAGTCTTTTTAAACTCATGTTTTGGTGCATGCTGTGCCCTGAATGTTTTGGTGCAGACATGGGGCCAGGTGGCAGACAGCACGTTCTGCTCGCATTCCGAAGGTTCTGAGTTAGAGTTTTTGTGAAGGCTAGAATTTATTATCTGGTCTGAAGGATGTCCCTGAGTCTATCCAGCTCTGATGGGTACCAGTAGATGACTTTACTGTGGGTATATTGAAGGTGCCTGGGAATTGTGTTGGCCACACAATCCCAAGTATGCTGTGGCCACCAAAAGTGATGACAGCTGCTTCACAGGCTCCATGGATCAATTCGATCAGATGGGATACTTTAATTTGTTGTAGACTGATGTCATGCATGAATGTGGTCTATGGGTGCCTTCCACTGCATCCATAAGTCCTAATATGGGCTTGCAACAAGTTGACTTCATTCCTCATTCACATTCTGCTTCAACTTCATTGACCTAATATCAAAGGAGAAAAGAAATTAACATTTCATCAAATATATATTGTCAGGCAATTTTATTTTACTTCAATACCAGTACAAATAAACGTTAAAATATTTTATGTTAATTTTTAATACCCTGTAACACAGAAATGCATGTCCTTTAGTTTACTTAGGTATTGAGAGAATAAAATTAGGCATACATTTCAATCATTAAACTGTTTATTCTATTAGATATGCTACAGACTACTAGATCAACAAGCATCAATATTTACATTGGTAGACCTATATTTAATACTTTTACTTTATCTGCCCCAGTCCTGCATGTTTTAATTTACTTATAATGATCGAGTTGTGAGATTAATCAAAACAGTATTGCAAATTGCATCATATATAGTATGGTCATAGTATAGTAATATAATAGCCAACTACTTAGGCCTACTACACTATAATTATATAAAAGCTCAAGCATGCAAATTGACAAATATAAGCTTATTAGCCCTTTATCTAATCTCAATGACAATTACTGAATCAGTTAGGCCAAGGTCTAAAATGGCCTCAATTAATATAGGGCCTATATATTATATTATGTCTAATATGTAGGCTATATTATGTGAAACAAGGTAGGCTAACCCTGATCCTAATTATAAATCATCATAGGTCATAGGCCTACTTGATAGTAGTTAGTAGCCTAAATGATAAATGAATTTTAATAAAATAATTCAAATAATTTTAAAATAGAAGTATCACTTAGGCCTATTATTAATTATTATATTAAAATAATATCAGTGAAAAGAAGAGAACAGCCAGCCAACATATTACTAATGGAATGGCTAGGACAGTTTACTAATATTAATACTGATATTAGGCTAGCCCATTCTTTAAGTCTAAGCCTATGCCCTAAATGGCGATTATTATTAGGCCTATGAGTCCTATGAGTATGACTCTATGACTATGAGTACTATGACTACACTATGAGTTCTATGAGCCTATATAGGACATAAACATAGTCATAGGCTACGGCTATGACATGATATTTGACGTTGCTTAAGAATGGGACAAGGTAAAAGTGGAAGACAATAATTATCAATAAAAAAAAAGAACACCTACCTTTCGTGAATCGTCAATTATACTGCTCACATTATATGCAGACCATTTCTTGATTGCTACTTCCAATCATTCATGAATAGTAAGCCTAAACTGTCGTAAACCAGAAAATCTCTCATAACACTCATCCGAGTCATAACTCATAACATGTAAAGTAAACATGTCTCGACTATAACTATAAGTCTAGTTAATAAGTAGTTTAAAATTAATGTCTATCAGCAAGTACGCTTTAAACAAAGCCTGGTCCTTATTTATTACTTGTACATGAGTCACTGTCACAAGCCTGTGTGGTGATTTAGACACCACAATAATCTAGAATGTCTTAAAATGATATTTTTACGAATCATTTCTCTCTATTTCAAGATGTGTAAAACGCCATGTTTTTTCTTAGTCTAAGCCGCATCACGTGACCAAACATCTATCTCTAAGGACTTGTGCATAGTCCCCATTAGAAATAATCAACAGACATTAAATGTATGTTCAACATGTTGATGCTGTAAGGTCACGCTGACCTGTGAAGTCCTGGACGCAAACAGTTAATAAAAGTGCACGGATTAGTTCTTTGATCTTATTTAGGTCAACAGGATAACGCTAATGTTCAAGGGGAGTTCATCAAGTTGCATTGAACATGTTAATGTGAAATTGTACATTGAAATATTGCGATGAAATGTTGCAGTGAACATGTTGCAGTGAAATTTGACATTGAAATATTGCGATGAAATGTTGCATTGAACATGTTGCAGTAAATAAAGTGTCGATAGACGAACGGCATTAGACGAAGTGTCAACAGACGAGTTGTCACGGTAGACGTAATGTCGGAAGACCTACTTTCTGTAGACGAAGTATCGTAGATGTTCCATCTGTAGACGACTTGTTGTGGTGCCGTCTTACATAAAGGGTCCAAAACTGAAACATAAATGTCCACAATGTCAAAAAGAATAATTTCTGAAATTATCAGTAGCTTAGATAAAACTTGTCTGTTATCTTACCTCATTATTCAAAAACTAGTTTTTGTTCCCGCCAAAATGACGGAGAAACAAACGGCTACAACTTGTTTTAACCCTTACAGTCCCGGGCGCGTATATAGCGGGACTGAAGATAGCATAGATAGAAAGTAGGTCGGTACGGGAAGGGTTAATTTTATTATTGTTTTTTTTTTAAAGTAATGGAAGAATTGGAAATTGAACTGCAGGGACTTGACTCAATCCAACGATGAGCGTAGGACGCAATAATCTTCTTTATAGAAGAAGTGTCTGTAAAGTTTAAGATAAGATCATAAAGTAGTAGAGACAGACAATAACAACATTTGGAACTTAATATATCTTGGACAACGTAATAATTACTTGTGAAGAATATCTTTTGATTTAGGTCTAGTCTACTGGGTTTATAATGTTTAGTTGTTGAGTTAAGTCAGAACTAGTTGTAGAAGTGTAATGTTATGGAACAGTCCCAGGGCCCTCGAGAAATCTTTTCTGGGCCCCCCCTCCCCCACCACCACACTTTTTTTCTAGCACTAGTCATATCTAGATGATTTATTTATATCAGGGGTCGGCAACCTTAGGAACACGTGCCAAACGTGGCACGCAGGGCGATTTTCAATGGCACGCGAGAGACCTCCAAGATGTGTTTTTGTGAATGAGGAAAACTGACCGTGGTAGCCGATGTTTTTGAATGACATAGCGATACATTTCAGTGAGTTGAATTTACAAACATAACTTTTTTTGCCACCACTATTGACTCGAATGTGGAACGTTTTTTTAATTAAAGGTAGATAATTAACCCGTTTTATTTAAGCTAATATTTCTAATATGTTTCTTTTAAAAAAAATGGCTTGCACTTATAAACTTTGACATGATCAAACTGTTAAAAGTATTAATTTGAAAAATTATATAAATATTATTGTTGTGGTTGTTCGTCCCTCATTTCCGAGTATGACCACGTCTACCAGTCGCTTTATAGCCTCTTTGGTTGCCTATCAGTCCTATGCGGGCCCTGAAGGATATGTTGCAGGTACTGTAGACAAAAGATGCGGTCGTGGGGTCTGGCAGCGCCTTGCAGGTCTGCTTGGCTTTTCTTTCTGCTCGTTTCTGTTCGGCCCTGGAGATTCTGTTTAATTCTGCCAACTGTGCCCCGGACGACACGATATTGCGCCACCTAAATATTAAAAGACTAAAGAATTTATATGTATATTTTCAAATATTACATAAACTACCCAGATTGTATGATTACTACCTATCTATTCAGCTTAAAAATAATGTCCATTGACCTTTATGAGATCATAATATAATTAACATTTGCAAGTGTTACAGTCTCATCTTGACTACCAAATGATTAAATAGTAATTACCATAAATGTGAAAGTTTAGTAATCAAATATTGTATATAATATAAATGCAAATAAAAAGGAAGATAATCTCAAACACGTTAATTTGATATTAATGTAATTATTTATAACGAGTCTCTGTATAAATAATCTCATTTACTTTTGGCCTTGGTCTTGGAGTTAAAATAATTGTCCTATAAAAATATATTTTTTAAAAGTATAATGGAGCAGTTTGACTTTTAGTCTGTTGGCGCGCTGATTGATTTAGAAACCCTACTTTAACACTCTGTTAGCAAAATTTGCCGACCCGTGATTTATATTACATACGTTTGAAAAATCAGGAATCTTTTTAAAAGGTCTGTGGACCATTTTGTGAGTGTAATCATTTCAATCACTGCCTTACAGGTCTCTTACAAAAATACTTTAATCAAGTACCGGTACATTATATAGTTCTTAGTTTAAATTATTGTAATTGTTCCTCCGCTTCAGTGTTGGTCCTGCAAATATATTACAAAGATGTGTAAAATGGGAAAAGTGACTCTCACTGATGATTGATGATTAATTTGGTTCAAAAAAACACTCCTTGATAGAGAGCACACCGTTACCCCAGATAGGTTGGTCCAGCGGTTAGTTCACCGGACTGTCAACCAAAAACCAACTGACAGGTCGCGGGTTCTATCCCTGCCACCGACGGCTCCCTGTCGCCCTGCAGGAGTTTTGGGCCTAGTGGACGTAATAATCTTCTATCTAGAAGGAACGTCTGTAAACTTATAAGATAAGGTGCATCCTAAATAGTATAGGTTAACCACATGATCGAAGCCAAACAAAACCCAGTGATGCTAAGAAACGGTTCATTAGTGGTCAACAAGGGTTAAGTTGTATATATGATTCGATAGATGACATACACCCAAAAACTGCCGATAATGTATGGTTATAATATAATGGATGTGGCGTTTACCATGTCTGATCAATGTAGGCCTAACTATTATCTTATTCATTACATAAGCTCCTTCTATAAAGAAGATTATTGAAATTATTGCGTCCTACGCACGCTGCATTTCTATTAGTGTTTAAAAAGGTAAGTTACACTAATTTTCCTGATTTATTCAGGCAACACATTCCATGCCCGGATGCCGCTCGGAATGAAAAAGTACTTGTGTGCGTTTGTTATCGTATAAGTTCGCATAAGGGATAAAGAAGATATCTTTGTCCTTATGTTTATCTGAGCATCGTAACAGATTGTTATTGTGTTGTGTTTCTAAATTATAGTTTAATGCATTATGTATTATTACTACTTTACTCTTTGCCCTTCTGTCCTCTCGTGTTTCTAGGTTGAGTGGTTTGACTATTGGTGTTATTCTTGACAGTTGTAAATATTCACTAGTAATGTATGTTGTCATAATGTTGTGTAGTCAAATGTAAGGTTAGATCTGCTGTGGCAATACAGTTGACACATACATTTTTTTGTAAAATCTCTTCCTAAAATACATTTTGTTAAATGACACAAAAAATGTGTTTTAAATTGTCAATACATTTGTCTAAAATTACGATACTTTCAACAGGAAATCATTAAAGTGTAAAAGGATCGACTAACTAGCTTTGACTGCCGCACTAGTATGCAGAGCTATAGAGTAGCCTATGTAGGCCTAGGCAACTGTTAACAGTGAGAACTGTAAGCCTGTAAGACTCATAGGTCTTTATTTGCAAGTGTCTCTGGGGGGAAATAATAAAAAAGAGATCCGAAATGCTATCGAAAACAATTAGGCCCTATATTACAACTAAAGGCTTCATTGCATATTTCACAAAATGTTCAAGTACACATTCAAAGAAAACCACAATTAAGGGCCCCCAGCGCCGCGTGATATTGTAGGAGGTTTTGGGGCATCTCCTCTTAGCTTAATAGCAAAAATTTTAAAAAATACTTGCGCAATTGCCAATTTAGTTTTAATTTTAATATTCATGGGCCCCCAAAACTCTTATGGGCCCCGGTACGGCGTACCGGCTGTACCCCCCCCCCCCTCTCGTGGGACAGTCCATTGATTTCAGCAGTTGTGTAAACGGTTTCAATATGCAAAGACTATAATAAGATGGACCGCTTGATTGAATATAATTTTAAAAAAATTCAAAGTTGTGACTTTGCGCAATAAAAGCCTTTATTGTCAATCTCCACAGTACATCAGATTCATGGTCGAGCTACACACATGAGAGTAAAGAGGACTGCGTTCAAAAAAAATCCATCTACAGCTCAAGGTATTAAGCGTAAAAAGAAAAACATTTGCAGCTCGCTCCTACAGCGTCGTATCACCTCTGTGGGTGAATGAACTTCCGAACAAAATTAAACAAGCCGACAATGTTGACATTTTTAAAACAAAATTTAAAATATACTTTTTCTATATATTTTTTATAACATTTGGTAAATATAAAGCGCATTCGAAGACTTTGTTATGAAAAGCGCTATATAAATATGTAGTTTGTTTTTGATGACTAGAATGACTTCTTTTCTGTATTCCCGATTCCCTTTTGTATTGTACACTTCCGTTTTATTTAATCGCCAAGATTTTCAGTTAGGGGTTAGTATTCGTACACGTGACTATGGTTTGCAAACTAGATCACCGATCTCAGGTTCGACCCGGTTAAGAAAGGCCTTAAGGCAGCCATATGAGTAATTTAAGACAGCGTTAAAGGCTGTGCGCCGAAAAAGAACATGTAAGCGGTCCATCTTATTATTAATAAAGTCTTTGCAATATGTAATAACAACGGTGTTATATATATAGGGCCTCTATCCATGTTATTAAATTTATCATGCTCAGTGCACATATTTTTAAATCATAGCAAATATATATAGAAAGAAAGAGAGAGTTATAGATAGATAGATAGATAGATAGATAGATAGATAGATAGATAGATAGATAGATAGATAGATATTGTATAGATATTGTATAGATAATAGATAGATTAGAACTAGAAAGTTGGATCTTTGCATATACAGATAAAAGCATCATAACTGGATGGATAAATAAAATCACAGATAATGTATGAATAGAAAAATAGCTGAAAAAATAAATAGATACATAGATAGATATTTAAATAGATGTTTAGTTATATAGACAGACAGTGGGCGTCTGAATGTTTTCCAATGTCTTCAGTCAAAACAAGTATCGCATTTTTTTTTTCGTGTGTGCCTGTTTTTCGTTTCTACATGTCTGGAAGATGTTTTCTTGTCTGACTTTGTCTGCCGAAAAGTAGGAAAAAAAATATCCACTCATAAGCCCATGAAGACCATTAGATTAGGGCCCCAGGGGAGTGGGTGGACGGACGCCCCTCCGCCCTGTTACTTCGTTTCACTTTATAAGCTGAGTACACAAGCATGAAATATTTAAAGTAACCGGTGTTTGTGGTGAGTGCAGTAATGTCTTTTTTCTTACCCAGGTCTTTCTCTTTCTCTCTCTTTTTCTCTCTTTATATCTCTCTATATATCTCTTTCTGTCTCTCTATCTGTTTCTCTCAATCGCTCTCCAATTCTCTCTCTCTTTCTCTTTTTCTCTCTCTTTTTCTCTTTTCCTCTCTCTTACTGTTTTTCTCTTTATCTTTTCTCTCTTTTTCTCTTTCTCTCTATCTCTCTTTCTTACTGCCTCTATACAATATTCACTCCCTCACTATCTCTCTATTCTACACTCTTTGTTATTTCCTTCTTTATTTAACTCCCTGGCCACTCTCATCCTTTTAAATCTCTCTTTCCCCAATTCCCTTTCGCGCGTCTCTTTATGATTATACTTTTTGTCTCTCTGACTGTCTCTCCCTCTCTCTCTCCCATTTCCTTCTTGGAATCTTTCTACTATGAGTTCATCATCCCTTGCCTCACCCCCTCCCTCTGTATTGTGTTACTCCTAGAATCTATTTTAGTCACTCCAAGCTCACGAATTTATTACCCCTCCCCCCCCCCACACACACATTCAGCTTTAAAACCACGTCACTACTATGTTGTTGTTTTGTCACTCTCTCTCTCTCTTTCTCTCTTTCTATCTACCCACTCTCCTTTTTCTTTCCCTCTCCCCCACCGCCTACACCATCTCTCACTCTATCATCCCCCTTTCTCCCCCGCCCCCCCCCCCCAATCACCATGCCACCATCTTCCTTCTTTCTCGTTTTCTCCTTCTTTGATTACTGTAATCTTCTTTGTCATGTCTCTCCCTTATTTCACTCCCTCTTTCACTCAAACACTCTCCCCTTCTCTCTCTCTCCATCTCTCACTGACTTCACCCTTCCTTCCATCCAAACCCATCGCTAACATATCCATCTCGCTTGGTATCTTCCCTAGTCAGGCGTACGCAAAAATTTATATTTGACCACACAAGCTACTCACTCCCCCCACCCACCCTCCCCCGACCCCCACAATACTCGCCTAAATAGCACTCTGGCACGGACTGCATGTTAGAAACAGATCCTAACTAACTCAAAGCTCTCTTCCTATGTCATTCAAACTGAACGATGTAGAAAGTAAATTTAGACTCAGTTGACCTTGACCTTGTGACAACATTTTTTTTACAGGACTGCCTTTTAATGTAAAAGTAAGCTGTTAACCCTCACAGTCCCGGGCGCGTATATAGCGGAACTGAAGGCAGCATAGATAGAAGTAGGTCGGTACGGGAAGGGTTAACATTATATTCTTCAATAGATAACATTAGTAAAGACAATTAACATTCATAAATAAATTTAACTTAATTACCTGCCGTTACTCGGGGAAAACATTACATACGCGTATAGCTACGTATAAAACAATGTATAAACTACAATGAAAAAAAAGCTATAATAATTTTGCCAAATGCCATTATTAATTTTTTGCTGAAAACATTTAGGAGAATAATTTAAATCAATATTTTAATCGGGTTTTTTAAAAAAAGGCATGTGTTTTTATTTAACAAAACTTTTGGACTATCCCTGGCTGAGAATCAAACACCAGTCTCCTGCGTGTCTAAAATATAGTTTTATATATATATATATATATATAGAGAGAGAGAGAGAGAGAGATAGATAGATATATAGATGATAGATAGATAGATAGATATAGATAGATACCTAGATTGATAGATGGATAGAATGATAAATAGATAGTTAGAAGATTCATAGATAGTTCTAATAATAGAAAAATAGATAGATGTGCAGAATTAAGTTTGCCGTAACGGAGACTGTAGTTCCGATCTAATGGTATATTGATACTGTGTTCAAGGCTAACATTGACTTGTTTAGCAATGTTAGTGATAGGTCTAAATATTAATGTTGGCAGTCTACGACTACTCACGCTACACTGTCAATGTTAACATCTCATTTCATGGCTTGTTAACTCACGTTTCGATGTCAACATTGATCATTCACAGTTGATCTCTTTCTCTCACTCTCTCTCTCTCTCCATCCTTCCATCTATTTATCTATGTAGAACTATTTATAATCCATCGATCCGTCTTCATTTATGTCTGTCTACCTATTTATTAAGCGGTTGGCGTGCCGGAGGTCCAGTGTTCGATATTGGTTGGCGTGCCGGAGGTCCAGTGTTCGATATTGGTTGGCGTGCCGGAGGTCCAGTGAGTCCTGGTTAAGGCTATAATTAGTTGCCCGGGTCTGGAGTGTGTGTCCCTGAGTCTTCCTAGCTCTCATGGATGCCTGTACCTGAATTAAGTTGAGACAAAGTAAACTACTGGACATTGCGTTGACCACACAATCCCCTAATATGCTGCTCCACCGGCCCTATGGATCAATTTTGTCCTTCGGGAAACTTTACAGCATATCTATTTATATATTTAAATTTGTATTTCACTATCAGATAAATGTATATTATTTTTTGTTAATAATTATACACCAGAGCTGCAATAACTTCTCTAATTTAATATTTCCTAAAAGTAAATTATAATTAGGCAAGTTAAACAAACAGAAGCTAGTAACGAAATGTAAAGCTAAATCAATAGAAGCTATACGTTTAAAGGGGAAATAACAGAAGCTAGAAGCTCAAACTACTCCAACAGAAGTTAGTAGGTCAAACTAAAGCAACCGAAGCTAGAAGCTAAAGCTAAATCAAGCTACAAGGTCAATCCAAAATGATGTCGATAAAGCATTAGAATTCATCAATATTTTTTTCCTCCTCTGGTCTCTAATTAGAATGACACAGTTAAGAGCTCCCTGGTTTTGAAAAGTAGGTCACATCATTCCGTCCGGTCATCCGATTCGTGACGGAGCTGGGGCGGGGGGGGTGTGGGCGATGGAACCAGCGGAGATTGAACTTAATGAAATTGGTGATCAGTAATCCCTTGATGGACAAGTGCCGGACTGTGCCGGACAGTCCACTTCCACCTCCCTCCCCTTTCCACTTTCAACCTCCGACCAAGCCTGGTGCGAAAACATAATGGGTGGGAGGGTTGGATGGAGGAGGGGGGGGACTTGGTGTCAGCTGATTAGAGGGTAGGTTCCCTTTGGGAAGATGGGCTTTGTAAAGCTGAAAGTGGCCTGATTACGACATGGTTTTGTTTGGATCACAAACTTGTTTATCAACATACATTCAAAGCTTTAAAATATTGTCATCTTAAAGCCGGTTACGAAATTTAACATTAAACATTAATCAACAAACTTTAAATACAACATTTTCTGTCTCAATATTTACGATCCATATTTGTTGTACATTGGCCTTCCGAAGATTTTACTTTTCATTACTCACAAAGGAAGTAAAATACACAAATGGTAAATTACCATTTGGTAAACTGACGTTTCCTCTTGTCTATCTTATCTGATCTTATCTTATCTTATACATTACAGACGCTCCTTCTAGATAAAAAAAAAAAAGATTATTGCGTCCTACGCTCATCCGTGGTTTGAGTCTAGTCCTGCATTTCTATTAGTGTTTGAAATCATGTTATGTTACTGTTTTTTCCTGGTTTGTTCAGGCAACCCATTCCATGACCCCGATGCCACTCGGGAGCAAAGAAACTTATATGCGTTTGTTCTTTGCATTTGGAATAATAAAATCTTGAGATATATTAATATAATTATAAATGTATATATTTATATATATATATATATATATATAATTATCTATATCTATTATATATATATATATCTTATTTGACTTAAAATAAAAACAAATTATATAAATCATTTCTAAGTTTACAAGTCCCTGTATCAGTTCTCGAGTACTGTATATTTTTGCAACACCTTGAAAAGAAAAAGTGTTTAGATCTGCACATTTCTTTAAGCTTTTTATCGAAGAATATTTGTTACTTTATTTTAGATCATAAAATATCTTTAGTTTCTCTATTGTCGAATATTTTTTTTACAATATCGACTTCGGTATTAGTTTTCAGAAATAAGCTCTGATTAAAAATATCACAAAACACAAAATATATATATATATAGGAGAATATTTTTAAAATTTTTTTTTTGGTTCAAGAAATAAGGATTTGATGAGCAACCAAAAAGAATATAATAAAATAGTGGTTAGGCCTAGAAATATTTATCTATCAGGCTGCGAAATATTTGTATTAATATTTTTTAATTTTTTTAGCTCATTTCCTGAATAATTGCATGTTATGAAAAAAAAAACAGCGGAAAAACACACACAAAAATAACGTATACACGTTAATACTTCAACATATAGAAATACAGGATCAACCATAATAATGTATGAATCTATACGTATACATATAACATAGATATATAATGTTAGAAATAGATATATATATATATATTCATAAGATAAGCCTTTGAATTTCAAAGCGCATAATTAGTTTGATTATAGTTTCCATGGCTACCTATAACGACGCTCATCATTCGAGACGGACGATACATTATTGAATTTCATTCATACAGTGTCTGGATTTACCGGTTAAAACATCTTTATGAAAAGAAAAGCTTTTTATATAAAACGTATATTTCCAACTTTGTATTTTATCATCATGTTTGCTTATTGCATATTCTTTAATTATAAAACCTTGATTTGTTTAAATAGTTTGGTGTTTTATTTAATGTAAAATTATATTCATGTTGCAATGATAACACTTTTGTTGATGATTATTTTTTATTTCTCAAGGAAACGAAATAGTATCTTAACACAGAACTAATCTCTTAAATATGTATGAATAAGGTACTGCGGAGGGTGTCCATGAGTCTGCCCAGCCTTGATGGGTACCTGACATTAAGTGGGGGGTAAAGTAAATGCGGGTGTGAATTGTGCTGGCATCACAATCACATAGTGTGCCGTGGCAACAGAAACTGGTGAACGCTGCACGTGAGTGGGAGTCAAGACAATGGTGGAAGAATTGGGACGAGTCTGACAAGGGTCGAGGTGTGTGGCTGCAACTAAAACGGCCAAATCGAGCTGATCCGTGGTGGAAACTCCGCAGGAGAGAACAGGCAACCATTGCCCAGTTCCGGACAGGGCACTGTCCCATTGGTGCCTATTTCGGACGATTTAGGCCCAATTTCGATTCGCGGTGTCGACATTGCTTTGAAGCAGAAGAGACGGTCGAGCATTTGCTTTTTGATTGCCCTGCCTTGCAGGAGGAAAGAGTAGATGGGAATGGTCAACAGTTTGCACCGAACCTTTATGATGATTTAGCTGTGCTACGTAGTACAAGTGTGTTTGTCCTCCGAATCCTAAGAGATTAGTCTCGATTCGATCACTCCGGTGAAGTGAGGTTTAAAGTCTGGTGAACGCTGCCTCACCGCCCTATGATCAATTCGGTCCAGGGAAAAAAAAACACTCGCCCTACAGAGAGAGAGAGAGAGATTCAAAGAGAGACAGGGAGAGTCAAAGAGAGACAGGGAGAGTCAAAGAGAGACAGGGAGAGTCAAAGAGAGACAGGGAGAGTCAAAGAGAGACAGGGAGAGTCAAAGAGAGACAGGGAGAGTCAAAGAGAGACAGGGAGAGTCAAAGAGAGACAGGGAGAGTCAAAGAGAGACAGGGAGAGTCAAAGAGAGACAGAGTCAAAGAGAGACAGAGTCAAAGAGAGACAGGGAGAGTCAAAGAGAGACAGGGAGAGTCAAAGAGAGACAGGGAGAGTCAAAGAGAGACAGGGAGAGTCAAAGAGAGACAGGGAGAGTCAAAGAGAGACAGGGAGAGTCAAAGAGACAGGGAGAGTCAAAGAGAGACAGGGAGAGTCAAAGAGAGACAGGGAGAGTCAAAGAGAGACAGGGAGAGTCAAAGAGAGACAGGGAGAGTCAAAGAGAGACAGGGAGAGTCAAAGAGAGACAGGGAGAGTCAAAGAGAGACAGGGAGAGTCAAAGAGAGACAGGGAGAGTCAAAGAGAGACAGGGAGAGTCAAAGAGAGACAGGGAGAGTCAAAGAGAGACAGGGAGAGTCAAAGAGAGACAGGGAGAGTCAAAGAGAGACAGGGAGAGTCAAAGAGAGACAGGGAGAGTCAAAGAGAGACAGGGAGAGTCAAAGAGAGACAGGGAGAGTCAAAGAGAGACAGGGAGAGTCAAAGAGAGACAGGGAGAGTCAAAGAGAGACAGGGAGAGTCAAAGAGAGACAGGGAGAGTCAAAGAGAGACAGGGAGAGTCAAAGAGAGACAGGGAGAGTCAAAGAGAGACAGGGAGAGTCAAAGAGAGACAGGGAGAGTCAGGGAGATTTGAAAGAAACAGAGATAGAGATAGACAGGATGTGTAAATAGAGAGAAACAAGAAGAGAGAGCGAGAGAGAGCAAATGATGATTGTGGTCACTTGTATCCATGCTATTCACATTTAAGATTTCTCCGAGAGACTAAATATAGAAATAGAGTAAAAGAGATAGATTTATAGATAGATAGATAGATAGATTTATAGATAGATAGATTTAAAGATAGATAGATAGATAGATAGATAGATAGATAGATAGATTTATAGATAGATAGATAGATTTATAGATAGATAGATAGATAGATAGATTTATAGATAGATAGATAGATTTATAGATAGATAGATAGATAGATTTATAGATAGATAGATAGATTTATAGATAGATAGATAGATAGATAGATTTATAGATAGATAGATAGATTTATAGATAGATAGATAGATAGATTTATAGATAGATAGATAGATTTATAGATAGATAGATAGATTTATAGATAGATAGATAGATAGATAGATTTATAGATAGATAGATAGATTTATAGATAGATAGATAGATAGATAGATATATTTATAGATAGATAGATTTATAGATAGATAGATAGATAGATAGATAGATTTATAGATAGATAGATAGATTTATAGATAGATTTATAGATAGATAGATAGATTTATAGATAGATAGATAGATAGATAGATAGATAGATAGATAGATAGATAGATAGATTTATAGATAGATAGATAGATTTATAGATAGATTTATAGATAGATAGATAGATTTATAGATAGATAGATAGATAGATAGATAGATAGATAGATAGATAGATAGATAGATAGATTTATAGATAGATAGATAGATAGATAGATAGATGGATAGATAGATAGATAGAGAGAGAGAGATAGAGAGAGATAGCTAGATAGATAAAGAGGTAGAGAGAGAGATAGAGAGATAGAGAGAGAGAGAGAAAGGAGTGAGAGGGGGTGAGGTAAGGAGGGAGAGAGCTTAGCATGAGTACACATTTTCGAAAGACGCCATCAAACATTAGATCTAACACTTTTCACTCAAAAACAAAGAAACTGTCAAATTACGATTTAGAAATATTATAGATATGAACAAAATACCTAGAAATAAACAGAACATTATTGTTCATAATTCTCTCTCTGTCTCTCTCTCTCTCTACATATATATTTATATATATTAATATTTTATAACGTAGTTTACAAATAAATATTTTTTTGGTCATTTTTTTTTAAATATTAATTTGCTCCACACTAATAGGTTGTTGTTTTCTTTATACATTTATTTTTCTGGCCCCCGAGGGACTAGGCTAAAGCCCAGACCGCGTCTGCCAGCCTCTCCAGGGGGAAGGGGGAGGCAATCAGGCCCCCGATAATTAGACAGCGTTTTTCTGAAGTAGTTATTGCACTTGACGGCAGCCATCTTGGGTGTTTGGAAAATAGTTTCACACTTCTTTCCCACAATTTCCCTGCCCTTCCTCCCCCCCCCTTTTTTTCCAATACAGACTACGGGGTGGAGGGGGGGGGGGGAGGGTGAGTAGAAGTTGAAATATTAACTTAGTAGGGAGTTCTTTTTCTCTCTTGTCATCGAAGTAATAGTACAAGCATATTTGTATTTGGTTTTCAATTTCAAATTTAGTACATCTTTTTTTTTATGGTTTTCCAAAGTACCCGTATAGTTGACATTCTAACTCCATCTTTTTTTTAACCACCTCAGCAAATTTAGTCAGTAAAAGAGAGAAAGAGAGAAAGAAATATAGATGGAAAGAAAGCCGAGCATTTGTCGATTTTGTCGATCACAAAATTACCCATCATTCCTTTTTATCGGCCAACAGATTTTAATAAAAGAAATTTTTTTGTTAACTGCTTCCGGTAATGTCCCAGAATTCAATGAAAAAGAGATCCCGGAAATAAACACGACGACCGTTACCATGGCAACAATATCTTTGTTGCTGTTTTTAAATATACAGTGACTTTTGCAATACTAGAAAGTATGTTGGAAAGAAACAAGATCATAACATAATCTTAGCACTAGATTGAATTTTTTACTTTGCCTTATTTAAACTACAATACTAGACCATTTTATAACAAAATTCAGCTGTTGCAGACGATATGTTTATTCCCGTCTGCCTTTCGGTTTCCAGTCGCGAAGTCAAACTCTACTCAAGCGTTGTTTACCGAAAATAGAATAATTTAACCTTTTGCATTATGAGAGAGTCGGTATTATATAATTGGTGCTGCAGTTGTTGTTTTATTCAATTATAACTTTACTCTTACTTCGTGTTAACCTATCTTATAATAGAGACAGGTTGGGCATTTCCTGTGTAATACTTAAAAGAACGATTCCGACTCCGATTATGCTGTAATACTTACTATTTGACTGTTTCATCACGTTAAATATACACGAAACTTCTATACTTCAAACTAAGCAATACATTTCTTGTAGACGAGATTTAAATAGACTTTTAAGGGCCTCTTCCACGTGCCATTGAAAATCCATCGGCGTGCCAAGTGTGGCACGCGTGCCGTATGTTGCCGAACCCTGTCCTAGTAGATGCAACCCAAACCCATGCCAGGAGATCCCTCTACACGAAAATCATTATCTATAAAAGAGTCCATTAGATACGCTTTACTGGTACAAAATGTGTATGAATGCAGTTGGAAAGATCATCAAATGAAATCTACTGGAGGATAAAGGAATAAACAGCATTAGTACTCTTTCTTCCCGAGTGGCATTCGGACACAGAATGGGTTGCATGAACAAACCAGGAAAACCAGTAACTTAACATCATATAAAACATTAATAAATATGCAAAACTACACTCAGACCACGGATGGGCGTAGGACGCAATAGTCTTCTTTATAGAAGGAGCTTCTGTAATATATAAGATAAATAATGCATTCTGAAAGTGTTTTTTTTTCTATTGGGTGTCAGTAATATTAAATTTGTGTCCAGAGTGAACAATATTCTAATTGATATTCAGTTTTTATTCTGGGTTTTTTTTTTCGCCTTTATTCTTTTCACTCTGACAGAAATAATCATCATCTGAGATTCTAAGAGATTATATCATTACTCGCCTAATGAACCCAACCAGTTGTGTGACGAATAGCTGTTTGTTTGTGTGAGTGTGTTTGTGTATGTGTGTATGTGTATTTGTGTGTGTTTTTCTAATGCTGCACTCTTAGTTTTTAATACGTTGACGCTGCCTGTTTTAAATAAACGTTGTACACCTTCATCTATAAAAAAAATATTGCTTTTAATGACAAGATCGTATAATCAAAGAGAATTTGAAAGAAATTAAGATTTTATGTAACGGGTATTATGGATCAAGGCTGCTAATGGCGGACACCATCGGACACTGCAGTTAGACGCTCAATATAATACAATATTCATTATTTAAAAAATTCGATAATGAACTTTATTGCAGCATGCTGTGGGCAGTTAAGATGGAGGCGGAATGGGGGGGGGGGGGGCGGGAGATGGAGAGAGTTATGAAATCATGTTACAGTAAAAGTTTTATTTTAAAATGTTTCGTTTTGAAAAACGTATATTCGTTTGTAGATGGATTTTGTTATCATTGGTCATTGGGTGGATGAAAAGATGGATACAAAAATTTCTTTCAAAATAGAAAAGTTAATGAAAAAAAAATTCAATGGCAATTTCTGATCGATAATCCACTCCCCCCACCTTGCTATGATTCCGCCATCATCTCCAACAACTCCTACAACAGCAGCTTACCATAGCAACCAACCAATTATCATTAGGGAAAAAAAACAAAAAAAAACGTTCACATACATACATACTTCCGTGCACTCACACACACACACATACACACTCACACGATGATACTAGGATACATATTCCATACACTGTACCGTAGAGTTCCGTTTGATGAAAGTCTCTAATGGATGTCATCACAGAATCATCACAGAATCATAATAATAATAATAATAGTGCTTGTATAGCGCATATTCCGTTGATGACAGCTATATGCTCTGACGACAGTTACGGAATACAGACAACGAACAACAGACGAGAAAGTAAATATTTATACGCAAATAATGCTAACGAAATAGGTGAGTCTTCAGTCTGCTTCTGAAGATGTCGACTAGGTCTCAGGCGAAGCTGTAATGGAAGGTGATTCCAGGTGGACGGTCCCGCGTAGGAGAATGAACGTTGGCCAGCGGACACTAGCCTCACACGAGGGATCCGCAGAGTAAGCGCATCAGATGCCGAGCGAAGTCGACGGGATTGGCTGTAGAGCTCAAGACAAGAGCGAAGGTAATCCGGGGCAGAGTTATTCAGGCACTTTTAGCAGAGAGAAGCCAGCTTATACGAGATCCGGTTGTTGATGGGTAGCCAGGGCAGTGATCGGAGCAGAGGAGTGATATTATATGACTTCTTCTTCTTGAGGACTAGTCGGGCTTCGCAGTTCTGGATACATTGGAGGCCATGAAAAATCATCACAGAATCATCATAGAATCCTTAAACGACAAAATTCATCATAGGGCCGGTGAAACATCTTTCATCAGCTTTCATCAGTTTCATTGGCGTACGGGAATATGTGGACAGCACAATGCCCTGCCGTCTTTACTTTACCCCATCTAATGCCAGGTATCAATCAGAGTTGGGTAGACTCCGGGACACCATCGAGTCCAGCAAAAACATCCTAGCCTTCATGTTTCGAACCCAGGACCTTCGGTACGCCAATCGTTCGCGCTGCAGGGGCCTCAGTGCCCCATTCATATTGCTGGTAGCTTGTCTTCAAATTTTGTCTTGATCTATATCAGCAGTTGGTATTGACTAAGATAAAAATATCTACAGAATGCTTTCACTAAGTCATTTTTGTCTTTTTTGTCTTTTTATTTCTTTCTTACTTTTTATCTCTCTTCATACAGAGGATTAATGCGTCGTCGTACGCTTGACAGGCAGCCCATTCCATGCCCCAGACGCTAAATCTGGAAGAAAGAGAACTTGTATCGTTTGCGTTAATTAATTAATTACATTCGAAGTCAGCAATCACTCGAAGTCAGCAATCACTGGAACGCAATTATACTTGGCACGCATTCAGGGAGGTAAAAAAATAAACTTTTTTTTATCACATTGCAACAAACTGAAGGCCGACCGAAATTCGGTTTCGCATTCGTTGACGAAAGTAGTCAAATGGCATCTTCAGTTTCGACGAATAAAAAAAAAGTTTACTTTCGGTTTGCTTTCGGTTTCGGTCGAAACTGATATTGACTTTCAGTCATCAGCCGAATATATATTTCAAATTTCAATCTATTACTCGTCTTATTGATATTTCCATTAAGTTAAACTGTTTCGAGTTAATCTGTGTGAAGTAAAAAATTGAAGTTAATAAACGGATTATTTAATCACCTCAAAGAATGTCGAAAAATGGAGTGTGGTATTACCGTGTAGTCTTATTAAATCTCTTTGGGGGGGGGGGGGGGGGGGGGAATTTTTATTTATCTTTCGGTTTCGGCAGAAGGTGTAGATAAACTTTCTGTTTCGGTCGAAAGTCAATGTATAACTTTGCGGTGTGGTCACGATCGGCCTCTACCACAAGCATTTTTGTGGGTCAAAAGTCTCCAGTGGTAATAATTACTACAGCAGAACTTTTACCTGGTCGGTAACAAGGTGGGAGGGGGAAGGGGGTTATATATCATTACCACGTGGTTTTTAGCTGGCTTCAAGAGGCATTTTTGTCTAATAAATGATTTTAATTTGATCAAAGCCGAACCGAGTGTACTTAAAAAGTTAAACTGGACGTTATAAGTGTATAAAAGACATTTGAGGCGAATTGATGCGTTAGTGATCATACAAACTGTGTAGTTAATTAGGTGTTTAAATTTGCACATATAAATTCTTTAGTAATAAAATATTTATACAATGTTCAACTGTCATTTACAAATTTGATCACTTTGTAGTTGTAAATCAAAAACCATTTATTATTTTATACATCACAATAAAAAACAAACTATCAGAAATATTAAAGCAAAGGTAATGTGTAAATTATTTCCCTTTGTTTAAATAAAAGATTCCAAATTTTCATTCTAGTGATGCCAAACAAGTTATGTATTATAACTAATATTACGTATGAATGAGTATTTCATTATTCAAATCCAGTATTATAGTATTCATTTCAAAATGTAATTAGAGATATACAACTACTTACGTTTCGTTACGCCTACGCCTCTGTCTCAGTATGCTTAAAACAGCTTCCATTTAAATATAAAATCGAATCCAGGGTGTATGGTAGAATGGTCAAGATTGGTCAACAGTAGGCACCACAAGACACTGGAGCGCGCCGCATAGAGTATATTTTTTTCCGCAAGGGGCGTTCGCCCGTTTCTGTGGCTACGGCACACTAGGGGATTGTGTGACCAGCGCAATGCCCAGCCGCTTTTAATCTACCCCCAACTAATGTCAGGTAAATGATCAGAACTGGGTAGACTCAGCGGATACCATCAGACCCGATAAATACTTATAGCCTTCACCAGGATACGAAACCCGTGACCTTCGGTACGCCAGCCGAACGCGCTGCCGCTCGGTCACAGCGTAATACTGTAATTTATAATATAAGATAAGAAGGAACGTCTGTAATATATAAGATAAGAAAGAACGTCTGCGTCATATAATATAATAAGAGTGATATTTATTTCTTGAACAGGACACAAAGAACTTCAACTCAGTGATAAACAACTTCTTGGTATCTACTTCAATTACTTGTTGTGATTGGAATGCTAGCCTACACTTCAGCTAATGGCTCAACAACAAAACCGCATTACCATAAATTTAAATTTCTTGGCAAGGAGGTCATTGATTTCTCAAAATGGCCGCCACCTGCTTGAAATTTAGATAACAACAAGTTTCATTGCTTCGTTTTATCTGGACAGAATCTTAAATTTAGCTAATTTTTTCCCCATAATGACGTCATGTTATAACAATTTTTTGGTTCTCGTTTAATCTGGCGGTGTTTTATATTGATATGTTTTGTAAGAGAAGGATTCGACGTCTGCGGGAAGGAAGGTGCACGTTTGACAAAACGAATAAATGTTACACTTACATAATGTTTTGGGAATGTCTGAAGAGAGATCAGAAAGGGGGGGGGTGGTCTTGGAGGAAGTGGTGATGAAAGTGTGTGTGAGAGAGAGAGAGAGAGAGGGAGAGGGAGAGGGAGAGAGAGAGTTGTTACGAGTAGATTTATTTCCATATTATATTGGTTTTGTTATTATTAACTAAAGTTAAAATGAAATAATCTTAAACCCGAAATGTTTCCGTGTTAGGAATAAAACATGCATATGTCTAGACACTACGTCATAGCGATAAAATACGTCATATGCACGAGGGTGGAATACCGTTTAGTTTAGTTCTAGTTTGGGCGCTAATGTGTGAGGACTGTCTTTGACCACTTTCTTAAAGATAGGATTACGGCTTTACTCATCATAGAAGAATCTCAACTGATTAAGTTTCATTATAATACTGGTACATGTATTCTGTGGTATTGTTATATTTTATCATCTCAACTTGTTGGAATAAAATTGTGTTCAATTTCAAACAGGATTGTGGATTTCCTATATATTCAGGTACAGTTTATCTAAATCACTTTATACACAAAAGATTCATATCGCCACGAGTCAAATAAACATCAAATCTAATTCAATAACATCAATATAAATTCTTATACAACCTTGTGAGATCCAAGATGGATATGAATCAAAATAATATATAATAATACATTACTAAAAATATCATCTAACGTCAGTAGCTGATTTCGCACGTGACAGAGTGTAGTGTAGGAAGAAATAATAAAAGAATATATGACTGAGCGAGAGTCGGTAAGCAGTAAGACTGAGAATAATGGAAAGAGATAGAGAGAAAGATAAAACGATAGAGTGGATAGAGAGAGAGAGAGAGAGAAGAGAGAAGAGAAAGAAAGAAATTGAAAGAAATAGCTAGAGAGAAAGAGAGCGAAACAGAGAGTTATAGAGAGATTAAGATTAAGAGAGAGGGAAATATAGAGAAAGAGAGAGAGAGATCTGAAAGAGTGATGTAGAAAAGAAATCAGTTAATCTTTATTTATTAATTAGTTATTAACTATACAAAGAGCTGAAGGAGAAATGATTACAGGCGTAGCAAGGGTATTTGGCGCCCCGTCGCCTCCACGAATAATGAAATTTTTCTAAATGTTATTCTGTATCCCCTCCTTAGATACGCCTCTGGAAGTAATGGGAGAACAGTTTATATAGGGAGGGGGGGGGGAACTAGCATTGACAGATGGTTGAGGTGATAATTCGAGCAAGCGTTACATGAAGAGAAATGAACTTTCTTGGATTTTAGTGACAATTATAATGAAAAAAGTTTTTTTTTTCTGGCATCCGGGCATGGAATGGGTTACCCGAACAAATCAGGAAAACCAGAAACTTAACATCATTTAAAACATCAATAAAAATGCAAGACTATACTCAGACCACGGATAAGCGTAGGACGCATTAATCTTCTTTATAGAAGGAGCGTCTGTACTGTATAAGATAAGGGCAGTAAGTTGAAGTAAAGAGAAGAGTAATGTAGCCCTATCCCATTCTAAGTTCATGCTGGTGGATCCGATTGAGCATGAAGTGGCCTACACAAGACATCCACGGCCACGGAAGAGAAGGAGATTGTGTCACCAGGACAATGCATATCCAAATTTATTTTCCTCCCACCTAATTGCAGGTGCTCCGTTGGGTGACGGCTAGATTGAGGGACACCATCCAGACCCAAGGTAAGTATCCATGCCGTTAAACCTGAATTAGAATCCAGAATGTACGGTACTGCGATCTGAGCGCGCTGCCGCTAGACTTAAAGTTTTAATTATATGTTTTACTCTGTTTTAATGAGTGAATCACAAAGTTACATTAATATTCAACTTGATAATATTTCGATTTTATAATTGTGTTCACTTTTCCTACATTTTCACTTTTTATACACGTTCATTTTATGCGTAATTATGCGTAATTTCACTGTTGATGTATGTATTCTTTTATGAAGAAGTTTACATTATGGACACGTTCAATTTATACACAAGTTCACTTTATACTCACATTCACATAATGCACACATTCACTGAATACACATATTCACTTAATACACACATTCATTTAATACACACATTAATTTAATGCACACATTCACTTTTATACAAACATTCATTTAATGCACACATTCACTTTAAAACAACATGTTCACCTTAATAAACATATTCAGTTCATACACACATTCATTTAATGCACACATTCACTTTAAAAAAACATGTTCACCTTAATAAACATATTCAGTTAATACACACATTCATTTAATGCACACATTCACTTTAAAACAGCATGTTCACCTTAATAAACATATTCAGTTAATACACACATTCATTTAATGCACACATTCACTTTAAAACAACATGTTCACCTTAATAAACATATTCAGTTAATACACACATTCATTTAATGCACACATTCACTTTAAAACAACATGTTCACCTTAATAAACATATTCAGTTAATACACACATTCATTTAATGCACACATTCACTTTAAAACAGCATGTTCACCTTAATAAACATATTCAGTTAATACACACATTCATTTAATGCACACATTCACTTTAAAACAACATGTTCACCTTAATAAACATATTCAGTTAATACACACATTCATTTAATGCACACATTCACTTTAAAACAACATGTTCACCTTAATAAACATATTCAGTTAATACACACATTCATTTAATGCACACATTCACTTTAAAACAGCATGTTCACCTTAATAAACATATTCAGTTAATACACACATTCATTTAATGCACACATTCACTTTAAAACAACATGTGCACCTTAATAAACATATTCAGTTAATACACACATTCATTTAATGCACACATTCACTTTAAAACAACATGTTCACCTTAATAAACATATTCAGTTAATACACACATTCATTTAATGCACACATTCACTTTAAAACAACATGTTCACCTTAATAAACATATTCAGTTAATACACACATTCATTTAATGCACACATTCACTTTAAAACAACATGTTCACCTTAATAAACATATTCAGTTAATACACACATTCATTTAATGCACACATTCACTTTAAAACAACATGTTCACCTTAATAAACATATTCAGTTAATACACACATTCATTTAATGCACACATTCACTTTAAAACAACATGTTCACCTTAATAAACATATTCAGTTAATACACACATTCATTTAATGCACACATTCACTTTAAAACAGCATGTTCACCTTAATAAACATATTCAGTTAATACACACATTCATTTAATGCACACATTCACTTTAAAACAACATGTTAACCTTAATAAACATATTCAGTTAATACACACATTCATTTAATGCACACATTCACTTTAAAACAACATGTTCACCTTAATTAACATATTCAGTTAATACACACATTCATTTAATGCACACATTCACTTTAAAACAGCATGTTCACCTTAATAAACATATTCAGTTAATACACACATTCATTTAATGCACACATTCACTTTAAAACAACATGTGCACCTTAATAAACATATTCAGTTAATACACACATTCATTTAATGCACACATTCACTTTAAAACAACATGTTCACCTTAATAAACATATTCAGTTAATACACACATTCATTTAATGCACACATTCACTTTAAAACAGCATGTTCACCATAATAAACATATTCAGTTAATACACACATTCATTTAATGCACACATTCACTTTAAAACAACATGTTCACCTTAATAAACATATTCAGTTAATACACACATTCATTTAATGCACACATTCACTTTAAAACAACATGTTCACCTTAATAAACATATTCAGTTAATACACACATTCATTTAATGCACACATTCACTTTAAAACAGCATGTTCACCTTAATAAACATATTCAGTTAATACACACATTCATTTAATGCACACATTCACTTTAAAACAACATGTGCACCTTAATAAACATATTCAGTTAATACACACATTCATTTAATTCACACATTCACTTTAAAACAACATGTTCACCTTAATAAACATATTCAGTTAATACACACATTCATTTAATGCACACATTCACTTTAAAACAACATTTTCACCTTAATAAACATATTCAGTTAATACACACATTCATTTAATGCACACATTCACTTTAAAACAACATGTGCACCTTAATAAACATATTCAGTTAATACACACATTCATTTAATGCACACATTCACTTTAAAACAACATGTTCACCTTAATAAACATATTCAGTTAATACACACATTCATTTAATGCACACATTCACTTTAAAACAACATTTTCACCTTAATAAACATATTCAGTTAATACACACATTCATTTAATGCACACATTCACTTTAAAACAACATGTTCACCTTAATAAACATATTCAGTTAATACACACATTCATTTAATGCACACATTCACTTTAAAACAACATTTTCACCTTAATAAACATATTCAGTTAATACACACATTCATTTAATGCACACATTCACTTTAAAACAACATGTTCACCTTAAAAGCATGACGTTAACTTTCTGCACTCGGGGAACAACATAAATTGAATTAGAAATATGAGATATGTTTTCTCAGATATCTCTCTATTCAACTGAAATATTAAAAAAAAAAAAAGAAAAATCAAGTTCTAATGGAAGGAGGGGGAAAAGGAGAAGAGTTGGGCGAGGCGGGGTGGGGTGGAGGACCGGGGTCTGGGTTTAGTGTCTGCTAACTTAAACTAATAGCTTTAGTAAATGTTGGTTTTGTTCTACCGAACAATTTGAGTCTTTGTAGCCGATTACTGGTTTTCCTGGTTCGTTCAAGGAACCCATTCCATTCCCGAGTAATTTTGTATCTTGACCTTAGTTGGCCACCCCTTGAAAATGAATTGTTCAGCTGGATCTTAATGGCCATATCATTATCGTTGGCCCTACTATGCTTAACATTTTTCCCATGGTTAAGTAGGCGGGGAGCGAACTTTAAAAATGATCAATAGGCCTATATATAGATTCTAATTACCTTGGCCGATTAACTAATCGGGATACAAGTTAATCACATAAATTGGAAACGTCCTTCAAAATACATTTTTATTATATCAACAATATTGCTTAATTCGTTTATTTTTAAAATAAATGTATCACTCATTATGTTAAAAGTTATTAACTGGAGCGCCATTTAAAAAATATTCCTTTTAAAATGCTTTCAAATTATGTGTCGTTTAGTCCTTCGAGGTTTTTCCCTTGCAGAGAAAGCTGTTATTTTGTTTTTATTGAACATTCTTTTCTTCTCTCCCCCCCCCCCCCTCTTTGAATGTTTTTTTTATTCTTTTAACAAAACATTTTGTATCCATTCGTTTCTCCGTCATTTTGACGGGGCATAACTACTAGTTTTCTAATAAGTGGGTCAGAGTCACATCCCTTGTTACCTTCTTCCAGACTGCACCTGCCTACAGTCATAAAAATATAACAGGTAGAATTTTTTAAAGCTATTTTCTAAGGCATCTTATTACACTCAAAATAAGGTTTGCATTTCACCTAAAATCTCCAGTCGTTTTAATGCCGTCTGTAAATGAGTAAATTGAAAGCCAGACACTGACCTAGATTTAAAACTATCCAGGTTTTTTTACGATATACTTTCAAACCTATAAAAAGCTCAATTTGCAGGCTTAGTTATAATTCTATTAAGTAATATAGTAAAAAAAAGCCATGCATACAAATAGGCATTGAAACATGGCTAAATTTTAACTATGTGTAATTTAAAAAAAAAAGATAGATGTTAATGAATATGGCGTAGTTCTAGAAAAAAGATGCCTTATGCAAACTTAGGTAAGGGCTATACAATTTATTGTAGCTATAGTAAGATAGGATTTCTTTATTGATTCAAACTAATGAACATTTGGCTTGATTACAGATGTTCAGTTTTTCAACATTACATTAACGATGAATATGTCAATTTTCAAATCCCAGCTTGTTTTTTTCGTGTTGTAAAATTCAGAAGAGATAACTAGTCACAGACGTATATAGAAGACATTCGCATATCTCAGTTTTGAACGTCTAGCAGGTCTCTGACCTTTCACTAACGTTCCGTAAGGTCCTGTGGGAGTCGAACCTGTGGCATTCGGTATACATAACCTAGCCAGCTGAGTCTTCTGTTGCTAAAAGTAATGGGGATGTCTTGACGGCCGGCTCTACGCAGAACCTCTGCATTTGAACTTTGTCCTGCCACCTTATTGTCTAGGATACGCCCGAGACAGCTGAAATGAATGCGACATGAAACACCTCCATATTGACCCCAACAGTTGGGACGGCATGGTTCAGGAAGCCCATCTGGAGGGGAAGGGATCAAGAAACGTTCCCGGCTTGCAGGAGAGGATTAGATTGTAATATATTGTTTTTTGTGTTTGTAGATGTAAGTTCAGAATTTAATGCTGTATGAATTTATGTGTGAATATAAACCAATATGGAGCCCAGTTGCGTGTCTGAATTTCTTCTAGTTATATAGTAAAACATGTTCTTTAGTTGATGTTTTGTTTGGCTGCAAGAAATTGAATCACCTTGCAAGAGACAAACGTAACCTATATTTATCCCAATATTTGTGCACAAATCTCATTTATTACAAGGGAAATAATCGATCATATTAGGGAAAAGTGTGAAAGAAAAAAAGGGAAATAATTTTAATTTTCTTTTTTTTTAATTTTCGTTATCATGTCCGCGTTACGTAATAAAACAAACTTTTAAACCTGTAATTTAATCAAAATATTTGAGCACGATTGAGAAGGCCACAATTATTATGGCCAAAAATAGCAAGTCACGTTGGCCTGATTTTATAAAACCAATCAGATTTCAAGATTTTTATTTCTCCAATTACATTTAAAATAGTTTCTGTAGGTGTATGCTGAGAAAGGGCTTTCTGATTACCGGGAATAACACGATCAAATAATTAGCAAATGTACTTTTTCTTCTATTCTTCCATTTTTTAAATGTAAGAATTGGCCATGATATCACAGGTCTATTTGTTTGTTTTATTATTTCTTATTCTTTGTATTAATTTATTGTTACAATCAAGAATAAGCAGTGCCCTTACATGGGGGGGGGGGGGGGGTCAGAGGGGGGCATATGCCCGGGGCGACACTTCCAATAGGGCGGAAAATGTAGTTTAAATATATCAAATATAGCTCTAAACAAGCAGCTACAGTATGCCGGGGGGGGGGGGGGGGGGGCGGCGCTGAAAAGTTTGCCCTGGGGCGCTACATAAGCTTGTAAAGGCTCTGAGAATAAGTCAACAAAACAAACTATTTTATATACCTAATGTCTGTTGTTGCCTTTCAATATCTGTCTAAGTCTGTCTCAGTCTGTCTCAGTCTGTCTCAGTCTGTCTCAGTCTGTCTCAGTCTGTCTCAGTCTGTCTCAGTCTGTCTCAGTCTGTCTCAGTCTCAGTCTGTCTCAGTCTGTCTCAGTCTAAGTCTGTCTAAGTCTAAGTCTGTCTAAGTCTAAGTCTGTCTAAGTCTAAGTCTGTCTAAGTCTAAGTCTGTCTAAGTCTGTCTAAGTCTGTCTAAGTCTGTCTAAGTCTGTCTAAGTCTAAGTCTGTCTAAGTCTAAGTCTGTCTAAGTCTAAGTCTGTCTAAGTCTAAGTCTGTCTAAGTCTAAGTCTGTCTAAGTCTAAGTCTGTCTAAGTCTAAGTCTGTCTAAGTCTAAGTCTGTCTAAGTCTAAGTCTGTCTAAGTCTGTCTAAGTCTAAGTCTGTCTAAGTCTAAGTCGGTCTAAGTCTAAGTCGGTCTAAGTCTAAGTCTGTCTAAGTCTAAGTCTGTCTAAGTCTAAGTCTGTCTAAGTCTAAGTCTGTCTAAGTCTGTCTAAGTCTAAGTCTTTCTAAGTCTAAGTCTGTCTAAGTCTAAGTCGGTCTAAGTCTAAGTCTGTCTAAGTCTAAGCCTGTCTAAGTCTGTCTAAGTCTGTCTAAGTCTGTCTAAGTCTGTCTAAGTCTGTCTAAGTCTGTCTAAGTCTGTCTAAGTCTAAGTCTGTCTAAGTCTGTCTAAGTCTGTCTAAGCCTGTCTAAGTCTGTCTAAGTCTGTCTAAGTCTGTCTAAGTCTGTCTAAGTCTGTCTAAGTCTGTCTAAGCCTGTCTAAGTCTGTCTAAGTCTGTCTAAGTCTGTCTAAGTCTGTCTAAGTCTGTCTAAGTCTAAGTCTGTCTAAGTCTGTCTAAGTCTGTCTAAGTCTGTCTAAGTCTGTCTAAGTCTGTCTAAGTCTGTCTAAGTCTGTCTAAGTCTGTCTAAGTCTGTCTAAGTCTGTCTAAGTCTGTCTAAGTCTGTCTCAGTCTGTCTCAGTCTGTCTCAGTCTGTCTCAGTCTGTCTCAGTCTGTCTCAGTCTGTCTCAGTCTAAGTCTGTCTAAGTCTAAGTCTGTCTAAGTCTAAGTCTGTCTAAGTCTAAGTCTGTCTAAGTCTAAGTCTGTCTAAGTCTAAGTCTGTCTAAGTCTAAGTCTGTCTAAGTCTAAGTCTGTCTAAGTCTAAGTCTGTCTAAGTCTGTCTAAGTCTAAGTCTGTCTAAGTCTAAGTCGGTCTAAGTCTAAGTCGGTCTAAGTCTAAGTCTGTCTAAGTCTAAGTCTGTCTAAGTCTAAGTCTGTCTAAGTCTAAGTCTGTCTAAGTCTGTCTAAGTCTAAGTCTTTCTAAGTCTAAGTCTGTCTAAGTCTAAGTCGGTCTAAGTCTAAGTCTGTCTAAGTCTGTCTAAGTCTGTCTAAGTCTGTCTAAGTCTGTCTAAGCCTGTCTAAGTCTGTCTAAGTCTGTCTAAGTCTGTCTAAGTCTGTCTAAGTCTGTCTAAGTCTGTCTAAGTCTGTCTAAGTCTGTCTAAGTCTAAGTCTGTCTAAGTCTGTCTAAGTCTGTCTAAGCCTGTCTAAGTCTGTCTAAGTCTGTCTAAGTCTGTCTAAGTCTGTCTAAGTCTGTCTAAGTCTGTCTAAGTCTGTCTAAGTCTGTCTAAGCCTGTCTAAGTCTGTCTAAGTCTGTCTAAGTCTGTCTAAGTCTGTCTAAGCCTGTCTAAGTCTAAGTCTGTCTAAGTCTGTCTAAGTCTGTCTAAGTCTGTCTAAGTCTGTCTAAGTCTGTCTAAGTCTGTCTAAGTCTGTCTAAGTCTGTCTAAGTCTGTCTAAGTCTGTCTAAGCCTGTCTAAGTCTGTCTAAGTCTGTCTAAGTCTGTCTAAGTCTGTCTAAGCCTGTCTAAGTCTAAGTCTGTCTAAGTCTGTCTAAGTCTGTCTAAGTCTGTCTAAGTCTGTCTAAGTCTGTCTAAGTCTGTCTAAGTCTGTCTAAGTCTGTCTAAGTCTAAGTCTGTCTAAGTCTAAGTCTGTCTAAGTCTAAGTCTGTCTAAGTCTAAGTCTGTCTAAGTCTAAGTCTGTCTAAGTCTAAGTCTGTCTAAGTCTAAGTCTGTCTAAGTCTAAGTCTGTCTAAGTCTAAGTCTGTCTAAGTCTAAGTCTGTCTAAGTCTGTCTAAGTCTAAGTCTGTCTAAGTCTAAGTCGGTCTAAGTCTAAGTCGGTCTAAGTCTAAGTCTGTCTAAGTCTAAGTCTGTCTAAGTCTAAGTCTGTCTAAGTCTAAGTCTGTCTAAGTCTGTCTAAGTCTAAGTCTTTCTAAGTCTAAGTCTGTCTAAGTCTAAGTCGGTCTAAGTCTAAGTCTGTCTAAGTCTAAGTCTGTCTAAGTCTGTCTAAGTCTGTCTAAGTCTGTCTAAGTCTGTCTAAGTCTGTCTAAGTCTGTCTAAGTCTGTCTAAGTCTGTCTAAGTCTGTCTAAGTCTGTCTAAGTCTGTCTAAGTCTGTCTAAGTCTGTCTAAGTCTGTCTAAGTCTGTCTAAGTCTGTCTAAGTCTGTCTAAGTCTAAGTCTGTCTAAGTCTAAGTCTGTCTAAGTCTAAGTCTGTCTAAGTCTAAGTCTGTCTATGTCTGTCTAAGTCTGTCTAAGTCTAAGTCTGTCTAAGTCTGTCTAAGTCTAAGTCTGTCTAAGTCTAAGTCTGTCTAAGTCTAAGTCTGTCTAAGTCTAAGTCTGTCTAAGTCTAAGTCTGTCTAAGTCTAAGTCTGTCTAAGTCTAAGTCTGTCTAAGTCTGTCTAAGTCTAAGTCTGTCTAAGTCTAAGTCGGTCTAAGTCTAAGTCGGTCTAAGTCTAAGTCTGTCTAAGTCTAAGTCTGTCTAAGTCTAAGTCTGTCTAAGTCTAAGTCTGTCTAAGTCTGTCTAAGTCTAAGTCTTTCTAAGTCTAAGTCTGTCTAAGTCTAAGTCGGTCTAAGTCTAAGTCTGTCTAAGTCTAAGTCTGTCTAAGTCTGTCTAAGTCTGTCTAAGTCTGTCTAAGTCTGTCTAAGTCTGTCTAAGTCTGTCTAAGTCTGTCTAAGTCTGTCTAAGTCTGTCTAAGTCTGTCTAAGTCTGTCTAAGTCTGTCTAAGTCTGTCTAAGTGTTGCAGAATTTGAGAGCAGACTAGCAGACATTTATTAACCGATACATTTTCCAAGAGATAATAATGAGAAATTTTACTTTCTTTGCCGTCCAGGAAATGACAGAATAAGCACAATTAATGAAAGAGTTAACTAAGCTAGTATGCTGCTTTTAAAATAACGATGTTAATTAATGATTGTTAAACATGGCCTGTTGTTTTAAACAAATTAAAAGTTTTTCAAATTGTGTAATGCATTGAATTAGCATAAAATGTATGTATTAAATGAATGTTATTGCATACGTATTGGAGATGTTATAAGATACTTGATGTAAGAAAGACTGTGCAATATTAAAACTCAATAAAATAGTTATTCGTGATTAGGTGGCCGAGCGGCATCGCGTTCATCTGGCGTACCGAAGGTCCTGGATTCGAATCCTGTTTATATAGGTGATAAACACAATTTTGGAATATTACTTTACAAATAAGACACCTTAAAGCAGTATTTGTGGTACACAATCATTGCTAGATAATCGTTAGTACATACGTGGAGAGCGAGAGGTGAATTGATGTATGTTGAATTGTGTTGTATGATAACTACATATTAAATTCGCTTGCCAGAAACTGGCCTTTTTTTATTCATTGTGTGAGGGAGAAAGGAAGTCGGCACGCACTCCTGATAGTATAATAATAATAGTATGTCAAATAAAGTCAAATCAAGTATGTCACATCTGCCAAGACAAGGATACCAGTAACACAACACCAATGATCTGGAAAGGGTCAACGGGGTCAGTTATGTTATAAAGAAAACAAAACGTATGCTTTCATTTGTCTCTCCCTCCACACCTTGTATCTCTCACTCACCGATAGGTTACACTCACACACACACACACAAACACTCTCTCTCTCTCTCTGTCTTTTTCTATCTCACTCACCCTTGCACTAATATCTTAGAGAGAACATGGATAAGCTAAACCAAAGACTATAATAAGATGTACCGCTTGTTCTATTTTTAAAGCTTATATGTTCTTTTTTTCCGTGCGCAACCAAGAACGCTGTCTTAAATGACTTCTACGATCCTACGTATGCATTAAAGTTTACCGCTGTATACAACTTTGGATTTCAATTTTAATTTTTCATTGAGAAAATCATAGCGATTAAATAAAACGGAAGTGCACAGTACAAAAGGGAATCGGGTATTTCGAAAAAAAAAGTCAATCCAGTCATCAAAGAGCAGAAATATTAAAGCAATCGGTCCATCTTATTATATAAAGTGTTTGGTTTAACCAATATCCAATATGCTTTTGAAAATGTTCTTAACATGAGAAACGTAGATTGAATGATATATAGAATTTTTAACTCCCTTTACACAAGCTATCTCTAGCCAACAAACAAAACAAAAAAAGGGGCAATAACCCATAACTTAGCGTTACCGCCCCTCACTTTTATTTACCGATAATTGAAATTTCTAACACAGGGGACTTAAATCTTCTGAAAGGATCAAACAAATTGCAACAAGCTTTTACTCTTTCAATTGCACGATGTTAGGGGGAGATAATAATATATAAAAAAAAGGGGTCACTCAATCTAATTGGGTTCTAGTTTCGTCTTGGGTATAAGATTGTCTGCTCTTGTCGGTGTTGCACAGCGGACGGTTAGAACTATTTTCTTCCATCGCTTCGTGCCTTTTATGGTCTCAATCGATCGGCATGTTCTAAGATTGATTTACAACAATGATTTACAGCAGAAGATCCGCAAGCTTTGGATAATGGTGTGCCGAAACAGGATTGCTAATTCATTCAGCGTGCCAACATCCTAAAAGTCAACTCACTATTGTCTTGTAGAAAAGACTCTGTCCTTATTGAAATCTTGCGCGTGCCATTAAAAAAGGGCTCAGCGTGCCAGATCTGGTACTCGTGCCGTCGGCTGTCGAACCTGCTTTACAGAATATTTATTTTATACATAAATTTTCAAGGGGAGAAGATTTTGTATTGATTCAATTTGGCTTGGTCTTTCGTCGGGTATTTCTCAAATTTTAAATCTAGATTTATATTTTTTTTTTTACTGAAGTCTTAAAGGATATCACTCGTCCTACCTTCAAATGCCAAGTCTAACACGCGTTCCGTAGGTTGCCGACCCCTACCCTAATAATGTTTAACAATAAATGCAAACTTTGTATTTATTTTTATTGTAAGTTTAGACTGTCGCTTCTTAATGTGATTTATCTTATTTATTACAGACGCTCTTTATATAAAGAAGATTAATGCGTCCTGCCTTTATCCCTGGTTCGAGTCTAGTCTTGTATCTTTATAAATGTTTTAAATGTGTTTAAGTTACTGGTTTTCCTGGCTTGATCAGGCAACACATTCCATGCCCGAATGCCACTCGGGAAGAAAGAGTACTTATATGCATGTGTTCTCACATAAGTGGTAAGGAAAGTAAGTCCAAAATATGCCATTGAATGGCCTTAGTGCCCATATCTTTATATAAGAAATGTAGGTCGTACGCAATATGCAGACGTGTCATTTACGATTCTATATCACTGCTTCCCTTGAGTTGCTCTACACATTTGCCAGCCACTTGCACGCCAATTAGTAACTCTTCTAAACTGCCATTTCTTGCAACGTTTCGTGTTAAATAGTTCGTTTGTGATCTGTCAATGAAAAATGTTTCTCTTTTCGTATTTAACAAATCACAATTTAACATAGGGAGCAAAGAATAAGTAAAATTAACTGTATGCTACTAAGTTGTTGTTTTTTTGTCACACCGTTGAGACACGCTTATTCATGGGTGTGCGCTTGTATGTCTAGTCAAGTGTAATATAATTTTGTAATCTTCGGCACGTTCTTTCTACTATTTTTAATTTGTTTTAATATAATACTTTTAAAATACATCTTATCATATACATTACAGACGCTCTTTCTATAAAGAAGATTAATGTGTCCTACGCGCATCCGTGGTGTGAGTCTAGTCTTGCATTTTCATTAGTGTTTTAAATTTAAGTTACAGATATTTCTGGGTTGTTAAAGCAACCAATTCTTGTCCGTGAGCCACTCGGGAAGAAAGATTACATGAGCTCCTGCATATGGGATAAGGAAAGTGGTTTTGTCCTTATGTTTATCAGATAATTGTAATAGATTGTTATTATGCACTATTTCTAAGTTATAATTTAATGCCTTGTGTATTATTACTACTTTACTCTTTGCCTTTCTATCCTCTAGTGTTTCTAGTGTCTAGGTTAAATGATTTAACCATTTGTGTTACTATGTTACTATATGGTTAGAAAAATATGTTACTGTTTCAATTTAATAAACAAAAATAGTCTTTATTCAATATTCATTCCCAAAGTGAATAGAATATATTTTATTGTTGTCTCTTAAATTTTTCTGGCAGGTTACTTTCCGATGAACGCAGAGATATGTGTGTTGTGGGTCGCCAGTGATGTGTTGATGTGCTCAGCCTCCATCTGGCACATGTGTACCATGTCGATGGATCGCTACTTCACCCTCAACTACCCCATGCGCTACGGGCGGAACAAGACGCGGCGGATGGTGGCCGGGAAGATTCTGTTCGTCTGGATAGTCTCCATGGCCATATCCACTCCCGTGTGCATCCACGGATTCATCGACACGTCCATCGTCTACAACGAGGGCATGTGCGTACCGGTCCTGGAGAACTTCCTCATTTACGGATCCATATTCGCCTTCTACATCCCTCTGTTTATTATGCTGGTGACGTACGTGCTCACCATAAGGATACTGTGGCAGAACCAACAGCGGATGAAGAACATAGACAGGTCCGATCTCAAACCGAGGCTGGCGCAGCTCACGGCCCAGTGCACGGGTTTCGCCATTCCAAAGCTCTTGTCCAATCTGCGCCGGACCAGTAAGTCCCCCACGGTCTCGCAGACTTCGTCGCCAACTCCTGGCTCCGATACTAGGCTCCTTAGACCTCACGGCCCGGACATGGGCACCGGGCATATCAACGCCACCGCCAGCGATTCCGACCTCAGATCCGCAGTGAGGGTTAACAGGGACATGAAGAGCTCCATGACCTACCTTTCTCCGCCCACGCTCAGGCCGTGCCTGCTCAGGTCCACACCTTCTCAGCCGGCCACGGATACCGAAGAAAGCGAGACGGAGCCGAACTACTTCAGCCTGCTGCAGTCATCCCAGTCCTGCAGGTCTCTCTACGCTCCTGTCAGCATGACATCGGTGGAGAGATCTCTCTACAGGAAGGTCCACAAGAAGCAGCTCTACCAGCAGCAGAAAAGTCTTCAGCAGAGGCAACTGGCCTCCTTCCATAAACAGCAGCGTGCGTTAAGCAGAGGAGAATCGTCCCCGTCATCCCCAGACAACTCGTCTCCGGCCTGCAGGACTATACCCCTGTCAACAAACACATCAAGTTCATCCAGGCTCATTAGTTCCATCAAGCCGACTCTTCAACCAACATCCCCTTTATTCGACGATGCTCAAATCCACGACCTTCCACTCCCATCGGAAGCGAACCAGCTCCCGCCCACATCTTCAATTGAACAAACCTGCAGCCAAGTCTCAGAAATCCGACAGAAAGAGGCGCCTTCGTCCAAAAAAACACCAAAGAAGAAACGCTACTCCAAAAGATGCAAAAAGCGCCGAGGAAGCCTCAGCAACGAGCAGGATAAGCCTACCCATCTCCTGGAAGTCCCGCCTCTTGTCCTGAACAAACGGGTCCGCTCCAACAAACAATCCAACGAGCTGACAGGCGTGTTAAGCTCGGCTAAATCAGACACGCAGGTTTCCCAGGCAGGCACTGGCTCAGACGCCAACAGTTCCTTCTATCTCAGCCACAGTAAACTGACTAAGGATTACCAGTCGCTGGAGTGGGACAGGCGATATTTTGAGGTATGTGATTTTTGTGTGGTTGATACTTCGTTGAATACTATAATGAATTTTACAGGTCTGATTGATACATAAGAGATGCACAGAAAATAAAGGTATAGACTAACTGGAGAATCGAACCCGGGTCGCCCGCATGGCAGGCCGATACGTTGACCACTTAGCTATCGAAGACACATGTCCGAAGTGAAATCTTACAAGTATAATATGAGACAATTAGGGCGCGTGTCTTTAAATTAACTAATATGATTGGTTGAACACACACACACAGTCTACTTTATAGATATAGATATAAAGAGAGAGAGAGAGAGAAAAAGAGATAGATAGATAGATCAATAAATAGATATACAGGGAGAAAGAGAGAGAAGGGTTACGACTTGTGACGTACATCCACTGTAACAAGTGATATATAAAGATGAAATAATAGATATAGATAGATAACATATCGATGAAAGAGAAAGATAATGATGAATAGATAGATGGACCATAAATAGCTGAAAGGTAGTAGATAAAAATATAGATAAGTATATAATAGATAAATCGCTAAATATATGATAAATAGATATATAAAAATATGGATGGATAGTTGAAAGAAAAATAGATAGATAGCTAGATGTGATTTATTACTATCTTCAACTGTAACCTTATTCTGATATGTAGATGTTAAAAAAAAAGATACGGATGAAAATTTATCAACATAGATAAATAGATATCAGATAAATATACATAACAGATAGATATATAGAAAGATAGATATTGATTGATAGATAATAGATTAATAGATTATAAATAGACATCTTGAAAGCTTGATATATATAGAAAGAGCGAGATACATAGATAGATAAGTGAATAGATAAATAGATGAGCGATATATAAATATTTAAGCAGCCAGGGTTTATAAAACAGAACACATGGCTGACCTGGATTGATAAATAGATGAGCGATATATAAATATTTAAGCAGCCAGGGTTTATAAAACAGAACACATGACTACAGTAAAGACAATCAGACCTAACCGATAAGATGAACTCGCCAATAATCTGTGAAGGGAAAATAAATGTCTTCCACTAGACGTGGGCCGATGAAGTGGCTAATGGGGGTAAGTGATGTGTAAGTGATGTAAAATGGACCGGGTGGGACACGTAGGAGGGAGGCTGGGGGAAGGAGGATGGAGGAAATGTAGGGCGCGGGCTAATGTCTGCCTGGAGCGTACCCTGGCACATCCCCAAACAAACACGCACACTAATTGTCACACTTTCATGTCAATAAAATGTTTGTGACCAGTTAATTTTATTTTTAAACTTCCTTGTTGCCGTTGTGTTCTAATAAGGTAACGGTACTGTCTGCAAAAAGTTCCTCATAGGTTTCTTTGAATCGATAAGAAACCCCACGTGATCTTTTGTTTACTGTCAAATAATTAGTTGTCTAATAGAACATTTGCAATCACGTGACAAAAAGCACGTGTTATTTGTTTACTTTGTCTAGTGGTGACAAATGGCAGCTGTATTACTAAAGGATTAAGAACGTTTTATTTTTAAATATCATTATTTCAACAATATGACCTAAAAATATATTATTCTATAAACCACTGTCATGCGATAAAAGTTGACATTCAAAGATAAAATTTAAACCATAAAAAAATCAATGGAATAGGTTCCGAAAGTGCAGAATATTTAATTGAAGATGTCGATTGTCGAAATTTAGCTTACCGGTAACTTACTATCTAAAAGTAAAGCATAATAGGCAGACTGTGAAATATTTCTCAATAGCTATTGAAAAACTATATAAGCCTTAAATCTTGTTTATTTCGTGGACGGACTACTAAGGACTAGTATCACAGTTAAATATCAAGATTTATGGAAACAAATTCCTTATATTTTGGGTGTAAAATAGACATGGTAAAGAACAATTTGATTCCACCATGTCTCCATCATGGCTTCTACTTACATAGTCACGTGAAACAAATCAGGACACCTGTAACTTAACATCATTTAAAACAATAATAAAGAATCGAGACTAGACTCGGACCACGGATGAACGTAGGACGCAATAATCTTCTATTTAGAAGGAGTGTGTGTAATATATGAGATAAGAATATTGGCGCAATAGGTTGAATATTTAATTCTCTTTTACGACTAGTTACTGAGATAAAATATTTTTTTTCCCAATAGTTTAGGTTGAGCGACAGCGCATTCGACTGGCGATCCAAGGGTCCTGGGTTCGGATCCTGGGGGAGGCTAGGATTTTCCCAGGATTTGAAGGTGTCCCTGAGTCTACCCAGCTCTGATGGGCACCTGACCTTAGTTGGGGTAAAGTAAAGGCGGCTGTGCATAGTGCTGGCCACAAAATCACCTAGTATGTCGTGGTCACAGAAACTGGTGAACGCTGCCTCACTGGATCTATGGATCAATTTGGTCCGAAGGGATACTTTACTTTGTTTAGGTTGAAAAAGTGCTCCATTTAGAAATAGCTGTCCAAATATGGAGATTACACAAAAAAATGGTTTTTGTATTAAAGAAAAAAGTAATTTAAATGAATCTGAAATAGATTTGACATTGCTAAAGTAAACAATCCAATGAGCCTGATACTGAAGTGATATTTAACACAGGAACTAATTGAACAAAGCCCGATCCACTAAACTTATATTTAGACCATATTGTTAATAATACGAACCGGGTAACGATCTAACGATTCAAAACACGAAGAAAATAATAAATTTTTCCTACACGAGTTGCCAATTAATGACGTCACTTCCCTTTTGTTTCCGGAAATCATATTTCTCAAATGGCTGAGAGATTTGAAATTCCCCCCCCCCACAACACACACACACACACACACACACATACACACACACTTTAGTGCTCATAATAAACTCATTACTTGAAGTTATGTATAATATTTTGTATAAATGAATTTTATTAGCATGCTGATTATAAAATAAACATTTTTTTTTAAAGTTTGCATCTTAGACATAAAAACCAAATTCATTGCCCTTGATCATTAGTTTCCTTGACAGTTTAGAGTTTAGAGAAGGGGTCGGCAGCCTACGGCGCGCATGCCACACACGCGTGTTACACTTGGCACGCAGAGCGATTTTCAATGGCACTCAAAAGACCCCCCTCCCCCCCAAAAAAAGGCAATTCAAGGTTGTTCTACAAGAAATTGAGTGCTTGACCAGGATACATTTTAAGCTCTTGGCACGCATAATGAATTAGAAATCTTACTCTGGCACACCATTATGAAAAGGTTGCCGACCCCTGGTTTAGAGCATCAAGCATTCTATATTCAATTAGAAAAATGTATTACTTCCACGAACCAAAAAATGTCCATTAGCAAGAGGAAGAATTTGGACAATGTTTTAACATAAGCTGAATATTTAGTTGTATGTGTTTGTATAAGGAAAAAGTCGGTGCATATCGATATAAGTTTTAGGGGTTTCGTCCTGCTCTTGAGTCCAGGGCAATCAAATTGAAATACCAAAAAGAAAGACGCTTACAGCTAAATCTACGAAGCTCAGATGGATAATTCCCGTAAAATACGCTGTAAATTGTGTTGGCTACACTTTCCACCTCGTATGACTGAAAAAACGTGTGAAACATTATCTTCCTATAGTCCACATTTGTCTTGAAAAGATATAACAATACTTGCTACTTAATTCAATAGTATCAAATTTCAAGTTACCAATAATACAAATGCATTGTCAGTTTTAAATAACTTAGACTGTCCTACTTTAAATTAACATAATATTTTTGTATTTTTTTTCTTTGTCAAGCTGATAGAAATAGATCTAATAAAATAATTATTTTTCTTTCACATAAATTTCTTTCTTTGTTTTCTTTCTTCTAACTAGATTCAGGAAGAAATGGATTTGTGCTTGAAAGGTGAATTTAACAGAAAAGACTTAGCGGAGCAATCGAAAGACGTGGAGGTCAAAACGAGTCAGGATAACGATAAGATCTTGAATCGGCATAAGGTTCTTTCGGAGCCTGAGACATCGCTTCCGGTTTACCTTGTGGATCCTCTTAACGTTCAGAGCTGTTGCCCTTCCCAGTGCAGCCATTCCGCGCCCAGTTCACCCGTCAACAGGCGGATGTCGATGTCATTCTCCTCGGGCTCGGAATCCGACTCTTCCGACGACGAGGTCGAGAACGAGAACACATCCGACAGGAACAACGCTGACGACGACAACGACACGTCCAACTCTTCCAACAACGATGACGTCATCACCATCAGGCTGCAGCCGCCCAGTCCGAAGAGTCACAGCGAGCTTTGTCGCGTCAGCGATTCGGTTGTTCAGACGTCGTGTGGATTAAAGAGTAATGTTACTTCTGCTGTGGCTCTAACCTCCGATGTGGGAGCGGCGGACGATGGCTTCATCGAAATCAACCACAGCTGCAGCAGCTTCAGCCACTGCAACGGCAACGCTGTCAACTATAACAGCATTAACTACAGCAATGCTCAAACCAAACCCGCGCCGATTTTCTGCGCGAGCACCCAGAGTCTATCCCCAGCCAGCTCCCCGCTTCCGGAACTGGTCATCTCGAGCGAGGGCGAAATGACGTTGGAAGAGACGGACGACACGCTGGACGGCAGTCCCAAGACCAACCGCATCAAGCTGCGTCGCCCGCATGCCCCCATTCACCAGCACAAGCAGCGCTTTAAAAAGAAACACCCAACAGTCAAAAGTGACATGTCCGGAGACAAATACTCAAAACCCAGGAAACGACCCAGTTTCAGAAATACATTCCGCATTCATCGCGGTAACGGAACGTCCAAACACATCCTTTCCAAGAAAACTGCCAGCAACGAGAAGAAAGCGTCCAAAGTCTTGGGGATAATATTTCTAGTCTTCGTCACTCTCTGGACGCCGTTCTTCACAGTGAACATGCTGTCCGCCACGTGCGCCTCCTGCATCCACAACGTGACCCAGGAAATGATGTCCCTGTTCTTGTGGATGGGCTACATCGCCAGCCTGGCCAACCCCATCATCTACACGATGTTCAACACCGCCTTCAGGAGGACGTTCATCAAGATTCTGACCTGCAAGATCCAGAGGACGTGTTCCTCCAAAGGCAGTGACAACCCGTACATGAGCTACACAACCATGCTGGCTAGCGAGAGGAGGAATACCATGACCGTCGTCCTACGGGATGAATCCAGGTGACGCCCAGAAGCCACTCAGATGTTGGTACCAGCCTGAAGATGCTCTCAATTCTTGGCGTCTAAGTGTACTGTCATGAGGAATCGGTATTTCCAAGGTGCTAATTGAAATCTTCTCAGTTTTCTTACCACGCTTTTGTGGTGTGTTAGAATAGATACATAAAAAAACAACTCTCGTTGTCAATTAATTGAGTTGGCTTTAGAACAAATTGCTGAAGACTGGAGAAGAATACTTTAGAGTTATCGCACTCTTGCCGGGTTATTCTAAGGAGACTCTACAATGGATTATGTGGTCAGACAATTAAAGATGGTGCCACAACGGAATAAGAGATTAGGTTGTTTACAAAGACTGCACATTGGATTATCTGACCTGTGAAACAAGAAATTGTATGAGTTTACAGACGTTTCTTCTAGTTATAAGATTAAGACGTCCACTAGGCACAAAACTCCTGCAGGGCGGAAGGGGTCGTTCGGCGAAAGGGATAGAATACGCGACGTGTCGGTTCACAGTCCGGTGAACTAGCCTCAGGACCAGCTGGCCTCTCTCAAATCATTCAGCAAACTATAGTATCACATATAGAGATGCGCTTTAGAAATGACCATCATTATCTAGTACAATAACGGATTTAGATTATACAAACATAATATATTACAGATTGAATTGGCCTACGGGTTTGCTAGTTTATAATTTTAAAACGTATTGCATTGCCTGGACGATTGCCCTTGTTCTACGACATAGACTTTTTAATGGATCGCCTTGAACGTTTACCAGGTAACTAAAACAAGACATCATATTATTGTTTGATTGCGCAAGAAACAGTTAGAGCTAATTCATGGAAACATAAACTTATACAAAGAATTTCAAAGTTTTAAGAATATCCAGAACAAAACCTCTTAAGCTATTCATTTAGGAATTTAAATGAGAAACTACAAATTCGATGTTCTGGAGACAGTAAGTGCTAATAAGTTTTTACAAGACGATTAAGGTTTGAATTTTAGCTATGAGTAACGAATCCAGTAGCCTACGCAATAGTACCTCATTTAAATTAAAGTGATGATAGAGGAAAACATAGAGAGGATTGTATCGGCCACACAGACTACTTTCAAATACAAACCATAGCAATGCTAAAGATCCCATTTCTGAATAAATCCCTAATTTGTAAACTTTATCATTTGAAATGTTAGTTTTACCTTTCCGTTATTAGCAAATATTTTCATCTAATTGATACCAAAACAATGTTTATATTACCGTAAGTAATATTTTAACATGTATGATTCAATATCTTAAGTAAATTTTTTCGGCCCAATATTTTATAGATGTCTATAATATTTATTATATAGTTTTATTTAGATTACATTAACAGCTTAGTATTGTCATTTCAGGAAAACGCTTTTCAGAATGACCAAGGATAGGCATAATAAAACATACATTTAAACATATTATTTATTATTTAATGTTATTGTAAAAATGTAGGAACACTTGTGTGCATGCTACTAAATAAACCTTTTGCGAAATCTCAGCAGGAGGCAAAAGATGTTAAAAATGCAACAAAAAAAAGCGCGTTTAAAATAATGTTTTTACGATATAAATGTTTTTACGTACTTAGGATTTATAAAAAACTAGACCAGGGGTTGGTAACGTACGGAACGTGTGCCAAACTTGGCACTCAGAACAATTTTAAATGGCATGCGGAAGACTCCTAAGTATCTTCTATTAGAAATTGAGTACTAAAGCATGGTGACTTTTAGGCTGTTGGCACGCTGAATGTGTTAGAAATCCCACTTTGGCTCACTATTAACAAAAGGTTGCCGACTAAGAACTAGACTACATACCTTGGTCTAATTTTAAACTATATTTTTGATACAGTGCGCGGGCGCACAGACTTATCGAATTATATAATAACCAAAGAATGAGAACACTAAAATACACCTTACTAAATCTTGAACTTGCATTTTTTTTTTTATTGCCATCCATTCTATTTCAATTATAACTATTTCTCTGTCGTGTTTTATTGTAACACTATTTTTTATGATCATGAGTGTGAAATGTTTAAAGACCCATCCAAGGATAATTGCTAAATTTTGCAGCTGTTTTTATTTTAATTTTTTTTTTTTTTTGCATTGGTGTAGCTGCTCATTCCTCTTAGTACGCCGGTACTATTAACACATGGAGAACTCATGCACAAATTGACATACATTGTTAGTGGTTCATAAGCATCAAGTGTGTCAAAAGTCATTGACTAAAACAAAACAAACAACTTAAAAAATAAACAACTCCAACAATCGCTAACTAAGATGGCGACTCTCCACATTCTTTTACTCTACAAAATATTATTCTTATTTTATGCATATAATTTCAATTCATTTTAATATAATGAAAATATTTGCATTATATTAGAATCTGATTTTTTCAATATAATACTCAAAGAAACACGTGTGTTATAAAAACAGCTGTTTACGGGATTAGTGTCAGCATCGGTCAATTAGTTAGGATTTTTGTTATAAGTCTACAAAGTACCATCGGTTTAAAAGAAATCTACTTGCGATAAAAACTTCAAGAAACGGAATATTACAATTTTTCCTGTTAATATTGTTCCGTTTCTATGCCGTGAACCAGTTTTACTTACAACCTTTGCAGAAATGTGGAATAAATTAAATGTGTCACCAAATTCAATTACGCTACTGGTTATAGGAGGAAGGGGGTTCACATTCTTGTACCGAACGGCTATTTTTAGCTGTTGGGGGAATTCCCATTAGCATTTGAGTTTACTAGGCTATTTTAACATTACCCTAAATATTTAAATGTCATATCAATTTTCTCCTACCGTTCCATACTCACTAACAAGCTGAACTACACTAATATTATTTGTTTTAAAAACTGAAATTAAGACTTACAGAGATAACCCTGTTAACCTCTCCTTTTCCTCAAAAAAACATATTCACGATTCTCTCCCTTTAATGATGGCCTGCTGAGACACATCTTTTAATGATTCGAGCGAAACAAATCGTATACCTGTATTTATTTTGGCGTGTTCTAGACTGTGACGTCACGAAGTATACTTGTACGGTGCATAGACGGCTAATGCGTTATGAAAGTATGAAAGTCCCATTGTGTCATGTTTTACGAAATGTGAATGTTTCACTGTGATTGTGTTCAGCGTGTTGTTCACAAAAAAACTATTTTCTTTGCTGGTGTATTATGACAATTAAACAAATTAATCTATTTCAAATGTACCACTGGTTTGTTATTTGTTATTGATGTTATTGATTTGCTTTAGTATATTGCTTTTCATTTTGTTGTTATTTTTCCCTTTTGCCTGCATGCGATCTCGATAACATTAAGTTAAGGCCTTCAATTTTAGAACTTTGAAAGGCAACTATAAACACTATCCTTATTCCTAATGCGAAAACAAATGCATACGTACTCTTGATTCCCTAGTAGCATTCGGGCATGGAATGGATTGCCTGATCAAAAACCAGTAACTTAACATCATTTAAAACTTTAATAAAGATGCAAGACTAGACTCGGACCATGGATAAGCAAAGGACACAATAATCTTCTTTATAGAAGGAGCGTCTGTAATATATAAGATAAGATAATAAAATGTTACAAAGGTTTTAAATAAAGACAGTATTGTGTTGGCTTCTATTCGTCTCGCGAGACGACGGAATTGTATTGGGGAGTGTGCAATCTTGGTCTTGCAACTTCTGCTATTATAATCCCAAACGTGAGTAACATACTATATTGCACTTCTAGTACAAGAAGGCAGCATCAGTCGTTGGCTGGTCTTTCCTTCCCCTCCTAGAGCGCTTTTCGCCAGCGCAGATTGCGTTCTCCCTACTTCCAGCCTGGAGGTCTACGCTTGTCTCCAGCCGGACATGTCTCTGACAAGTTCATCCTAGCTATTTGTATCAATGGCTAGGGCTCTAAGGTCCCTCTTGCAGACATCCTTCAATCGCATTAAAATTAAAATTGAATTGATTTACAGTGGAAAAACTTCAGAACTAAATTTGAGAGGAATGTCAGAAATAATACACGACCTCTTTTTTTTACTTAAGAATGGAGAAGAGAAGTTTAGAAAGCTAGCCGTGAAACTCAGTGAGCTTACGCTGTAAAACACACCTAATAGACTATAACTATTGGTGGACTAATTGTTTTTACTTCTGAAAGGTTACTGGGACATTAACCCTTACAGTCCCGGGCGCGTATATAGCGGAACTGAAGGCAGCATAGATAGAAGTAGGTCGGTAGAGGAAGGGTTAAGAATGAAGTCGGTAATAGTTCCTGATATAATGTATAAAAGAACATTTACTAGCCCGTCAGTAAGTATAATAATATAGTAATGTATTATAGTAGTAACCTTATATTGCACGTTTAACCCAGGATATGAACAGTCTCTGTTTTTGAGATTTTAAAGACGTTTTTATTTTACGCTGAATGACCTCAAGGCTTTTAGAGAAATGAAAACTGTTCTCAGAATTAGAGATTAGTTTAAAAAATGTGTTTTATTGATCGTATTATAATTAAATTGAATTGATTTACAGTGAAAATAATTTGGTCTAGTTTGCAATTCAATTAGTTTTTTTTTTAAAGTAGATGTTAAGTTCTCGGTTTTCCTAGTTGGGTGCAGGCAACCCATTTCATACTCGATTGCCTCGGGAAAAAAACGGAGTTTTTGTTGTGCTTGTTTTCTGAATATGGAATAGGAAAAGAAAAATAAGAATATAACAAACTGGGATAAATAGAGCATAATAATCAATATGAAGATAGAAAAAGAAATCCTGTCTGATTGGAGAAAGTTAGTTGGCACTGTTTTGAGACACATACCAAGTCCTAAAGATGTCTTGGATATCAGATATCATACTAATGATAGTTCCCTCTTTGTAAAGTATCAGATAATACATTAATGGCATTTGATCGTTTTGGATTTCAGATCGTAGTTTACTGGCAGTAACCTGTTTGCAGGATATCAGATGGTATATTAATGACAGTTCCAGACAATGCAGTGCACAAAGGTTGTGTCCGTAAATAGATCTTGTTCATATGACCTTGAGGCCTTTATTCTGTATTTCCTGCACATAATAACACACACGTGACACGTATAGTTGTGTACAAGTTGTACATGCGGTGGGTTGGGAGGGTTTTTGTTAATAATTTACTTTATTAAATAGAGATTTGAGGGGGGCTCAGTTTTTTAAACAATAAATTTGGGACAAAGTCGCCGTCCTACAAGCGGGCGCCCATAAAGTAACAATAATAATAAAACTGTATTACATTCAAATCCTTTTAAAGTTCCTGGTATGTGAAGTCAGGCTTGAAAAGAAATAATAATAACAACCTGTAGCTAGCTGTTCTACTTTTTTATATTGATGTTATCAACTCAGTCAACTGTATTATAAACTCTGGGACAGGGAGATAGGCGTAGAAAATGAGGATTCAAAGGGCAAGAACTCTTTCTTTTAAAATTCCGTATTATACTGCAGATCACTGATAACAAAGGGCAACTGCTGTATGCTTGCCGCATGATGTGAAAGTGTTTTGTGGCACTATGCAAACTCCATCATGTGCTCGAGAATAGCTTGTCACTTTTACTTCCGAAGGACGCTAGAAAAACATCAGATTTCTAAATAATAGAAAGTATATTCCAGGAGGCGGCACGCACATTTTTATATTATGTGCTATATCGTCAGGAAATGTAAAGTAGGCCTACTCGTCGGACCAAGTAAATCCAAGGGACCGGTGAAGCAGAGTTCACCAGTTTCTGTGGCCACAGCATACTTTGAGATTGTGTGTCCAACACAATGCCCAGCAGCCTTTACTTTACCACAACTTATGTCAGGGTAGACTCTCAGGGACACTCTCCAGACCCGAAAAATAATCCGATCCTTCACCTGGATTCGAACCCATGGCCTTCACAGGTTCTGTGATCAATTTGGTCCGACTGGTACTTTACTTACTTTATATATATACATGGTAACAGAGGGAGACATAGGGAGGCGTAGGCAGGCATAGGGAGGCGTAGGCAGGCATAGGGAGGCGTAGGCAGGCATAGGGAGGCAGAAAGAGACAGTAACCCTTCAGGGACTGTATATTTTAGTATACGACAAAAATATTGCTTCGTTATGTTGACATGTGCCAACTGTGACAATTTGTCACAGTTTTCACTGTTCATGTCACTGTGTAGCCTACATACATAAAAAGTGCAATTATAACAAGCTTTGATAACATGTTAATGGTATCTTAAAATCTGAATATCTATAGCAGACACAACCGTTTGCAATGTAGTTGTTCTATTAAGAAAAAAACAAAAATAAAATCCAACAAAAAACCCAAATCTCTAAAAATAAAATTCTTTGACCTGAATAAGACACAGTCATACGACCTTGAATTGTCTTCCTGTGTTCACCTTACTGTGGTTGTGTGTTTTCGAGGAAAACTTACAGTGACACAGGCAAGGTTCAACAATAGTCCATTTAGTGGTATCAACTAGAGCTAGTCTTGGTAAGTGTGGAAAATTGTAACATTTGAAATAGTCAAAGAGTATAACATAAGACATTAATTTGTGTGTATTTATATATAACGTAAGCAAAAGAACAATGTTTGATGATTAAGTTGTATTATAAACACATTGATGAGTCTCTGTCAGAAGGAAGTCTGCATTACGGTGCTAAGTTACTCTGGGAGATTCCCAGGGTAATGGCGAGATTTGACTTTGCTTTTGGGAAGGAAAATAAAACCGCAGTACAGGATGGGGGGGGGGGGGGATGGTAGCCAAGCCGGCAGTGCTTTCGACTGGCATACCGAAAGTCCTGTGTTGGAATTCTGGTAAAGACAGGATTTTTTCCCTGGGTACCTATGAGTCTAGCCATGCTCTGATGGGTAGGCCTACCTTACATTAGTTGGGGTAAAGAAAAGGCGGCTGTGCATTGTGCTGGCCTCACAATCACCTAGTATGCTGTGGTCACAGAAACTGGTGAACGCTGCTTCACCAGCCCTATGATTTCATCCGAAGGGTACTTTACAGTGGCATATTACTTAGTATATGATTGTGCAGATTGTGCAACCTACGTGGGTACGCAAGTCTATCAACTCTATGGCAGTCAACGGAGTCTTTTTACACTAGATCTAAGTAAAAATACTGTGTTAGTTTTCCGAGGTCAAAAGAAAATATAAATTTACACTTGAAGTAAAATCAATACCTATACACAAATGTACTTTTCTAGTAAACGATCTTTTAAAAAAAAATGATTTAGCTCATTTATAATTTTTATTTGTGTGTATATATTGGATTATATGGTTGAGTCTTTGGTTCACGTTTGAAAACTTTCTGCACAGACGACCTTCTTGCAAAGGCTGAGAAAGAAGGTGCCAGTGTTAGGCGTGTATCGACGCCACGATCCCTACATATAAAATAGCCCAGGAACTTTACAAATTATAATATCTTCTGCCACATTTGCCGTTACGGACGAGATTTCTAAAACTTATTAAAGTTATTTATTTAGTTACTATTTACAATGGAAACATTGTATTTGTTGTTAGGTTGGAGGTGTCTAATACATTAAGTTAACCTTGTAATATCATCGCATCTAAAAAGTTTTTTAGATAAATATTTTATTTATTTTTTGTCACATTACATTAAACTCTAAAGGGTATAGATCTATAAATTAATGCTAAAAACATATACCTTTATAATATCATAAACGTTTGTTTTATTGTGTTTATTTATAGATTGTGCTGAGAAAAACGTTCATTTAAAAAAAAACGGTTGACCATTGGTCGATGCTGAGCATAAAGTTGTAAGGATGTAATGCGATGATCTCTTTAAAACAACATTTGCTTTAAAAATGGAGACACGCTCGCGGCAAGCTATTGTACCAGTTTGTGGATGGAAGGAGAGCAGAATAAACTTGCAGAATGGTGACGTCTTCATGCCTTTTCGAGGATGGGACGATGGTGGTACTGACATGCAGGATGGAGACGAGAGAACACATTCTCTGGGATGGACAGATAGCCACACGGACATTCAGAATGGAGATTCTGATATTACGCATTCGCTGCGATGGACTGATAGCCAAAAGGATTATCAGAATGGCGATACCACGTCCTGTGATGACCTAGCTTCGGGCGCCTCCAGCGCTTCCTTCCAGTGCGACTTGCAATCTAGCGTGAACGATTTGCCCCAGGCGGAAGCTAGGCACATACCACATGTTAGCTCAAACCCCGCGCCGGACCCCCATTTCAGAGTGAACGTTTCACAAGTTCGAATCAGATCAATTGACTACAACCGAAACGAAGTTCTTAGAGTTTCCACCTCTGAAGTGTCCGTCCAGCAGATCGTAACTGCGTCCACGTCCACCCAGGTAAGACCGTCTCCTCGGCCACCAACCGATTGCCGCTCGAGAATGATCCAGGTCGACTCCTCTGAAGATCACTGCGGCATGCTGTCGTGTTGCAAGAGAAGAAAATATTATAAAGTGGCGAAACCCAGGCCGGGCGGTCGCAATAACATGGCGTGGATGCTGCGAAGGAAGACGCTCTTGACCTTCTCCACGCTGTCCATGGTGCTGGCTCTCCTGTCGTGTGGTCTGCTCCTTGTCCTCCAGTTCTGGGAGACTCTTGTAGGACGTGCGGAGAATGTTTGTGTTGCCAGCAGCGAACACATAAACTCGACAAGAGACGACCTACAGAACAGAACTGCAACTGACTGCCAGTCTCAGATTCAGCAAGTAAGTCCATTTCAATTCTTTGAAATTAAGAAAATGTTGCATGTACAAAGTTCAGGAAAAGATCTTATATGTGGGAAAAGTGGTTGATCAAAAGAGCAGTGGAATCAGAACAAGAAGCTCGAAAACTTGAATTATAGTGTCCCAATTGTAATTGTTACCTATTATCTAATGAGTAACTACTTGTTTAGTTGGGTTTTGTTCTGTGCATTTGTCTGCGTCTTGCACATGGTACTGTTTTGGTCATCTTTCCCAGCATTGTACTTGGTCATTCGTTTGCAGATGGTCCTAGCGTTTTGTTGAGGCTTTGTTCTTAAGCGTAATAACCGGCAATGCGTTCGGCTGGCGTATCTAAGCTCCTGGGATCGATTCCTGGTGAAGGCTAGAACATGTGTTCTCGGGTCAGGAGGGCGTCTCTAAGTCTACCCAGCTCTGATGGGCACCTGACTCTAGTTGGGGTGAAGTAAAGGCGACTGGTCATAGTGTTGGCCACACAATCTCTGGTATGCCATGGCCACTGAAAATGATGAACGCTGCTTCACCTGCCCCATGGATCAATTTGGTCTGACGGGATTGTTCTAGAAGATATCGTTCTGGGCATGATTCTTGGGCATTAGTTTCGACTTAGGTCTGATATTGTCCTTGGTGTTTTTCTTAGGCATTCGTCTGAGAATAAGGTCTAAAATTGTTAAGGGCATTGATCTCGAGACCAATATTGTTCCGAACATTGGCCCTATCATTGTTGTGAGAATTGTTCTTGAGTACTCCTTTGGGCATTTTTCTTAGAGAGTATTATCTTGGGCATTGTTCTAAGCATTGTTGTTAGTCATTTGCCTAGCGAATGCTCTGGATGGTCTTGTTCTGTGCATCGCACCGTGCATTCGACTGGCGATTGGGCCCAGCATAGATCTGAACATTGTTCTTGACACTATTCTCACCTTAGTCTATTATTAACTTATCATTGTGATATTTGAAGTAAAGAACAACTCCCTCCATCTTCATGATTACTCATTGTCATTATGTTACATTGTCATTATGTTACATTGTCATTATGTTACATTGTCATTATGTTACAACTAATAATAAATTGTTTTGTTTTATTTCTCCCCGTATTATCTTTAGGTTATCGAAAGCCTAGCAGTCACAGGAAACGAAGGTGAGTCATTATGAATTTGACATGTGTTCAAGATGTGAGTATGGTTTCTTGAGACTCTACACGCTGTGCGAATGTGTGAGCTATAATTAAACTTCTAGTTCGGTGACACATTCCTGTGTCTAGAGTCGAGACTAAAGCAATGAACACTTAAACTTAAAACCTTAAACAAATAGTTCACCTCCTAACAACATTTAATTTCCTTGTGCAGATTCATGTAATAATCTAGACCAGGGCTCGGCAACCTAGGGAACACATGCCAGGCTTGGCGATTTTAATAGTAGGCCTACGCTGAATACCCCCATAAATATCAATTCAATGATCTACTTCAAGAAATAGAGTGATAGAGCAGGATGACTGTTAGACTGTTGGTACGATGAAGGAGTTAGAGAACCTACTTTGGTGCAAGATTATCAAAATGTAGCCGACCTCTGACCTAGACTCTAGGTCATGGGTCGGTAACCTACGGCACGCGTGCCAGACTTGGCACTCAGAGCGATTTTCAATGGCACGCTGAAGACCCACCAAAATGCAATTCAAGTCTCTTCTAGAAACATTTATGGTGGCTAAGGTTGAGTTTTATGCTGGTGGCCCGCTGAATGAATTAGATCTAGAAAGCCTACTTAGGCCCACGATTATCAATAGGTTGCCGACCCCTGATCTAGACTCTGGGTCATTCATTTTAAATCTTTAAACTCAGACTATCTGTCGTCATCTTAGGGGGGGGGGGATGTTTTTCAAAACTTAAATTTTAATGAAAGCAGTTTCTATTTGATTAGTTGTATGGGCCCTGTCTTCTCTAAACACTGAGCAATAAAGACTTAGGACGCAATAATCTTCTTTAAAGAAGGCGCGTCTGTAATATATAAGATAAGTTATAAAATATAATATCAATTAAATTTTCACAAGGGTCATTGAAATTGCTTGTACTGGTCATATTATTCAGATCTACAATACAAAGTCTTGGTGTGCGGGCTTGGCGAAGGAAGGCCCGAGATAGGCCCGAATGGAAGGAGGTGGTGGAGCAGGCCAAAGCCCTACATGGGCTGTAGCGCCATAGGGATGGATGGATGGATGGTCATATTATTGGGTTTAACAATTTCCTTTTGAAATAATTGCAATGGCCTATATAGGCTATATATATAATACATATATATAATAAATAGTTCATTAATTTCGTTTTAATGGGAAAATGTTTATCATTTATAAGGGATGTTTCCATTATTGGATGTTATTAAATTCTTTTAATCAAATCCACCATTTACACTATTCCATTTATATTTTTTTATATCGTCCATTTATCATTTTCCCAATTTGAATTTATATTTTCATTACTGTGTTTGGGGGAAGGGGTAGGGGGAGAGGGATATCTTTCTTTTGTGAAGTTATAAAGTATGCATTGGTTAACTCTTAAACTACAATGGGCTGTCTATGTCAAAGCTTAACACATAGAAAATACAAAAACATGAGCATCTTTTCTTCTTATATTATATACATTACAAACGCTCCTTCTATAAAGAAGATTATTACGTCCTACGCTCAGCTCATCCGTGGTCCGAGTCTAGTCTTGCATTTTTATTTTATGTTTTAAATGATATTAAGTTACTGGTTTTCCTGGTCTGTTCAGGTAACCCATTCCATGTCCTTGGTTGGAATCTGTCAGTCTCTTTTTGTCCAAAACGCCCCCAACCATCTCAGTTAGCGAAACCTTGTTTCATAAGAAAACTATTAATATTTTATAGATTTAAAGATCTAGCCCTTTAACTAACCCTTACAATTCATGACAAAAAAAGGTACTTTCTGTCCCGTCAACTAATGGGAATAATTTGGTGTAGAAAGGGTTAAACTTAAACTTTTTTTCTTTTGGCATTTTCAGTGAGTGTAAAAAAAATAATATTTGAAACATTAAATGATAAAAGGAGCTTTTTTTAAATATACATTCTAATTGTAAATCCCGACTTTACATTTGAACTTTTTTTTTAAAAGTAAAGTAAACTTTTTGACCACAAGTTCAAAGAAAAACGACCGATATTTCACTATTCAACCTAACATTTATTATTATATCAATTTGATATCAGTACTTTTAGATTATTATACGCAGAAAGATAAAAGGGTATATTTTTTTCTAAACGTATTCAGACTTGCCTCTGGCTAAATCTAGTGTAAACATCCGTAGCTATGCATGCAGTATCAAATAGTAAAACGCCAACTGAGCTAGTAGTTCTGTTTCGCCCTGTTTTTTTTGTGTGTGTTGTAATAAATAAGCCAGCTAGTTTATAAGAGTAAGTAATTAGGTTAGTACCATCATAATTTCTTTCCTCTGCAGTATTGTTCTATGTTTCAAATTGTATGCTGTTTTGTTCTATGTTTCCAGCTCTGGACAGTATTGTTCTGTTTCCCCTTGTGTGTGCTGTATTGTTCTATCTTTCGAGTTGTGTGTGCAGTATAGTTCTATGTTTCGAATTGTGTGTATAGTATTGTTCTATGTTTCCAGTTGTGTGTGCAGCATTGTTCTATGTTTCGAATTGTGTGTGCAGTATTGTTCTATGTTTCCAGTTGTGCGTGTAGTATTGTTCTATGTTTCCAGTTGTGTGTTAAGTATTGTTCTATGTTTCCAGTTGTGTGTGCAGTATTGTTCTATGTTTCGAATTGTGTGTATAGTATTGTTCTATGTTTCCAGTTGTGTGTGCAGTATTGCTCTATTATTTCCATTTGTGTGTGCAGTATTGTTCTATGTTTCCAGTTGTGTGTGCAGTATTGTTCTATGTTTCCAGTTGTGTGTGCAGTATTGTTTTATGTTTCGAATTGTGTGTATAGTATTGTTCTATGTTTCCAGTTGTGTGTGCAGTATTGTTCTATGTTTCCAGTTGTGTGCAGTATTGTTCTATGTTTCCAGTTGTGTGTGCAGTATTGTTCTATGTTTCGAATTGTGTGTATAGTATTGTTCTATGTTTCCAGTTGTGTATGCAGTATTGTTCTATGTTTCCAGTTGTGTGTGCAGTATTGTTCTATGTTTCCAGTTATGTGTGCAGTATTGTTCTATGTTTCGAATTGTGTGTATAGTATTGTTGTATGTTTCCAGTTGTGTGTGCTGTATTGTTCTATGTTTCCAGTTGTGTGCAGTATTGTTCTATGTTTCCAGTTGTGTGTGCAGTATTGTTCTATGTTTCGAATTCTTCGTATAGTATTGTTCTATGTTTCCAGTTGTGTGTGCAGTATTGTTTTATGTTTCGAATTGTGTGTATAGTATTGTTCTATGTTTCCAGTTGTGTGTGCAGTATTGTTCTATGTTTCCAGTTGTGTGCAGTATTGTTCTATGTTTCCAGTTGTGTGTGCAGTATTGTTCTATGTTTCGAATTGTGTGTATAGTATTGTTCTATGTTTCCAGTTGTGTGTGCAGTATTGTTCTATGTTTCCAGTTGTGTGTGCAGTATTGTTCTATGTTTCCAGTTGTGTGTGCAGTATTGTTCTATGTTTCCAGTTGTGTGCAGTATTGTTCTATGTTTCCATTTGTGTGTGCAGTATTGTTCTATGTTTCGAATTGTGTGTATAGTATTGTTCTATGTTTCCAGTTGTGTGTGCAGTATTGTTCTATGTTTCCAGTTGTGTGTGCAGTATTGTTCTATGTTTCCAGTTGTGTGTGCAGTATTGTTCTATGTTTCGAATTGTGTGTATAGTATTGTTCTATGTTTCCAGTTGTGTGTGCAGTATTGTTCTATGTTTCCAGTTGTGTGTGCAGTATTGTTCTATGTTTCGAATTGTGTGCAGTATTGTTCTGTATTTCCAGTTGTATGTGCAGTATTGTTCTATCTTTCCAATCGTGTATGTGAACTATTTTTCTTTAATACCAATAGTGTGTGCAGTATTTTTTTTGTTTTTTATTTAATTGTACACTATTGTTCTATTGTTAGTTTTTAAGTGTAGACTATTTTTATATTTTTATTATTTTAGTGTAGGCCTACACTATTGTTTTATTTATGTTTTTATTTAAGTGTACGCTTCTGTTCGGTGTTTTTATTTAATTACACACTATTGTCCTATGTTTTTTTTTTCAAGTGTAGAACCATTGTTCTATTTTTCCTGTTTGTATTATTCGTTTTATGTTTTTTATTTAAGTGTACATTATTGTTCCATGTTTTTATTTAAACGTACATTATTTTTCTAATTTTTTTTCTATTTAAGTGTAGACTATTGTCCTGTTTTATTTAAATGTAGAACTATTGTTCTATGTTTTCAGTATCTCGAGACAAGACCTGCTCTGTTCACGTACCAAGAGGCGGCTGGTTCTTCATTTACTCCTCCGTAAGAGTCAACATGTCAAGATGTCCTTCAGACATAAAGGTCAAGGTCAACCTATTCTCCTATTTTTTTAAATTAAATATGTATTACATAACGTCGACATCTAAAAATAGCAATGGGTTTTCCCGTTTACGCTTTTCAAGTTTCAGTTTTTGTGTAACGGGCCGTTGGTTGCGTGGATGTGCGTGGTATTTTTCGTTGTTGTTAGATCTATATGTAAGCTCTGGGCATACAATTTATGTAGTTAAATCTGAAAGGAAAAGGGGAGGGTGTGTAAAAAGTTGCAACTGTGAGACCAAGATGGTTGTTCTTCATATCAGTAACCTAGTTACATTTCGTGTCCCCCCCCCCTTTTTTTTTTGTTGTTATTTCCAAGACTATTGGTGGCACAGAACACTTCCAAGCTCCGTTTCCTCTTTTCCAAATAAATGGTTAATGTTATACGTGTGTATGAAATTATTATAACCGAGGGCTTATTCAACACTGGGAATTTATGCAAACATACAGACTCCCCAACCCATATCTATTATGTGTGCAGAAAAGACTACAGACGCTATTGTCAGGCAGACATATGAATGAAATAGGAAACTTTTCACAGAACACTTTGACATACATTTTAAAAAAAAGTTTCTCAAGGCCATACTTGAAGTGAATACAATGATCAACAAAGCAAGTATCTAAAGGATGTGTGACATGACTAGCTAACTTAGTTCAAGCGAAGAAAACGCTGGTGTTTAGTGGCGGTGGCGGGGCCGGGGTGGTGGTAGTGTGATGTGGTTGTCGTAATATGGATTCATATCCTGGTGCTTACATTTTTTTTATTATAACAATCTTATCCACCATCTCTCCCCCTTTTTTTTTTATTAAACTTAATTTTTGTATAATATGCGTCAATTTGGCAAGATGGCTTATTACCGGTAAATGCTGTTTTCCGTGTTCTGTCGACGGCTTTTAACGTCACATGAGCAAATAATATATTTAATTTTATCATATCTTATATATTACAGACGCTCCTTCTATAAAGAAGATTATTGCGTCCCACGCTCATCCATGGTCTCACTCTAGTCTTGCATTTTCATTCGTGTTTTAAATCATGTTAAGTTATAGGTTATCCTGGTGCGTTTAGGCAACCCATTCCATGCCCGGATGCCACTCGAGTACTTATATATGCATTTGTTCTCGCTGAAGGGATTAGAAAATTGTTTTTCTCCTTATGTTTATCTGATCATTGCAACAGGTTGTTATTGGATAGTATTTCCGGTATATTTAAATGCCTTATGTATTATTACTACTTTACTCTTTGCCTTTCTGTCCTTCAGTGTTTCTAGGTTTAGTGATTTGATTTTTTTTTTAAACTGAAAATCTTTTTAAAAAACAGAGGATATAAAAATTTAATTATAAATATTTACTTTTTAAACTATGTTTACAGCATTGGCAGCATAAAATTGTCTTAGTGACACGAAACCAGACATTGACAAATCAGACATTGGCAAAGGCAGTTAGAACATGTTGTGACGACTGTCCTGAATACGTCGAGACCAGTTTCACAGGTAACGTCCTGTCACGTCCTGTCACGTCCTGTCACGTTATTACTCCTGTAAATTGGCTTTAATAGATTATCACGTATGCACGTTTCAGTCCTTGGGTCAGAGTGACCGAGCGATAGCGCGTTCTGCTGGTGTATCGAAGGTCCTGGGTTCAAATTCTGGTGAAGGCTAAGCTTTTGTTTCCTGGTTCTATAGGGCTTCCCTGAGTCTACCCAGCTTTAATGGTTACTTAGCCTAATAGTTAAGTAACCATTACTTAATGATTACTTAATGGTTTGTGAAAAGTAGGCCTAAAGGCCGGCTGGTCCTCTGGTTAGTTCACCGGACTTTCAACCGACACGTCGCGGGTTCAATCCTTTCCGCCGACCGATCCCTGCCGCCCTGCAGGAGTTTTGGGCCTAGTGGACGTAATAATCTTCTATCTTGAAGGAATGTCTGTGAAACTTATAAGTCAAAGGCAACTAAGCATTCTGCTGACCACACAATCCCCTAGTATGCCATGGCCATGGTAACTTGTTAACGCTGAGTCCCAGGCTCTATAGGTATAATTGGTCTGAAGGGGATAATTTACCTTGTTGTCTTATTGGGTGGGTTTTATTAGGTTGTAGATGTGGTGGAGTTGGGGGCAGGAATGCATGTTTGAGATCCCATGGTATGATACATTTAAACAGGAAGTGACCTACTTGTGTGGAAGCCATGTTTGCTATCAGACTGATATTCTTGGTTATCTCTCAGCGGTTGCCATTTAAAGAGTTAATTGTTCTGTTGTGACCTTGCTTATTATTTAGCATGTTCATTTCTCTGTACATTTCTCTGTACATTTCTCTGTACATTTCTCTGTACATTTCTCTGTACATTTCTCTGTTCATTTCTCTGTACATTTCTCGACCAGTTTTCCTATTGTGCCCATTTATTTAACAATTCTACTTTCAAAATAAATAATTACATGCATACTGTATGTAATTTTGTTAAACCTTAACTTTATTATCTAGGTCTCTCGCTGTTTGTCAATCTCACGTCTATAAATTGAGTGTTAAATGTACTAAGGGGGCCTACTCAGTATGTATCCCCTGCCCTTGTTAATAACTGGATTATTTCTCTTTGACCACACATCTATTAATAGCATTTCATCTGAGGTGTCTTTCAATGCCTTTAAAAAAAAATAATTTAATACATCCAACTAAAAAAAAATTCAGGGATCGATATCATAGAGATCCATGCCAGGGGTCGGCAACCTACGGCACGATTTTCAATGGCACGCGGAAGACTTCAAAGACATACAATTAAAGTTCTCTTCTACCAGAAATTGGGAAAAGACAGAAAGAGTAAAGTAGAGACCGAGAGACTAGTTGAGAATGAGAGAAAGAGTGAATTTTATATTTAAAAAAAGGATAAAATGAGATTCAGAAATAGAGAACTTGACATTGACAGAAAAAGAAAATTATTAGTGGAGAAGGACAACGAGACATATATATATATGTATATTTATTATAATCTTATGACACTTATCTTATACATTACAGACTCTCCTTCTAGAGGTCTAAACAGATTATTGCATCCTACGCACATCCGTGGTTTGAGTCTAGTCCTGCATTTTTATTAGTGTTTAAAAATGATAAGTTACTGGTTTTCCTGGTTGGTTCGGGCAGCCCATTCCATGCACGGATGCCACTCGGGATATAGATAGTCAGACAGATAGACAGGTAGATAGATAGATACTTAGATAGATAGATATAAAGATAGATACAGCGAGCGAGAGAGAACAAGTTTATCAATAACAAGCAAATTCTTAATTTGCGATTGGTGTCCATGTGAAAATCAATTGAACCACGATACCCTTAACAAATCTAACGCATTTTGTAAGGGGCATTTCAGATCTAGTCTAGATCTATATAACTGATGAAGCAAGCGTTTCGGCTTACGCCATATTTTACAAATTTAGTGACAAAATTGCATTTCGATATAATTTAAAAGTTTTTATTTAAAATTAAAATGTTAGAAATGCAGGAAATTTACAAAAAAAAAAAATTTCGATGAAATAGCGATTTTATATGTAAGGAACTCCTAAAAAAAATATTTCCGTCTTTCAAATAAAAAATATTTTTTTTAAATAGGCCTAGACTATCTGAAATTATTAAAAAGAAAATTCATACTTTTACGAAACAAATTTGTGATTTCGTAATCGGATTAAAAAACTTTTCAAATAAAAATTATTTTTTTTCTTAAATAGGCCTAGTCTAGACTTAGACTATTTGAAATTATTAAAAAGATAATTCATACTTTTACGAAACAAATTTGTGATTTCGTAATCGGATTAAAAAACTTTTCAAATTTTTACAACATGAAGAACTTCCGGTTAAAATGGGCTGGTCTATAGATCTCACTGATCTATAAAAAGAATGGATTAGGCACGGAAGTAACATCCTTGAAGACAAAATAACTAGGCTTTCACGTGACTTTTACTTATCTATGAAATTATATTTCCTAAACACTGACCTGTAAAACATTTAAAGTGACGTAGACTTCATCTTTATCGTATGGATTTGTTCTAATCATAAGTGGTTTATTCCTTTAACTCACTTATGTAGATAAGTAAATTCCCCTTTCCCACAAGTTTATTCATTTCGGCTACAATTTGCTCATACACATTTATTAATATATACAGAGGCGCTATCCATTCTTTTTATAGATCAGTGGTAGATATATTTAGCTCAGTGCGAGAATGGTATCAAAATGTGCGTGTTGTCTTATTTAAGTACATTTTTAATTTTTGATTTGTAAGGACTTGTTTTCCTGGAGATCCTAGCCGTAATAGGTAATAAGCTTGTCTTTAATATGGTAATCTATCACCTAGGCCACCTAGGGTTCAGAAATCAGACCTTTATATGGCCAGAGAAATGCTCTAGGTAATAAATTAAAAAAGTGAAGTGTCCTTAAGGGGCTTATGGAGCAGTAAATCTGTCAAGGAGTAATCGACCTTTTCGGATAGAAAATTAGCTTCTTCATGGCTTTTTTCGCTTCACTTAACTCCGCCGTGGCCAGTTTCTACTCGTTATACGGCGAGAGACTAGGCTCTAAGTTATCAGTGGAGTGTCCTTGTGGGGCTTATGGAGCAGTATATTTGTCAAGGAGTGATCGCCCTTTTCGAATAGAAAATTAGCTTCATCATGGGTTTTTTTTCGCTTCACTAACTCCGCCGTTGCCAGGTTCCAAGTCCTGGATGAGAAAGGAGGAGGATCAGAGGTGGAGCCAGTTACCCAAGAAATGTCAAGTCAAATAGAACGACAGCTACGAACAACCAAAGCAACGAGGCGGATAAACAAAACTCGCTAATCTTTTACCTGCCGCGTTAGCCTTTGAGTTTTTTTTTTTTTTGGTTCTGAAGGAAGGATGTTTAAAGAATCATGCCCGATTCGCGCGAGTCATGTCATTACTGTTCATTACATGATTTGCAAAACAATGATTAGACTTTTAAACGCGATTCGTTACTATTTATAAAGTATGAACAACGCCATCGCGTGTTGGAAAGTCAAAGTTAATTATATAGGCTATATTACGGTATATATTGTAATATATAGCTGCATTTAAAGGTGCTTATTTATTATCACATTCAGAGCATTCATACCCCATCTCTTGTCTTACAACTTATTAAAATAAAAATACTTATTTGGCGTAGAAAAACAGGGAAACTCTCGTGGGGGCCATGCCCTTATCATTTTATTAGGCCTTAAAGCCTTTACTCATCTTCATCTAATCTTCATAGGCTAACCCGAGTGAAAGTCGTTGGAGCACCATTTGTTTGACTGTTGGACGATTAATCGTATGCCACTCGTCACGGTCCTGCGCCGCCCTCTGAGAATTCGCAAAAGACAAGCCGGTCCACTGACTGGTGTCATCCTCTCATCGTCTCTTCTGCCTGCCTCTCTTCCTCCTTCTACCCTATCATCCCTGCAGGTTGGTTTTCGTCGGGCATTCGGACTTGCCACATGCCCTTAGCATCTGAGTATTTTTTGCATTTAATGGCGCTGAGTAGAACCTCGTGAGGGCCGATGACGTTGGTGATTCACACAGGTGTCCAAACACATAGTTCCTGGTTAAAACACAAATAGTCTAGGCCTATGCAAGATTAGAAAAAAATAAATACGTTTTAACTTTTTTAGAAAATTTAAAACGTCTGTTGAAATCTATTAGTAAAATCTCTAAATATCGAATCAGCTTCTTCCCCGTGACGTCACTTACCAAAATGGCGTTGTTCATACTTTATTTCTCTCGCCGTATAAAAAAAAGTCCAATCTCTGTATCCTAGGTAATAAATGTCCATTTTAAAGACAAGTTTATTATATATTACCCCGCGCCGCGACTAGATCAGACCGGACCATATTAACCGGAAGTTTTTAATCCGATTACGAAATCACACATTTAGTCTAGTTGCCAATAAACTCATATATTGCAAAAAAAAAAAAACTTCTTTTTTTTTCATTCCTTACACATAAAATCATAAAAATCGCATTTTTTTATAAAAATGATTTTTTTTTTTTTTTCTTTATTACATTTAAATTTTAAATAAAACTTTGATATGATCGACTAAAATTGTATAATGTGGTGTTAGCCATAACGCTCCCCTCATAGCCTATTAATGTCAATAAACACGCAACAGAATTCGGAAATATATCAGAGGTAATATTGGGACATAATGGTAATATTTAACCATTTTATTAAAAATATGAACCGGGAAAAGATTCAAAACATGTGACCCTAGATTCAAAACACGTGACAATATTCATTTTACCTAGTCGAAATCTTTCTCTGACGTCACTTTCCTATTTTGCCGAAAATGAAACATCTCAAAGGCTACGAGATTTGGATTTTTTCACATTTAAGTACAAATATTGAACTAATTACTTTAAAATTATAGTTGATACTTTGTATAAATGATATTATTAACTTTCAGATACTGAATACACCATTTGCTATCAAAATCAAATGTTAACTCAATTTGGATAAAAAGCTCTTCACTTGGTCTCTAAAATATGTTTGGTTCTAAAATTCTTTGTGCTTAAGCTCAATGCAATAGTCCTTATAATTTTAAACCTATATTTGTATACATTTGCTATGACATCTTGAGTTTGTATCGTTCATTCCTTATCACCCTTTGTTATTTCAGGAGCTATTTATAGACTTGAAACGGGGGACCAATTAACAGTCTTCTTGGATCTCCCCAACACAGCCCCCAATCAAACATGTATCGACACCATTTTCGTTGGGTAACACACAAGTGAAACACCTGCTGGCCACACAATCCGCTTGGAAAGGTATGGCCAAGGAGCCTTAGGGAGCACGGCTGGCTGGAGTACTTGTTATAGAGAGAGACTGGGTAGACGTGACCTAATTAAAAGATTTCAGACCAGCGCGCTGTCAAGCCCAGCTCTTCGAGATGTGTGTATCTAGTTTAGTCTGGACCGTATGTGGCTGTGTGTCTTAAGTATGCGTGTTACGTGTTCGTGTGTGTGTGTTAAGTGCGTGTTTGTGCTATGTATGTATGTATGTGTGTAGGTATAATGAAATGTCACTTTTAAGTATGTGACTAAATCAACCCGCAGGCAATTAGCTCCAAGCGGAATTAACTTGCCCAAAGAGTTTCCGAAACAACATGTGACATGTGAATAGGAAAGGGGGGTGGCCGTGTGGAGGATCATTGTGCTGACCCCAGAGTCCACTAGTACGAATTAGCTATTGAAACTGTACAAAATCTGCTTTATCTGCTAATGACTAAAAGGCCTACTGCGTGTCTATTTAATTAAATGTAAATAAGTAAGATACAGTCTCTAAATACTTAGACTCTAAATGTTTAATGTGTATGTTATTCGTGTATATATAACATACATATATATAATTCACATATATAGTGTAAAACCTGTAAATAGTACTATGGTGCAAAGTGCCATACCAAAGACAGTTATACAGTAATAAATTTGTTTTTAAATTTTCATTGTATTAGCATTAAAAATATTTGTAATAACAATTGTCTATGAAGGGGCCTATTAGTTGTTTCCTATTAACTTATCGTCATTGTGTGTTGTCCTACAGTCCTACATTGGAATAACTTTGCCTTTCCATAGAAATGTTTCTAAACATCTTGAGTAATTGTTTTAAATAGCCCTCTATTGTGTGTATTTTGTAGGCCTATAGTGTGTTTGTCTCTTTTTTTAAACGTAGCTTTCCTAGATTAAATTTCCTGTTCAGAAACATTGAATTTAGTCCTAATCTTGTTAAAATTGTAATCATTCATAGATAAAATATAGAATTTGTTTTAGGATAAATTTGTGGATATGTTCAGAGCTTATTCGTGGAAATCGTAGCATTTACGTCACGCACCCCTTTTATATTCAGCTACCCAGGCTACGCCACTGATGACCCAGACAACACTCCCCTCCCCTCCATTGCTGTCAAATTATAATATCTGAAGACATCTGCATCCCCGCCCCCACCCCCGAATACAAACACACCAATGTATTGTTTCGTATTTTGTAAACCCACACTAATACCAAGACAAGCATGTTAATACAGGCTGAGAATTATCACCAACCCTCCTTTTTTTTTATATTGCGCAATCGTGCCAACGAATGCATAGGGGAACTTGCTGAAATTATATAATAGTGTTGTTATTGTTGTTTTCTTGTGGGTATCACGAGACTGTTGCAACGTAAACGAACACCCTCACACACAGACACACACATTACACACACATACAAAACCTGTTAAAAAAATTTCCTTACTGGAAACCGGCCTGCCCAACAAACACCTCCCGATAATATCATAGAACAGCTTAACGATAATATTGTCCTTGGAAATGAGTACATCTAAAGTACATTTATCTTATCTTATACATTACAGACGCTCCTTCTATAAAGAATATTTTTTTGTGTCACATAACATAGGAATTGTATTAAATACAACTTAAGTTCAAATGCATGTAGATTCTAATGTAAATACACCTGCTTGTAGGCCTACCATGGTTTTCATGAATTGATAATATTTTTATAAAGAAATTATATTAAAATATGCTCCCCCCCCCTTTTTTTTTATATTGTTGTAATCATTGAAGTTGAAGCCAAAAAATTTTGTTTGTTTTTTTGTAAAAGACAATTCTTGTAAACTTTTTTTAAGAAATGCTATATAAATATTTTGTTGTACCGGTATATATTTGTTGATTTTTTTTCTGACATTGTAGAGAAATTGTCTATTAAACCATAGATTATAATATACATGGGCCACTTGTTTTAGTTTTTTATGCTATTATCTTCTTTTTTTGCTATTCCCGATTCTAAAAAAAGTAATTGTCATACAAGTTCCGTTTTCTTAAATCGCATTTTTTCGACTTTAAATGAATACTTGTAGGCCTATTAATCCTGTTATCCTTGACTACAATAAGATGGACCGCCTGCTCTATTTTTAGAGCTTATGGTCTTTTTCCTTGCGCACACAACACTGATCTATAAATGTTTCCGCTCTGTACTACTTTTGATTTTAATTTTTCATTGAGAAAATCATAGCTTTTAAATAAAAAGGAACTTGTATATCAATAACTTTATTTCCTGTATAGCAATTACTTTATTTAGAATCGGGAATTCCGAAAATCAGTGTTTCAAGTCATCATATAGCAGAAATACTAAAGCAAGCGGTCCATGTATATTATAGTCTTTGATTAAGCCAAACTTTATGCCATCCTTCCATTCTCAAGGGACGATGACGCATTCTCCTATTTCTCTGCCTCTCGCCCTTTTCCTAGTTCGCTTCTCTTCGCTTCTTTCTGTGAGGATTGGCCATTGTAATAACTATCGCGGCATATCTCTACTCATTAAAGCAAACTATTTATATTTAAAACTAAAGTCTCTCTGTCTCCCTCTCTTTGTGTCTCTCCGACTATTCTGTTTCTCTCTCTATATTTCTCTCTCCGTCTATGTATATTATTACGAAGCCGGAACGGCCTCCAGATTATTAGAACCTTGTGGATTTGATTATATATATATATTATTTATTTATTCGTCCAGGATAGTATTGATGGTGAAGACCTATCAATCGAATTCTACTCCATACGAATGCAACAGTCTACTTCCTTGCAGTTGGCTCAGTTGTAAAATAAATAGTGTAGATTCTTAGTGGAATAAGAAAGTTCTTGACTATAGTTATGATGTAATAGTTCCACAATGCAAATAATAATAACAGTCAAATCCGTGGTGAATTCATAACATAAATCTTTATTATAATAAAGTAAGAATAGCCACGATGAACACAGTTCCAAATATAAGTATAAAAATAATATAGATAATAGCGACTAAGTTCCAAGTTAAACTGAATGACTATTTAATAGAGAAAAATAAGTACTTTAATAACATGTTCTACTCCTTACAAAATATTAGACCTCGACTGAAGTCCAACCTCGTGCGGGCTCTTTTATAGCATAAGGTACAGCCAATCGTAACTAGGGGAAAAACTTCCACTCCCAAAAACACAGACACAAGTCTGGTTAGAAAGTCGTTTAATTAATGGAACAACAGAGTCAGTTTCTCTTTGTTCGAAACTGGCGGATAGGGCGAGGTCAGGGTTTAGCGTGAAAACATTAATCTTACTTAATTACATACATTGATTAAACTTCCCACAATATAACAATCATGCCAGACCTCAGGGTGCCCTTAGACCTTAGCAAAATAGACATTAAGGCGCTATTGGAGACGCTTCCAATTAAAGTATCTATGCAAGTGGGTGAGCGTATATGTGTTTTCTTCAGGGAGAAATGGGGGGGGGAAGACAATTGTAGTTACTGATTACAATTCAGTGTCACGACTCGTAGATGGCAGGCCAAGTAACTTAACCACCCTAGTGGAAGAGTTGTAAATGATAGCGGAAATGGAGGGAAGGGGGTTAATTATCTCGGCTGACACTCCTTCTTTAGAGAAGCGACACGAGGTCAAGTGTCAAATTACACTCAGCTAGAACGTTGACATCTATGTCTAACGGTTGAAACCTACGGCGTTACATATAATACACTAATATAACACCTCACATCTGTATTAATACGTCGTTTCGTAACAATATATATATACATAGACGGAGAGAGAAATATATATATAGCCTATATATACATACATCCTACCTACATATCCCATAGTCTATTGCAGGGGTCGGGAACCTTTTTGTCTGAGAGAGCCATGGAAACAACATATTTTGAAAAGTAATTCTGTCAGAGCCATACATTATGTTTAAAACTAAAAATTCAAGTATCCCTTTAATTACAATGAATGCAGGGTTGCTATTTTTCTGTCTTTTAGGTCAGCGGAGTTTATTTTCTTTACCACTTCTGATGCTGAGCTGCAGTAGACTTAAGCTCATTTGTAGAATGAAATATTGATATGCAATTAATATGTAGATCAAAGGAATCTAAAGATTTTTTTTATATAATCAAACATTTGTCTGCGAGCCAGATGCAGCCATCAATAGAGCCACATCTGGCTCGCGATCCATAGGTTCCCGACCCCTGGTCTATTGGATCATGGGGGCGCCACAGATGAAATGTACACCAGCCACCTCCATTCCATCCATCTCTCAGCCCTTCTCATTGCGTCATACATCTTTACTACCGTCCACGCCCTGATGTTGTCCTCCCATCGTTTCTTTGGTCTTCCTCTTTTTCTCTCCCCCCCCCCCCCCAATGGTGGTGCCTGGCAGAATAGTTTTGGCAAGCCCGTTGGCTCTTGCCATAATTTTCCAGCTTTCTTTTCTTGACTGTGGCCAGCGGGTCATTATGTTGCCCAATTTCCTGAAGTATCCTTTTTGCGTATGTGCTCTTTGGAGATGTGAACTTCATACCTACATAAATTATATTTACCGTAACAATAACACTGGGTGAAGTTGTTAAATAATAATTCATATTCTCTTTATTTACAAGACAATAACAATATATAACAATATAACAGATCTTAGTTTTCAGATTTCCAGTTGCTGAAGATAAAACATGTTCACTGATTTATACCAACATAACACAGTTTAAAGAATTAAATATCGTATTATTTTTGTCGTTCCGTAATTTTTACATGTTTTCATTAATATATTTATATCATACATTGTTCGACAAAAAAACAACAACACAACATGTCCTTGTAATGTATTTACAGATTGACATAATGCTAACATGCATTTGAACACAGAGTGACTAATATACCAGCTGTTATGTAATTGTAATTGAGCCCCACAACTCTCACTATGACCTTTACACAGTTATTACTATACTATTAATAGTATTACATTGGGTACTGTTAAAGGCTGAACTTAGCTGAGATGAATGGGAAGGAAGTGAAACAGGTGGGCGTTGTCCCGTGCAATAGACAACATTACCCTGCAACATTATCATACAACATTATCATACAAAATTATCTTACAACATTATCGTACAACATTACTAGAAGCTGCAACACAATATGTAGTTATACACGTTTAACAGACTCATTTAGATCAGCCATAACATCACAACTGTTGTAGAAATGTATCTTTGTATATTATACAAAATGGATAACAAATGTTGGTGATAAAACAACGCACTCTTTCGCAGATAATATAGAAAAAAAAACAGTCTTTTCAAACAAATGCTAGTTTGAATATATTTATACAATTAAACAGAGCGAAATACATAATAGGGTATTTAAAAAATGTAATATGTTCACACGTTTTAAATTTAATAAAACAGTTGGGCATAAACAGTCGCGCATAAATAAATAAATTGCAATCCATCAAAATACACTAGGGGGGGGGATTGAAGTGATAAATGACAATGAATGCAGTATTTTAGTCTTTGCTCGCCTCATACACTGGGGGTGGGGGGGGGGTGGAAGTGATAAACGACACGACAATGAATGCAGTATTTTAGTCTTCGCTCGCCTCATCAATAAAAGTAACGCTCATAAATATAGTTATAACGCCAACACAATCATACACTCAGTGAAATGCCGATACAATAACACATAGTTATAACACCAACACAACTTTAACTCCAAACAATAACACACTCAACACAATCATACACAGTTACAAACCAACACAATTATAACGCACCAATCTTAAGGGCAAACACAACGATCAAACCGCCGAACACTCGCACTGGACGTTCACCGACGTCGCCCTCGGCTGACTGCAAGAAGACGACGAAGGAAGCTGCACCCCCGAGTTATCACAGCAGCACGACGCCTCCAGCATGACTCCGTTGTACGCTCCCGGAGCTTTCTCATTGAAATCGTGCAGTGTAGCGACCGGAGCCGTGGTCTCCGAAGGCGAGACTTGACTTGCAGAGTTTCTTTCCCAACCTCTGCGGATTTTGCGTAAATATCCTCCAAGCGGAGGGCAGCTGAAGGCGATTCTCAGTACAATGACCACTATTGGGAGTATGATACTCAAAAGGGTTATAGATTTGAACAGTTTCTGGGGTGCTAGTGTCACCCACCCCGGCGCCCCCATTATACAGACGTGGGCCACAGATAGCAGAAGACCAGCGAAGCTCAGTTTTGAGTGGATGCACCTCCATTCCGACCAGTTCAGGGATTCTCCAACAGACGGGATGGAGGTCACGGCAACGATGGCGAGGGTCACGAAAGCCGTGATGCCCACCAGGCAGGCCGCCTCGCCTTTCCAGATCATGTGACCCGGGCTGACGGGCAGGACCTGGTCCGAGGATAGGTTGGAGGAGCCCGCAGGTAGGGTCACTGTGATCTTGTGAAACCAGGAGCTGTAGTAGGTGGGCGACATCATCAGAGTGGAGGCCACGGCGTGGAAGGTGATGAGCACGAAGCTGATGAGGCCCAACTGCTTCCGGCTCTTCATCCAGGTGTCCAGGAACCTGGGAAAACGTCTGTGCTTGGTTCCGTGGTAAACTTGAAAGATGGCGGCTATCTGACCTGAAACACATGTCAAATAAGATTTTATCTCTGTGTTATCTTATACATTACAGACGCTCCTTCTATAAAGAAGATTATTGCGTCCAACGCTCATCCTCGGTTTCAGTCTAGTCCTGCATTTCTATTAGTATTTTAAATAAAGTTAAGTTACTGGTTTTCCTGGGTTGTACAGGCAACCCATTCCATGCCTGGAAGCCACTCAGGAAGAAAAAGTACTGAACAAAATATTGTCGTAATTGTTCTTTTCAATTAGCCTTATATCCCATACAGAAGTTCAGACTGTAGATTAACAATAAGTGATAAAACAAATTCTATTAATGTTTCAGGATTGTATTTTTGTTAACAGATATGCTCTGTACACTATATACTTAGATACTTTGTTTAACTTAATTAACTAGCTTAGTGTTCAAATCTTTGATTATAATATACAAAACACTTTCCTTATCCTTTATGCGAGAACAAATGCATATAAGTACTCTTTATTTCCGAGTGGCATTCGGGAATGGAATGGGTTGCATGAACAAATTAGGAAAACCAGTAACTTAACATAATTTAAAACAGTCATAAAGATGCAAGACTAGACTCGGACCACGGAGGGACGTAGGACGCAATAATCTTCTTTATAGAAGGAGCGTCTGTAATAAATAAGATAAGATAAAACCTATTCATAAATAAAAAATAATAATTTTAGTTTGGGTTTGTTTTGTTTGTATCAAACTAAATGTATTCTTTATAATATTGGCTTATCTTATACTACTTGATCTAATAATAATTCTATTTGTAAAGCTCTGCCAACAAACATAATGTAAGCACAGAGCGAATTTAATATTGAGCAACAAACAAACAAGAACACGGATATAATTCTTTAGCTCAAAAAATATATAGCTAGACTAATAAATAATTTAAAACTTTACAAACATAGGACAAAGTAATTAAATGTAGCTATAACCGACCAAATAAAAAGTTGTTAAAAAGTAGGGTCTATTAAAAGGTTTAACGAAGGTAAATATTAAAATAGTGTGTTCTCAAGTTCTTTTTAAAAGTGACGATAGAACTTGTTCGTCTGAGTTGGATGGGAAGTAGATGCCATACTTTTGGACCGGATATTGAGAAGGGTATCAGGCCAACGGTCGTCAGGGAGAAACGGGGCACCTTGAGAGGCGAGGAGTCAGCAGAACGAAATGTTCTTTATGGAAACATAGGTATTCAGATTCCATCCTTATGCAGTATAATGTATAATTATTATAATGGTATTATCGATACTTTGTTGTTGTTTTAAAATATAGAAAACCACACATTTAACCTGATTCAATTATATTAAAATATAATATTTGAAATATTTTTTGGGGTTTTTAGAGGCGTCACGCTTATGCCCTTTTAATATGTTAGAAAAAAACGTTAAGCATAGTTTAAATAGTTTTCCTCTTTAGACAATGAACAATTAATTGGTAATGTTAATTCACTTTTTATTTTTTAAGAAATCAGAAATGGGCTTAGCAAGTATGTAGACGACAAAACATCGAAATAATTTAGGTTGAAAACGTCTTTCTGAGAGTCCCTTAAAAGGCTCTTTAAATTAAATCAGACTGCAGTAAATCGTCTTTTATTAAGGTCCAAAATTAACCTTTATAGTAAACAATTAATTTATTTTCAAATATATAAAAAAAAATGTATACATCACTATATTAAGTAAGATAGATTATTTAAAATTCACTTACTCGGTAGGTAGGTCAAAGCTAGAATGGTAATGGCTGTCATACAGAGTGGCTTGTTCAGAACTTTGAGAAAGACCTGTTCCCAGCTGAACTGGCTAGCTTCAATAAAATATATGTAGACTATATACAGCGCCCATAGATTGAATATACCAAATGTCAGGAATAGTGGGATCTTCCAATGGGAGAAGACCTTTAGAACAAACTCCTCCATAAAGCGAGCTGATCTCAGCCCACCCAAGTCCACCACGCTGAAGCCCATGTTTTTGGCGATGTCCGCCACTTTGGATCTGGCCGCGGAATCGTTGCTGGCGATGAACACTTTGGTGCCCGAGCCGCTCTCGTGGAAGGATTCCAGGGTGTAGGCTGAGACGGAGTTGAAGGCTTTCACCACGGTGGAGTGCTTCAGGACGGAGGCCAGGTGCTCGGCGTTGGAGCTGGTGGCGTAGCGGTGCTCCCTGTTGGAGACGTCGATCACAGTCTTGCCCCTGGCGGCGTCCGCGAACGGCTCGAGGGTGACTTTGAAATCCTCCATGTGGAGCGCCACGAAGACGGTGCTGGTTTTCCGGAGGCATTCCGCGATGGAGGTGAGCTCCACACCGCACAGGCAGTCGCTGATCGCGGATAGGTTGTTACGGCGAGCCTCGGGCCGGCGGCTACCCATGATGACGTCGTAGCCGGACATGGTGAGCCTCTTGACCATGGCTATGGCGAAGTTCCCTGTGCCGATGATGCCAATGGTCGTCCGCCCCTCTCGGGTGTCCGTCTTCCTGTGCTGGTTTATCAGAGGAAGTAATGTTTCGTCGGACATTGTAAGTCTGCGTCAAGATACGCCTATCTCTGGGCTCGCTATGATAAAATATGACGATTAAATGAAAGAACACATAAGATCCCTTTTATCACTGTTGGAGAACCATTCTGCCTCTTTCTTTTGCAGCAGCACTCTTGATTACCTGAAATAAACCAAAAAGATATTAATACATCAATATGAAGTTTAATAAACAAACGCATATAAATTGTATTTCTTCCCGAGTGACAACGGGACATGGAATGGGTTGCCTTGAAAAATCAGGACAACTGTTAACTTGACATCATTCGAAACGCTAATAAAAATGCAAGACTAGACTCTAACCTTAGATAAATGCAGGATGCAATAGTCTTCTTTATAGAAGTAGCGCTTGTAACATATAAGATAAAATTAGATTTGAACTAATGTTCCACATATGTTTAAAATATATCAAACACGTACAAAAGCATTTGGTCGTTGGATAAATAATACAGCTCATAGCTTACAAAAAATAGAAATCAACTTTTGGTTTTACTTTCCAACAAATCCACCAAGCAAACTGTGTGGTCAACACAGCTAGTATACGACCTATGCTGAACAATAATATTCAATTAATAAGTTCACAGCATCACGCTCTCTTTCAGGACCACAACCATAATTTGACGAAAGTACTTCAACAAGATCGAAATTGTAAGCAGACAGACACATAATGATTTCGTTATATAAACAAAACTAATTATTTTGATACAATTACAAAATAATAGAAGATATTTATCACCTGCGATACGAAAAACTACAGGTAGTTCACTTCGATAACAGGATCATGAGTACTCGACTTCATACTACAAGCTTAGATGTAGTATCAAGTTCTCGATACCTGAGCCAATTGGTTGTAATCGAATACTTCCAACAATTGTTCAATCTCCAGAAAGACGTTCTTCGAAAAACCCAACAACTGTTTCTTGTAATTTGTTCATAATAACTATCCCGCGGGAAATGCTGGGTAGCTAAAATAATTACAGCTATCCTGGGAAATGCTGGGTAGCTAAAATAATTACAGCTATCCTGGGAAATGCTGGGTGGCTAATAGCTTACACTTTTAGTCAGCCACCTTTACACTAATATATAATCGATAGGCCTACTATTTTGTTTTCCGAGAACTTGTGATTACATGTAAGATTATAGATTATCAATATTTTCCATCGGTACAAAAAGCTACTTCACAAATTGTTTCAATATTCTAAATATAACCTTTTCACAATATCTTTATCTCGACATATTTTTAAATATGGATTAAAAACATCAAATGTACATCAGGACTAACCATAAAAATGTCCATAATATCTATAAAAAAAAAAAAACACCTAGTCTACTGTTACTTTCAAAAAGAACTTAAAAGATATTATTTCAATATTTACCTTAAATAGCATGCTTTGGACCCCCTACCATCTTACTTATATGTTAGGTCGGTTAATGCTTCATTTATTTGCCCTGCCCCATGTTTGTAAAGTTTTAAAGCATCAATTAACTTTATATTTCTTACTCTTAGGCTTAGAGATTATATCTGTGTTTTAGTATTATATCAGTGTTTTAGTTGTATGTTAGTGCCCCGATTTTACATTATGTTACTTACACACAACACCTCTTAGTAGCACACACACACAGCAGTATCTTACCTAGCGGTCCCCATGCTGTCGAAGAACCCCCCCCCTCCCCCGCTCTTTTTTTAAATACCATTTATACCATGGCTAACCACTTCCGTTGACCCTTTCTCTCCCGTGGGTGTTCATTAGCAACAATTAGATCTAATGACAACGAACACCCCGCAAGCCCATTACACACTCAATCAAGTCATTAACATAATGGGTCATCAAAACCTGCGTACGGTAGCATTATACCAACTGAGCTGAGCATATTGACCACATGAATGACCAAATGTACTTACTACCAAGCTTTGAAGAGTATAATCAAATGGACACAGGGTAATGTTCGCATACAATAATTCGGTGGAAGATTTAAGTCTCTAGCCCAGGGGTCGGCAAACGTTTGATAATAGTGCGCCGGAGTATTTCTAATTTATTCAGCTTGCCAAGAGTATAAAAGTCAACCCTGCCCTAGCACTAATATTCTTGTATTAGAGAATCGAATAGATTATTTTGGTGTCTTATGCGTGCTATTTAAAATCGCCTTGCGTGCTAAGTTTTGTACGCGTTCCGTAGGTTGCCGATCCCTGCTCTAGGCCGCAGTCACCAGAAAAGATCTTGTCATTCTAAATCATGCTGCCATCATTACTTAAAGTCTAGTTCTTCCAGAACTTTAAGAAGAAGGTCAGCTAAGTTCACGTAACTCGTATCAAAAGGTCACGTGACTTAACAAAAGACATGGAACGTGACCGTACACAACTGACCGCGAACAATGGAATTGAACTGTTCATTTAATTAGCATGACACTCTCTGTGTGTCTCTTGGACACAGTAAAATAGGACAGTGTCTTTATGTTGTACCTTACAGAACAATACATTTATAAAGAAAATTATTGCCTTGAACGCTGTTATATGTTAGTTTAAGCTCTAGCGTTTTGTTTTTACTGTTTGTGTGTCTGTGTTGTATAAGGGTTTTAAATCATTGTGTATTGTTTTTGTTTTTTTAACTAGTCCAGGATATGTATTAAATTCTTGAATGCCATTCGACCAGACAAAGAACTTGTTTTTTATTAAAAAGGTTACAAAGAGTTCTGTGTTAAAGATATAAATAAAAGAAAAGTTGTATGCTATTAAGGTATTAGTTTGTAGACAGTTTGAATGTAGAGGTGTGTGTGTGTGTGTCTGTGTGTGTGTGTAAGTGTGTGTGTGTGTGTGTGTGGTTGTGGTGCTCGCTGCGCTTTTTTAACGTGGTGTTTAGTTATGTTAGCTTGTCAATACTACGTAAAACATATTGCACCTGTGCCTATGGTGTTTTAGCCTATAATTACACTCGCCTGTGATTGGGTGGTTTCCATGGTTATGGTAATGTGATCTAAGTGTGTTAAACGTGGTTTGAATATAGTGTGTTAAAATACATGACAAGACAAATGTGTTAAATTGATCAGTTATATACCTGTGTCGCTAAATCATATTGTTTTTATTTTTAAAAACAAATCGGATGACCCTAAAATTTCCCAAGCCTAAAGACACGAACTTCATTTATTGTTAAAGGTACACCAAGTAAATCATCCCAGCTCTCAATCCAACTTAATCTTAGCCCAGGGGTTAAATCCATCAAAGTCGTGAGATTTTCACTTAAGATTTTTTTCTTATTATAATGCAAACTTTCCTCAAATTTTGATGATTAATTTTTTTTACTTTTATCACATGTCATTTATATTTCTCTGTAATATTGATGAGTGAACTTTAAGTCTGTTGAATGCAAATGAGTGAGATTTGCATTCTATTTGGATTAAGATTAGCTACTATAATGTATACATACTGCTATGTATACATTAGATTTCTAAGTGGTTTAGTTTCAATTTAGCAGAGAATGGACTACAGCTGACTGTCATTGCACATAGACCAACAAAT